>LPNX010011812.1:0-97425 GCA_001517045.1 Pseudotsuga menziesii | reverse complement strand
GGATGATGCAATCCACCACTTTCACGGGGGCCGAGACCTTCGGATACATTTTGAACCGAGGTTCAGGGATGATGCAATCCACCACTTTCACAGGGGCCGAGACCTCCGGATACATTTTGAACCGAGGTTCAAGGATGATGCAATCCCACCACATTCACAAAGACCAAAGTCACCGGATCTATTTTTTTTTTTGACAGATGTCCCAGGATGATACAATCCCTCTTCATTCTCGAGGACCGAGGTCACCGGATCACTTTTGGAAAGATGTCCCGGGATGATACAATCCCTCTTCATCTTTGAGGACCGAGGTCACCGGATCACTTTAGGGTAGATGCCCAGGGATTATACAATCCCATTGCAACATCACTACTCCCCCTTTCGAGGAAAGTTCTTCCAAACCACACCAAGCTTGTCTCGAAAGTGTTTGAACTTTACTCGAGACAGAGGCTTCGTCAGCACATCATCATCTAAACCATCATCATCTACATCTTCAGTATGTGAATACTGAACTATCAGCATTTGTATCTCTAGTATGTGAATATTGAAAGCATCATCATCTATATCTTCAGTATAGAAATACGGAATCACCATCATCTGCATCTACAATATGTAAATACTGAATCATCATCTTCTGCATCTTATCTCGTATGTAGAAATACTGGATTTCTATGTGTTACAACAAAACACAGGGTTCTTTGTCATCACAACTCTGGTTATCACATAGAATCATTGTAGTATCCATCTTCAGGTCAAAGAGACCCGATATCAGCTTCTGAAGCCATATGGCTTCACACCTTAGCAGAGCAATCTACTATGTATTCTGCTTCAGCCGTGCAAGGAAAAACACTAGACTGTTTCCTGCTAAACCATGAAATCATAGCGGATCCCAGACTATAACATCCACCTGATGTGCTTTTTCTATCTTAGATACTTCCAGCCCAATCTGCATTTGTGTGGCCATACAATCTATACTCATGGCTACCATCATAGTATAGACCAAGGTCTATAGTCCCTTTCAGATATCTCATCACATGTTTTGCAGCTACTAGGTGAACCTGTCTTGGTTGAACAAGATATTGACTTAAGGAGTTTACAGCAAAACAAATGTCTGGTCTCATATTTGTTAAGTACATCAATGACCCAATGATCTGTCTGTAATGAGTTGCATCCACTAACTCTGATGAGTCATCAACTAACAGCTTTAGGTTGGAGTCCATGGGTGTGGCCATGGCTTTGCATTCCAACATATTGAATTTCTTCATTATCTCTATCGCATACTTTCCTTGGTTGAGAAAGATTCCTTCTGAACTTTGCCATACTTCCAGACCTAGGAAATAATGCATTAACCCAAGGTCTTTCATCTCAAACTCTTTTGCTAGTTTCATGATCTGCTTCTTATTCCCTGTCAATAATAAGTCATCCACATATAATAACAGGATGACAGGTTCATCTTCTACAACCTTGAGATAAAGGTTAGGATCAGCTTTACTCTTGGTAAAGCCCATAGTTGACAGGAAACTGTCTATCCTTTCATACCAAGCTCGAGGGGCTTGTTTAAGACCATACAAGGCTTTCTTCAATTTGCATACGTGAGTATGTCTATCTTCAACTTCAAATCCTTGTGGTTGTTCTATGTATACTTCTTCTTCGATCACACCATTCAGAAAAGCTATTTTCACATCCATCTGGTGTAAGTCCCACTTCATCATGGATGCAAGTGCCATGATAGCTTTAATCGAAGTATACCGTGCTACTGGGGCAAATGTTTCTTCATAATCAATTTCCTCTTTCTGAGAGAATCCTTTGGCCACAAATCTTGCTTTATACTTCTCGATACTTCCGTCAGCTGCATGCTTTATTTTGAATATCCATTTGGAGGATACAATACTCTTTCCTTCTGGTTTGGGAACTATATCCCAAACATCATTCTAGTATCATAACATCTTCTATGAGTTTGTCTTGTCAGGTCATCAACATATCCTAGTCTTCTGCATTCAACCTTGAAGGTTGGAAGTCTCGATCCAGCAGGAAGCCGTCCATCATGTTGTACCATGTCGAACTTAGATATCTTCTGTAGTCACTTCCCCTGAAGTGGAGTATCATCTTCCCTCTTCATTCTGTACAGGTGGCTCTATGCTTGATATATACTTGTCAATAGAGTATGTCATGTCAGTCTATTCTTTCTGAGGCAAATCATGAACCTTGCTTTGTACACTTGTTCTTGAAGATCCATATGGAAGATACTACGTACTTCCCTTTATGTCTTGAAATCATATCGTATACATCATTCCCCATGATCAACTGTTATTCTTTGATCATAGCTTCTTTCATAGCATTCTTTTCTTCATCTTGAGTTATCTTTCGTACCCATGGTGGTCTTCATCCTTCGGGGTGGATCTACCGCTCTCTGAAGCTCTTTTTTCTGTCATGGTGTCTCTGACCCCGGGGGCTTCAGATTCATGTTTATTGGAGTGAATTTTGAATTGTCATCACTTGTTCTTCGGAACAAGTCTCATCCTTGTTTTCTTGTAGGAGGTTGTTCAGGACCTTTCCTACAATTCAAATGCACCAATTGCATGGTTAGAACTATTTCATAAAACATATGCATAACGACAAATTCTTATGCATCATGCAACTGTTTAGCCATTACAACATTCATCCATATCTCACGGAAACTTTTCTAGATGCCTTCCATCTCTACCAGGACAACATTGAGATTGTGCACTAATCCAATATGTCAGCAAAAAGGTTTCATTCTAGATAAGTAGCAATGGAGAGTTGTATAGCACCATGAGCTACTTACCCATCACATGCATATTAGTAGTATACAGTCATTAATGCAAACAATCTATCATGCATAACACATCAACTGAAAATAATCAAATGCATAACAAAACAATATCATTAAATGACAATTGAATATTTATCTTTTGTTTGTTTCATGGGTAGACTCCTTCTTAATCATTCTGCTTCATCATCTTCTTCATTCATGAAATCATCATTTCTTATCCAAATGATAAGATGGATAAGAGGTTCTTTAAGAATTGAGTTCTTCATATTCCTTATCGCTTGAGGGATCTTCTTTGAATGGTGAGAGCTTGATTTTCAATTGCTTCCATCTTTCTTCTTCTCTTCTTATGAGACAAGCTTCTTCTTCTTCCCAAAGTCTGTTGAAAGTAATTACTTCCTTCTGGCACACATTCTTTGCATGAATGAATCCCATGATCCTGGGAGGCCATTCAAGGTGGCTATCACCACTTCTGCATTCTCCACTTCTTCTTCTACCGCTTCAAGTTGTTCTGCATTCTGGATCTTCACATTCTTCAACTGTTTTCTCAAAGCCATCTTTTGATTTAAGTTCTTATCTTCAAATAGCTTAGTCAAGGAATCAAACATCTTCGGTGTCTTTGGGGAGACACTTGTGGTACAAGTTGATTCATGACTGAATCAGCAATGATCTTCTTGGCCTTGACCAAGTTCTTCTTGTGTAAGGCTTCTAGCCTCATCTCCCTCTGGAACTGGAACCTCTATACTCATGTAGGTGTAAACCATTTTCTTCAGAGAGATCATATACTTCTAGGCTTGGAATTTGTCAACTTCACCAAGCTTATCATCAAGCTGATGTGATAGATCACTTTGAAATGGGACCCTCAAATGAAAATAGCAAAGGATTAGATCTTACCGATTTGAAGTGTCCGTCTTGGTTCCGAAGCTCGCCGATCTAGGGTTTGTCACAAAAACCCTAATTTTAAAAAATTGGAATCTTTCAGATCTGATTGGATAGACAGATAGATCTCTTCAAATGGAGCTGTCCAATGTACTCCTTTTCTGAAAACAGTGGAGGGAAGCTCCCGGAACAGGAAGCCCTAGATTTCCAATTTCTTCTGCAGAAATGCTTGTTACTGTTTCTGTGATATCTCTGAAATTACTGATCCTCTGTGTCTGAAATTTCGCACTGAGGTAACCTCACATGTCCCTGATCCAACACCATAGGTTTCATCAGAATTGGTTTTACCATTTGGGATTTATGATCCTTTTCCCAAGGTGACCTGTTACAGGACTGTTCAGAACAACGAAGTTGTACGGCATGCCACGTGTCACTGGTTCATCTTCTGAGTCTGATATTTGGACCACTAAAATTACAGTCCGTGCCCTTTCCGGAACATCTTCAGGAATTCCATTTGGACCTCTGTAGCCCAAGATATTGCAGTTCTCCCCAGGTGTCTTGTTTAGGGATGAATTCTGGAAGAGGCTAGAACCCTAACTTGGAGGGATAATATCTCCTAGAATATAGCGAATCGGAGGCTGAATTTTGGACACAGTATACATCAGGATTTTATCTTCGGCCCCTGCAATTTTCAGCTCCTGAGCCTTCGCCAATCTCGGGATATAGCGAATGTACCAAAACTTAGCAGTTTTAGTACTTAGGGTTTTTTCTAGCTCGGGGTCAAACTAGGGTTTGACTTTCCCAGAGTTTCACCCAACAAAATTTCTTGATCTAGGTCTCTAAACTTCGGTTTTGATGAGGAGAACAATCCTATGCTGGTCTCACTCAAAAATTCCTCTTTTGTAGAAAGCCTTAATTTCTGCATCAAAAACTGAAAATGCTTGGAATCGAATTCCGTTTCGACAGAAAGATGCGCCCTTCAATGGAGAGTCAGCCTAGCATACTTTTGCTGATGGATTGTGGAGAGAGACCCAAAAAGTAAGAAGCCCTAGCTTCTGTAGCTGCACAATGTCTTCTTCTCAGGTTAGCTCTGATACCATGTTAACATTTCATATGCTTAGCTAAGACATCAGTATTTCATTTCATTTTCATAACAAAAGCATATAAACAGGATCACTGAAAAATAGACAAGCACAACCATACAAAAGGAACACAGATTTATCCTGGGAAAACCCTAAGGGGAAAAACCCAGCAAAAGCTTCCTCAATATAGATGCCCCAAAAAGATAAAAGATAAAACCAGCAAGGAGATCAAAGCCTGATCCTCCTCCTTCTTCAGCTACTTCTCTTCTCCACTAATGCGCTACACAAATGAGAGTGTGTGTCTCGAATGAGGAGCACCACACCTCTATTTATATTCATCCGTTCACTTGAATTAACTCATTCAACATGTAGGCTCGAGTTACACATGTAGGCTCAAGTAACCACACTGGGGTGCTAATGACCCACCTTTACAATTAGAGGGGACTACCTCATGACTCTTATTAGTTCTTCCGATTAGAAGCATTTCGATATAAAGCAATACAAGTGGTTCTCCCGGTAGGACCATCGGGGACCACACAAGATACATATAGAATATTCTTCGAAGTTACAATATTTCAACATCTCTCAGTCAACTTGCGTCTTCCACCTAGTGGATATAGCCTAGGAACATCTGCGTCTTCCACCCAGTGGATACAACCCAGGAACATCTGCATCTTCCACCCAGTGGATACAACGCAGATGTATTACGACTCTCTCTCGATAAATCCACGTCTTCAGACATGTGGATACAACCCATGAGCATCCTAGATGCATTTTGTCCTTTCAGACCACTTGCATCTTCCTCCATGTAGATACAACCTAGGTGCATCCCAGATGCTTTATGACCCGTGGACCACCAACGTCTTCAGACATGTGTGTACAAGCCAAAAGCATCCCTGATGCATTACGTCCTTACGGACCACCTTCGTCTTCCTCCATGTGGATACAACCCTGGTGCACCTACGTCTTCCAGACATGTCACATCACTCCCTCTTTCGAGGAACACCGATCTGGATAAATCCAAGCTTCTCTCTGAAGTACTCGAACGTTATTCTTGCTAAGGGCTTGGTCAACACATCGACTGTCTTCTCGTCTGTCGCCACATACTGGAGCTCGACTGCCTATCTCTACACCATATCCCAAATATAGTGATATTTGATCTCAATATGCTTTGACTTGTCATGGAACACTGGATTCTCGGACAACTTCACACAACTCTGTTTGTCACAGAAGATACAAGTCGCCTCTAACTCAAGATCAAACAAATATGACAGTGGCTTTCTGAGCCATACTGTCTCACAACTAGCCAAACAAAATGCAATGTACTTTGCCTTGGCTGTACTTGGTGCCACACTCGATTGCTTCCTGCTAAACCAGGAGATCATACCGGATCCCAAACTGAAGCAACATCCTGAAATGCTCTTCCTATCTGTTGCATTGCCTGCACAATCCGAATCAACATAACTGTGCATGTTAATCCTTTGATCCGTTGCACACTTGAACCCATACTCAATTGCACCCTTCAGGTATCTCAATACATGTTTTGTCGCAATTAGGTAAACACGTCTCGGATCTGTCAGAAACTGGCTCAATGTGTTCATGGCAAAGCATGTGTCTGGCCTCGTGTTCGTTAAGTACATCAACAAACCAATCATCTGCCTAAACATCATGGCATCAACTGTTTCTGAAGAAGCATCACATAGTAGCTTCAAATTTGATGCCATTGGTGTGGTAATAGCCTTGCAGTCCATCATTCCGAACCTCATATCCTATCTGATCTTTGCCACACCTCTAGACCTAAGAATTAGTGCATCATCCCCAAGTCCTTCATCTCGAACTATGCGACAAGTTTCCTCTTTGTATCTGCAATGAGCTTATCCTCACCTGTTAGGAACATGCCATCTGCATATAATAGGAGTATCATTGGTCTTCCTCCCTCAACCTTGAAGTAGAGGTTGGAATTTGCTTTACTCTTGGTAAAGCCTAAGCTTATTAGAAAACTATGCATTCTGCCATCCCACGTCTTGGGTGCCTGCTTCAAACCGTACAAGGCCTTCTTTAACTTGAACACATGATTCTGCCTACCATGTGTCTCAAATCCCAGTGGATGCTCCACGTACACTTCCTCTTCAACTACAACACTCAAGAAAGCTATATTGATGTGCATATGGTGTATCTTCGATTTCATTATTGCCGCTAAGGTAAGTACAAATATGATGGAAGTGTATCTTGCTACAGTTGCAAATGTCTCCTCAAAATCGATGCCTTCTTTTTGGGAGAATCCATGGGCTACAAATCTTGCCTTGTATTTCTCGATGCTTCCGTTTGCTGTATGCTTGATCTTGTAGATCCATTTGGAAGACACTACAAACTTCCCTTTTGGTCTTGGGACCACCTCCCAGACAACATTCTTCATGATTGACTGATACTCTTCAATCATGGCATCCTTCCATGCTTTCTTTTCTATAGCTTCCTCATAGTTGGAAGTTTCTTCATAAATGATGTCACAACAAAGTGCCACATAGCTGGAGAATGGTCTCGATCTCTTGCTTTCTCTAGAAGTCCCATCTAGGGTACCATATCTCTCTATATCTTGGATAGCTTCCCGTGCCCATGTTAGTCTTCTCTTGTAGGGCTTCTTCTGACAAGGCAGATCTACAAGTTTCTGTAGTTCAGTCATGTGATGCTCTTCATGGTCTTCTTGGATTATATCTTCCATAACTATATATTTGATTATGAGAACTTCAGGTTCTTCAGTTTCTTCAATGTGGATTTGTCTTGACTTGTTGTAAGCTAAGTCTTCATCAAAGTAATGTCTCGGCTGGTCTCGATCTTCTTGAATCTTGGGAAATATATTATGTAAGCTTTTGATGTGTCACTGTATCCTACAAAGATGCCCTTCTTTCCTGAAGGATCTAATTTTGTTCTCTTTTCTTTTGCAATGTGTATGCACACAGGACAACCAAATATTCGGAGATGGATGACTTTTGGTTTCTCTCCTAAGAAAATTTCTTCTGGAGTCTTGTTATCCAAGACACAGTGAGGTGTTCTATTTTGTACATATACGGTTGTTCTACTTCTTGCAGCTTCTGCCCATGAGTGCATTGAAAGGTCTTGGTCATGAAGCATCACCTTTGCTGCTTCCATTATCGTTTTGTTCTTCCTTTCTACAATGCCATTTTGTTGAGGATTGTAGTGAGTGCTCATCTCCCTCTTAATCCTAGATTCTCTACGTAGGTCTTTGAGCTCTTCTAGTGTGAACTCTTTGCCATTGTTTGATCGTAAAGTCTTGATCTTCCTTTCAGTGTGATTTTCTAGCAATGCTTTGAATTCCTTGAACTTACTAAAAACTTCATCTTTTCCTTTCAAGAAATAAATCCAGGTTTTACGAGAATAACCATCTATAAAATAAACATAGTATGCATACCCTCTTAAGGAGTTGGATGACATGGGCCTGCATATGTCTTAGTGGATTATCTCCAAAATTTCTTTTGCCTTGCTTTCACTACTAGGAAATGGTTTCTTTACATTTTTCCCTTGCACACATCCACTGCAAAAGCCTTCATGTTTTGCATGCATCTTAGGTAGATTTGATACTATTTTGCTTGCAGTTGGTAGTGCTCTATAGTGTACATGTGCAAGCCTTCGGTGCCATAGTTCGCTTGGTTCCATAGAGTCATGAACCAAGGCTTGTTCTGGTTGTCCCTTCAACTTGTACATGCCTCCCTCTTGCTCTCCAATTATTGTTGCATTGTCTATTGTCTTGCCTCTTGGCCACATGAGTGCTTGGCCATCACGAAATCGCTTAGCATCTAAAGCTAAAATGGAGAGAAGATTCTTTTTCAAACCTGGTGGTATGTTGAGAACATCCTTCATCTTCATTGATTTGCTTGAATCCAACTTGTAAGAAGCTTCTCCACCCCCTTCAATAGGATAATGGTAGTCATCTCCAAGTTTCACCATGTGAGGTGACTCGTGTTTCGACAAGTTGATAAAATATTCTTTGTATCTTGTCATATGCTTGGAAGCTCCACTATCCATAAGCCAATCATTGCTTCCATAGGTGACGGTACCTGTAAGAGCTGATATCAAAACATATTCTTTATCGCTTGAAGCATCTTCTCTTATCCTTTTCCTTTGTGGTTCATCATCTTCAACAAAGTGAGCATGATGCTTCCTTCTCTTGTTTGTTCTCGAGGATCCCTTGTTTCTAGGACAATCTCTTGCAAAGTGGCCTTTCTTATCACATGTATAATATGTAAGACTGGGTAATTCACGTTTGGATCTATGATTCTTTTGGAAATTTTTAGGCCTTTTGTGAGGGTGATCCTCCCTCTTGCTTCTATCCTTCTTTGTATGAATTGTTAGGGATTGATCATCATCAACTCCCATCTCCTCTTCTCTTGATACTGGTCAAGCTTCTTCTTAGGTGCATTCCTCCCATAATCTGCTGAACTTGATAAGTTTCTTTTCGGTGCATATTCCACGGATGAAAGAGTCCCATGATTTCAAAAGTCCATTCAATGTGGTTATTACTGTCTCTCCTTCTTCAACATTCTCTTTAATGGCTTCAAGTTGCTCCTTGATTTAAGAGACCCTTGAGAAGTAAGATTGGATGGTCTCTAAGTCTTGGATATTCACATTCTTCGGTTGATGTTCTTCCCTTCATACGATTGGTCAAAGCATCGAACATCTTCTTGGGAGTCTTCAATGAAGAGACATGAGGAATGAGATGATCTTTGATGAAGTCCGCAATAATCCTCTCCGCTCTAATTATGTTCTTCTTGTGAGTAGCCTTGGCCTCTTCTCCCTTTGGTTCTGGAACCTCCTCAATTGCATACTCGTCCAAGTCATTCTCTTCTAGAATAAGAGAGATTCTATACTTCCATGCTTGGAAGTTGTCAGCTCCGTCAAGCTTGTCCTCAAGCTTGGTATGATTCAACATCTTGATATGAGAACCTCAAATGGAAATAGTAAAGAAATATATCTTACCAATTTGAGATGCCCAAGCTGCTTTTTGAGCTAGCTCACCTAGGGTTTGACAGAGAAACCCTAATATTCAAACTTGGAATCTTGAAATTCTTCCTGGATAGAAAGATGGGCCTCCTTGAAGTGAGTTGTCCAATGATTCCCTTTTCTCGGATTGGTAGATGGAAGCTCCAAAAATCTGATGCCCTAGTTTCTCCCAGCAGTAGTGATGAGATAAAAAATGAAACTTCTCTGATTTGGAATCTGCTTCTACCAAAAGATGTGCCTCCTTGGGGCAAGTTAGCTTGACCTTTTTTTTTGGAAAAAATTGTGGAGAAAAGTGCAAGGTCTTGGAAGCCCTAGTTTCTACAGCTGTATAGTGCCTTATTTCAGGGGAGCTCGGATAGCATGTTAGAGTCTGCACTTTAATTCAAATATGTTAGATCTTTAATCTAATGCAATAGGAATACTGAAAGATAGACAAGCACAACATAAAAGAAAGACACAAATATTTTATTCTGGGAAACCACAAGGGAGAAAACCCAACAATCAGTTTACCTTTATTGCAGGTTTGTTAATCAACATTTATATCTGACCCACCGGATTTCAGACTCTTCCTTGCTGCAACTATGCCCAAACCCTCAGCAATGAAGAACAAACCTCGTCTCCAAGCCCCTCTGAGAGACTGCCTCTCTTAGATCCCAACCACTACAATAGATAGGTCTCACTCTTGTCACTGCGATTATTATCACTACAAAAGATCTCCTTTACTTCTATTATGACTGATGCCTTACAACTCTCTATAGACTCTTTTATAATATACCATGGGCAATACCGCGGGCCACATAATACTATGAACCCTCCAATACCATTGGCAATAAAGTATTACAAATGACACTTTTACAAGACTGTCTAGAGAGTTTCACATAGCCCCTTCTACGTTGCTAGACACCCCCAAGTAGAAGTACCTTCTGAGCTACAAAATCTAACACTAAAATTCTTGTCAAATTGAAATTCTGATTCAAATAACATAAATTCCTAATAATATATATATATGTCTATGTCAACATGTCGATGATAAATATTAAAGAGTCAAGACTCGTGACTAAAGTTATTCAAAATAATAACAAATGAACTTATCTGGAAAACTCCACAAGTCTGAAATGAAAAACTGAAAATAGACAAATCTAGAGTGAGATAGACTAATCTTATAGATAGTCATCACCCTCCACATCCTCCAATGGAATAACACCTAACTCCCCAGGCTGGTGATATTAAGCAACACGGGTAGAAGATGCAATAAAGCTACCACTCATGCCCACCAACATTAGAGGTAGAAGACCTTGCCACAATTGAGCTAGATCCAGGCATCGATGTCTCATCCAAATCCCCAACACTGAAAGGATCTATAGAAGAACTAGCCAAAGAGAGGTTAGACATCAAGCAATCAGGAGTATCCAAGTCTGCATCTTCACGATTCACATCCCATAGCTTCGAAGGACCCTTCTTATAATCTGGCGTCGATCGAGAGATGGGGTGAAGAATTTGTAACTTGAAGAAGTTATATGTCCCACGATCTTCTGCCTTTGTTGATGAAGTCTGTTTCTCTGGACTGAATGGATGAACCCATAATTGCTCCATCTTCTCTCTACTGCTGAAGAGCTACAAACTTGTGAACGTATTGAAAATGTACCAAGGCATGTGTTGTTCACTCATGTGATGCCTAGGGGTGGACAACATTAAATGAGGTCCCTAACACTTTATAAAGTGAGATGCACTTTATTTTTTAGAATGTCACTTTATAAAGGAGGTTTGAGTTTTAATATTTAATTGGTTTCATGAGAAATTAAAAGGTGGGTGGAATATTTAAAGTGCTCATTAGTTATTTAAATGATGTGACTTAAATTCATTTAATGAGAAAAATGCGAGCAATTAATGAGCACCCTAGATCTCATCAAGTTAACTTTTATTCCTAGCCATTGGATTAAAAGATGTGGTTACCTCAAACAAAACTAGGGAAAGGCATTCGAATTCAATTCATTGTTACCCATGAGATTTGTAGAGCAAGAGAGAAAAGAAGAGGAGTTGTGAGGACAAAAAGAGAAGAGAATTAACCCTTGAGAAATTTTGAGATGGCTGAGTTACAGGCTGAGAATTAAAACTGAGGGCACGATTTTCTAGGCAAACCGTACAACAGGACACAAATTCCTAGGTAAAAAATTACTGTACCTGGCCTGCACTTCGAAGCAGACCATACAACAATTAATGAGGGCCGTACAGGCATGGATTTCAAGACAGAAATTAGACAGTCTATACAACAGAAATTACTGATTGTACAACAGTGATTTAGGCATGAATTTTGAGGAAGGAATTGGGCACAGATTTTGAGGACCGTACAGGATGCTACATGCACGTTTTACAACGCCGTACAACAGAATTAAATGCTGGCATGTTTGGGCCATAACACTGTAAGTGAAGTTTAGAATTATTGCTGAGTTTGACACGCTTTTTGAGATAAAAAGCTGAGATAAGTACTGCTGTTCTGAATTTGTAATTTTTTCTTAGAGATAAAAAAGTTCTCTCTGAACAGGTTTTCCCTTTGGGGTTTTATCTTGGATCAAGTTTGTCAAAAATCAGTGTCAAAAATTTGTGTGTAGCTGTCCAAATTTTCTGAGTTGTTTAAAGTTTGAAAATTTCCATGTGTTTCAAGAAAAAAATATTTTTCATACATGTAAAGTGATTTTACAGTTATGGGGTTTGAGACCGGGTTAGGAATGCAAAATTTTTCATGGTATCAAAGCTGATATAAAGGGTAGAAATAAGTTTTAAAGTGAAATTTAAGACTTGGCAAAGAAGGGAGAACAAGTAGTTTGTGAAGTTAACGGGTTCTTGGACAGACTGGGGTTATGGCTATTGAACTTAGGATTGAAGATAGACTGGATGGGGCAGTAAATTTCAGCCTTTGAAAGGTTAGAATTGTGTTGATACTGCAAGAAAACAAACTATGGGATATAGTTAACAGTACATCAACAAAACCAGTTACCATTCCTACAAATGCTGCAAATAAGGTCGTGTTTGACAAGGACATTAAAGCGAAAACGATCATTCTTGATGCCGTGAAGGATCATGTGATCCCATGTGTCACAGGTAAAGACCATGCTCATTAGATGTGGACAGCTTTAACAAACTTGTACCAAAGTTCGAACAAAAACCAAAAAATGTTACTAAGGGAGAAGCTGAAGGGTATTCAGATGAACAAGGGAGAGAACATGGCTGCATACCCTACTAGGATCACCTAGGTTCGAGATGAACTTTGTGCAGTTGGGGAGGTTGTATAGGGCATTGAGTTGGTATGCACAACTTTGAATGGCGTGAGGAAGCCATGGGTTGTATTTGTAGAGTCTGTAGTTGCTTGGGAGCATATGCCTTCTTGGGATCGTCTTTGGGACGACTTCATTAAGGAGGAGACCAGTAGAGGGTATGTATAGGGTAGTTCATCTTAGAGCAAGGAAGATGAAGAGAATGTGACATTAGCAGCAAAAGGCAAAAATAAGAAGTCCAAGAAGGGTCCTAATGGTGGGACCAAGCAACAGGCAAAAGGGAGCAAAATAAGGATATGAGCAAAGTTAAATGCTTTGCTTGCCAGAAGTTTGGACACTATTCTAGATAGTGTCCGAACAAGAAGAAGAAGAAACAATAGACGACAACTGTAGCTAAAATGGATGAGTATGCTGCACGATTTGAGAGAGTTTTCTTTTTATGCTGGTTGTACAATGAAAGCATCTATCACCAACAGTGATATGGAGGATCAAACAAAACATTCCTTGATTGTTGGTCATTCGTTGAGTGGGTCCACCACTCCTTCCACTTGGTACATTGACAGTGGGGCTTCGAGCCATATGACAAGTGCACGACATGTTCATTGAGTTGACTGAGACTGGCTTGGACCTGGAGGTGGTGATGGGTGATGATATTGTTGTGAGAGCAATTGGGCGTGGGATTGTCAGCTTTCAGAGGGAGTCCATGGAGCCCATGACTTTGAGGCATGTCTTGTACGTCCTTGGGCTAAAGAAGAACCTTGTTTCAGTTTCCACTATTGAGGACAAAGGCTTTGGAGTGTATGTCCTAGATGGGAAAGTTCATGTCTTTCCCAAAGCAACAAGACCATCTGCTTCATATGCCATTGGAGTTAGATGCGGGAAACTGTACAAGCTTCTCTTCCAGCCTCATCATGCATTGGCGGACACTAGCTGCAGTTGTGAGTTGTGGCACAGGATGATGGCCCATCTACATCATTCAACTTTGAGGATGCTGAGGGATACAACTATAGGTTTATTGAAGTTTGTCATAGAGCAAAGTGGTGTGTGTAGAGGGTGTGCTTTGGGAAAGTACGCTAAAACTGCTTTTCTGAGCAGTGCTTGATTTGATACATTCAGATTTGTGTGGTCCTATGTCATCTGCCTCTTTGACATGATTTGAGTACTATCACTTTCATTGATGACTATTATAGGAAGATTTGGATCTACTTCCTGAGAGACAATAAATCAAAGGAAGTCTTGAAGAGGTTCCAAGAGTTCAAGGCTCTTGTGGAGAACCAAACAGGGAGGAGGATTCGGTTATTCAGATCAGACAATGGGGGTGAGTATTGCCTCCAAGGAGTATGATGATTTTTGCAGATAGGAGGGGATCAAGAGGCAGTTGACAATTACTTATACTCCACAACAGAATGGAGTTGTCGAAGAGAAGAATAGAGCTATAGTGGAAGTAGCGAGATCCATGCTGCATGATCAAAGTTTTCCTTTCTTTCTATGGGTTGAGGCCTGTTGTACTGTTGTTTATGTGCAGAACAGGAGTCCACACTGTGCCTTGCGGTGTAAAACTCCTGAGGAGATGTTCACCGGGAAGAAGCCTAAAATAAGTCACTTTCTTATATTTGGATGCCTTACATATTCCCATGCCCCTTATGAGAATAGGACAAAGTTGGAGTCCACTGTAGAGAGAGGCATCTTTGTTGGCTATGATGAGACTTCGAAGTCCTTCCGCCTTTACCTTCCTGCAGAGAGGAAAGTTGTGGTGAGGAGGGAGATGAGATTTGAGGAGCAGGCCTTCAGGAAGTCTAGAGAGTCAGAGCAGGAAGAGCAATAGGTTCCTACTCCACAGGTTATTATATCTAAGAGTCCAACTAGTCAGAGTGTAGGGTCACAGATTTTAGAGGTGACTGATCCACAGGTGTCAGGATCTTCAGGTTTAGGGACTCAGTCTACATAGACTTATGGTATAGGGACAGGTTCTCAGATCACAGGTTTACAGGTTTCACCTTCACATGATTCGGGTTCACTTAGTTTTGGTTCTCCAGGCATGGGATCTCAGACCACAGGTAGTTCTTCAAGTAGACAGTGGTCGGATGAGGATGTTGAGGAGGAGGACCTTCCACAGGAAGCTACTTCCATGAAGAGAAAGCCAAGTTGGCTTAAAGAGCTTGTGAAGGAAGCTGAGGAGTTTGTGGGGCCACCCAAGAGGTAGGTCAGAGAGAGTAGAGCACTAGAGAGATTTTCCAGATACATTGAAGTGGTGACTAGTATGCGTGAGGCAAAGCCTTCCACCTTTGGGGAGGCAGCCACACATCAGGTTTGGAGAGATGCCATGATGGAAGAATACAATTCCATCATGAAGAATGATGTGTGGGAGATAGTTTCGAGACCAGCGGGGAAATCAATTTTGACTTCCAAGTGGCTCTACAAGATCAAACATGCTACGGATGGAAGCATTAAAAAGTACAAGGATTTTTTTGTGGCGCGTGGGTTTTCACAGGTAGAGGGAGTTGACTATGATGAGACCTTTGCGCAAGTTGCCCGATATTCCTCGACCAGGTCAGTGATTTCCATAGTAGCAGAGATGGGTTGGAAGATCCACCAGATGGATGTGAAGACCACATTTATGAATGGTCTTCTGTAGGAGGGGGTGTAATGGAGAAGCCACCGGGATTTGCGGTTCATGGGAGAGATTCTCATGTGTGCAGGCTGAAAAGGCCTTGTATGGGCTGAAGCAAGCTTCTCGAGCTTGGTATTTGAGGATTGTCTCTTGCTTATTGTTGATAGGATTTTAGAAGAGTGAGGTTGATCCCAACCTGTACTTCATTGTTGTTGAAGGTGATCCACTCATTCTTTTGTTGTATGTTGATGACTTGTTCATCACAGGGGAGGAACACCTTAGTGTAGCTTGCAAGAGAGATCTTGCTTCAGAGTTTGAGATGACTGATCTTGGGTTAATGCACTATTATTTGGAGATGGAGGTTTGGCAGCTGATGTTTTGAATAGATTTTGGATGGAGGGTTGTAGACTGATGGCCACACCTATGATCACCAACTGGAAGAAGCTTCATGCTTCTGAGGGAGAGCTTGTGGATCTTACCTTTTATCGTTAGCTTATAGGGTCATTGATGTATCTGGTCAATATCAAACTAGATTTGTGTTTTACGGTGAACACTCTTAGCCAATCTGTTATGGAGCCCAGGAGAGTGCATTAGATAGCCACAAACATGTGCTGAGGTACCTTGCGAGGACAGTAGATTATGGTCTGAAATACAGGAGGTCAGATAGAGTTGGTCTGATTGGCTTCACAGATTTAGATTGGGCAGGCAACTCCCTCATAGATGCCACCTGTCATAGGCACATCATAATCACAAAGTTTCAACCAATCAACAAGTGCCTCCATTATGGAAACAAAGAGCTTAGCTTGAACCCACCAAGCCGACACATCATAATCACAAAGTTTCAACCAATCAACAAGTGGCTCCATTATGGAAACAAAGAGCTTAGCTTGAACCCACCAAGCCTCATTATGAGTGATATCTCTAACCCGCATTGCTTTTTCAATGTTTCTTTGTTTCCATGTTTTCCTGTGTGGATTAACAACCATGGAGGACAAAACTTCCCTCATGTCTATTAACTACCTGATCATTATATACTACGTCACAAGGTTCGCCCAACCTAATCCTTGAGGTTTGAGGTTCAACGAACCTCAAAAAAATATTGAAATTCATTTAGGTTCACCAAACCTGAAAGATGAACCTAATGTTGAACCTAAAGTCGAACCCGAACCTGAAGGCGAACCTAATGTCGAACCTAAAGCCGAACTCGAACCTGGAGGAAATTTTTTTTTTGAGGTTCCACTTTTTTACTGAAAAAAAATTGAAATTAAAAATAAAAAAACACAATACCAATAAATTAAATGTTGTCTATATATTTATGTTCTCTATGAATTAAATGCTCTCTATTTATTTATGTTGTCTATAAATAAAATGTTGTCTATAAATTAAATGCTCTTGATTTATTTATGTTGTCAAATGCTCTCTATTTATTTATGTTGTCTATAAATTAAATGCTCTCTGTAATTTGAAATATCATACCCGTAGTCTACATAAGAACACACCAAACAACAAGTAAGAACATAGATTTGCCCCTAAGAACAAACTACTGCTGTGGGAAGCATGCCAATCCGCTATTAAACCACAAAAGCCTACTCTAAGAAGCACAAATCTGTGAGCAGAAATGTCATTAACAAGTATATACGATGAAATTATGAATAGTGACCTAAGTGCTTTGAATCCATTGGGCTATGGGGTGTAGAAAATTCGTTAAGGGGGAGTATATGAAGAAAGTTTATGTATATATAGTCGAACCTATTGCCGAACCTCATTGGAAAATTAGAACCTGAACCGAACCTAATCCTTGTCGAACATGAACCCGAACCCGAACCATGTGACTTAGTTTATATAATGTGATGCAAATATAGTTTCTCCAACCTTTGAAGGTTGGAGTCTAGCAAATTCCTTATACATAGCTTGTGCATGTTGGTGGTTAGTGATAAAAAATTGAACTTCTCTTGCTTCTTCACATAGTTTTTTCATTTATTCAACTTCAACAACAATGGATTTAAAAGCAAGATTTAAACTATGCACCACACACGGTGTCCAAAAAATATGGTCATACAATCCCTCAGTAACTGCCCCAGTTGCTTTGCATGAACGTGCATTATTCGTAATGTTCCGTTTTGATAAATAGTGAATTGATTGGGGACATTTAATACCGGGAGCATATTAGAACAATTATTCAGTATTATTAAGTCATTGGTATAGTAAAGAGGGTCATCATGGTTATTATCATAAAGCATGCAGAGCATGCAAGCTTTATTTCTTTAGTCTTAAAGTCAACGAGAAATTAGAATTGCATCCATGCAAAAGTAAAACGCAAACCCTAAAAGTACATGCTAAGCTATTTAATAAGGGTTATTGGACCAAAGAAGATATCTATGATTATTATTATTGAGTTTGGTTTCTAGAGTAGCAGCAGTAGGTGCAGCAACAACAAGTTGGGGTTGGAGACGAAGGTCTTCAGCTAACAAGGGGTTTCGACTGCGGAATCTATCTACCCTAATCACTTCAGGATAGATCATGCAGGCCTGACACTAGTT
Organism: Pseudotsuga menziesii; assembly: GCA_001517045.1. Taxonomy (NCBI): domain Eukaryota; kingdom Viridiplantae; phylum Streptophyta; class Pinopsida; order Pinales; family Pinaceae; genus Pseudotsuga; species Pseudotsuga menziesii. The sequence goes on along the minus strand of LPNX010011812.1, from coordinate 79,237 downwards.
ATTCATCGTATTCATTCATCTTCAACAATCCAGTATACAGAGAGAGATTTATTGCAGATTCATATTTACATTTGGGGTTTAGCTGGAAATCTCTAGAGTAATTCACTGGGACATAGAATCTCAGTTTTCTATCTACATGTCATCACTATCCTTCTCAGGAGGCTATCCACACTCTACTGAGTGATTGTCAAGTCATTGTTTGCATATCCAAAGGAGTCAGCAACAGATTTGTAGAAGAAGGGGGACTTCATCCTCCAGTGCAAAACAATTTGCTAGATGCCTCAGGGAGGGAAAAAATTCTGCATGCGACCATCATTCTCTCCAACAGGTGAAGGCCAACATCCTGAGAAAGTTTCAGCAGTATCAGGGACCTCCTCCAAAAATGTCATTATCTTCCCGAAGAGGGCACACATGTAGCTCGGCGTCAAACTGAGGAAAGAAGCTCTATATTTCGGCACACCTTGCATGTAGCGTATCTCTGGATTACTATCAACTTATTTATCAGTGGTAAGTGTACATTTGCTTACTGAAAATATTTACCCTATAATCTCTCCAGATTATCTATATTTTAGGGCCATTTGGCATGACAATTTTGCATGCACTTTTTATTTAGCTTTTTGCACATCAATGAGTATATGAACAACAACTTAGTAGCAAAGGTCCGTAGAATATCAGTTTGGGATATTACAGTGGTATCAGAGCATGTTCCTGGCCAACTGTGGGCTTGAACATGAAGACAATAAGAAGGATCTTGACTGGAAATTTGCAGAGGTTAGTAACACTGCAACACTTGCCTCGATATCAAGAATATCTAGCCTTGGGTGATGAGGTATGTGCAGCATTGTCCTTTCAAGACTATCACACCATCAAGTTCGGGAGCCAACCCAAGGATTTGGATGAGGATCTCCTTAAAAGCATAGTTGGGGGAGTGAAGAAAGATGAGCCTGAAGTACATGTTGATGGCGAGCTTGATTTGGAGTTAACAGTACATGATGAGGATGTGCATGAGGAGATAGCATTAAAGCCATCCTGTGAGTCTAGTGACACCAGCACATTCGATAGTCAGATTGTGGACAAGTCGTGTGATGCGTTGGAATTGATACACTCTTCATCACCTACAATAGGAGTCCAGACAGTTATGACAGGCGAAATACATGAGGTGCAAGGCAATGAGCACAACAGTCGAGACAGTGGGCAATCACACATGGAGGTTAGGGGGAGTTTATACAGGCATGAGATAGAGCTTCCAGATGATAGTCACCAAAAGAAGATTGAACGTGTTAAAGAAAGCATTCTAGTAATGAATGAGAGGACCAAGATACTTTGGGACACCATATTACAACGAGATGTTGAGCTTACAACTCTTCGAGTTGTATGTACCGAGTCAGCGGTCAGGCTTTCTAGTATTGAAGAGTAATTAGATTGCTTGATGGGGCGACAGAAGAAACATACTATTGCATTTCAAAGTAGCCCTCTTCAGGAGTACATAGACAAGGCTTGCAGTAGATTGAGTCCACATTTGCATAATGGAGGATGGTTTTTACAGGTTGGCCCGGATTGAGAAATTGGGCAGCAGTATATGAGCATTCCAGTTGAAATCAGAAGTGTAGAATGTCAGCTTGGTAGGATTATTCCTTGTGATAGTGCTTATGGACAAGGTCTTTTTCGGGGGTTGGATTGGAGAGATTAAGAGTTGGTGTCCTATTGAGTGGGTGATTCTTGGGAAGACATTCCTAGCCAAGGGTATAGTCCCACAAGAGCCTTCGGATATTTGGGATGAAAGATGCACAAGTTTGCATTGGGATCCAGGTGGGGAACCTTATGAGGGATGGATACAGTGTTTCCTGATGGCATTACTTGGGAGTCTACAGGATGCTCCTTGTGTCGTTATTACGTAGGGTAGCGGCGGATGCATTTTGACCTCTGCAATTCTCAGATTGATTTGGGACCCTGGGATTACAGTGACTGGTAGTTTAGTGATTGCTAGAGGATGCTTTCAGGAGGTCTCTTGTGATGGTACCTCATTTACACTGTGGTTAGTCACTCTACTTATAGGAGGACATTTTGTGATGGTAACGTGCAATACAGTGCTTTGAGCAGAGGGTGCTACAGATCTGCTAGGATAATTTGGGACCCTGGGATCATCCCCAGATTCAATTGTTTCAGTTGATTGATTGTGGATTTGCGTTGGCATTGCTTGAGGACAAGTAATCTTTGGCGAGGGAGGACTGTAATGTTCTGTTTTGATAAATAGGGAATTGACTGAGGACATTTAATACCGTGAACATATTAGAACAATTATTTAGTATAGTAAAGAGGCCATCATGGTTATTATCATTAAGCATGCAGAGCATGCAAGCTTTATTTCTCCAGTCTTAAAGTCAACGAGAAATTAGAATTGCATGCATGCAAAAGTAAAGCGCAAACCCTAAAAGTACATGCTAAGCTATTTAAGAAGGGTTATTGGACCAAAGAAGATATCTATGATTATTATTATTGAGTTTGGTTTCTAGAGTAGCAGCAATAGATGCAACAACAACAAGTTGGGGTCGAAGACGAAGGTCTTTAGCTAACAAGGGGTTTCAGTAGTGAAATCTATCTGCCCTAATCTCTTCAAGATAGATCATCCAGGTCTGTCATTAGTTATTCTTCGTATTCATTCATCATCAGAAATCCAGTATACAGAGAGATTTATTGCAGATTCATATTTACAGCTGGGGTTTAGCTGGAAATCTCCATAGTAATTCGCTGGGACATAGAATCTCAGTTTTCTTCCTGCATGTCATCACTATCCTTCTCAGCAGGCTACCCACACTCTACTGAGTGATTGTCAAGTCATTGTTTGCATATCCGGAGGAGCCAACAACAAATTTGTAGAAGAAGGGGGACATTATCCTCCAGTGCAAAACAATTCACTAGGTGTCTCAGGGAGGAAAAAGCTTCTGCATGCGACCACCATTCTCTCTGGCAGGTGAAGGCCAACATCCCGAGAAAGTTTCAGCAGTATCAGGCACCTCCTCCTCCAAAAACGTCATTATCTTCCTGAAGAGGGCACACATGTAGCTGGGCGTCAAACTGAGGAAAGAAGTATATTCCGACACACCTTGCATGCAACATATCTATGGAGTACTATCAGTTTATTTATCAATGGTAAGTGTACATCTGCTTACTGAAAATATTTACTCTATAATCTCTCCAGATTAGCTATAGTTTAGGGCCATTTGGCATGACAATTTTGCATGCACTTTTTATTCAGCTTTTTGCACATCATTGAGTATATGAACAACAACTTAGTAGCAAAGATCCGTAGAATATCAGTTTGGGATATAATATTATTTGTGATGACTTGCACAACATTTGAAGGGTCCATGATTTCGATTGCTTGTGAAATTTTTTCAGCCATCCATTCAACATTCTTCTCATCCCCCGAAGCATTTATTGCAGTCAAGCAATATGGGCATGAAGGAGACATTACAATAATGTTTACCAATGGCCTATTGGCCCTATCAGTCCGACCATAAGAGATAATAGAGACACCATTGCCACTCCTATTTGAACAAATCCGTTCCAACACTTTCTCCACATCAATTTCTCCTTCCGTAGAGAAATTGACTATCCTAAGCATGTCTTGCCAATAAGGAGATCACACTAAATTGAAGGGAAATCCACATGCAAATATGGCTCTTGCAACCTTGCTATCCATCTCATTCCTCCCTCCCATGTCAAATATTTTGGCCAAGGCTCCAAGGTTTTGTCTCTTGCGGGCTTCTTCAACAATTAAGGGAACTTCATTTATCCTTTTTGTGAATGGTTGCCACCTGAAACTCCTCCTTTCTGCCTTAGCTAAATCTTTAGCATCTTGCTTTGCTTGAAAATTGTCCACATCCTTTCGACTAGTACTTTTGCAATGATGAACTCCATTATCAGCTTCAAGCCAAAGAAAATGGGCCTTAACCTTCGTGTATGAACTTGTAAAATCTCTTTTGCACTTGCTGCAATTCCACAAGTAGCTACCACAACTATTCTTATTCTTCGTCCCAATCTTGGTGACATACTTTCATAGATAAGATAAGGTAAGATACAATAATTTTATTAATGTCCAACGAATGACCACAAAAGTAGGTCAATGGGACTAGCTGATACATCTAGTATTAGTACAATGTGGGAGTGCAAATGCAACTCCTAGAAAGTATCGAAACTAAGATAAAATAAAGATACAAGCAGTAGTAAAGCCTCATAAACGTGTATAAAACCGTATCAAAGGTACGAGATGCAAAATACAAAGTGAGTTTGTCTGAGGTTGGACAACTCAAACCACTAAAAAACTTGTCAAGAGAGAGAGAGAGAGAGCGAGAGAGAGCTAAAGATGGATCCAATGATGTCAGGATCTCCTAAGCCTGATGGTAAAGGGCGAGGGGGAGAACGGTGTGCTTGCTCGCTGTCTATGTCGGGCCTCTATGGAGCCATCAGGATATCTGACTGTATGACCCCGGGGGGATGTAGGAGCGAGGGATATACTCCTAACATTCGAGGTCAATGGAAAGAAATGCTGGATAGACTGCTGGCTGCCTTGCTGGGGTTGGGAGGAAATTTGCTGAGCCTGTACAAGGGTGCCATGAGTTTGTTTAGCTGAACCGTGACCTCCTACTAGCTGCCATGCCCTTCTGCTAAGTGCCGTGAGCCTGTTTTAGCAGACCGTAATCTCTGCCGAGCCTATCTAGGGCTGCCGTGACCTCTGTTAGCTTGCTGGGGCAGGCCGTGACTGGTTTGGGCTTGCTAGAGGAAAGCCGCGACCTTGTTTGAGACTATTTGGGGGTGCCTAGCTGTGTTTGAGGTCTGAGTATCACTGCTGCTTGCTTTATTGAGAAAGCCATGGGATTTGTGTCGACTGTCATCTGAGCCATTGGCTGTGTGTGGACTGTCACCTTCACCTTGGACTGTTTTTGGACTACTTGGAGTAGGCTGTTGCTCTGTTGGACTGTTTTGAAGTGAGGTGCTACCTTGTTTAAGGTGAGTTGAGCATGTTGATAATTTTTGTGAACTGTTACTTCTGTCTTTTGGGTCTGCTGCTATCCTACTGGGGTTTCCACACTTGTTGACTGGGATGTCTTGACTCCTACTGTATGTGACTAATCCCAAACCTACAACACTTTAACTTGCTCTCTCTCAGGTTTGCCCTTGCCCTCAGGTAAGGGCCAAAATTGTTCCTTGAGTAACTTGTCTCCTAATAGACAAGATCTAGTCTGAAAGTATATATGAGAATGAGGAAGGTCTAAACTAGTATTACTTTTTTGGTTAGATCTTTTATTGATGTTAGTTGTCAGTCTTGTTTAATCTACTGCTACTCTACTGGTTATTGTTATTGTATGCTTCAACTTTAACACAGGGACTTTTGGGAGTGATAAGGTTGAAAGAGATGAAAATTATATTTTTTTTATCTAATTCTTTGTCACTGCTGTACTTTTACTTCAGTACTCTGTTTATTTGATTTGCGTTATTGTACACGTTAGTTAAAGTTTTTGAAAAATCCCAGAACTTTAACAATTTTAGAGTTGCAAAGAAGACTTTGGATTTTGTGGAGATTGATTGCAGGCATAAAGGGCTCTCCCCTGGGTAGACATAACCTAAAGAAGTTAAGGGAACTAAACCAAGGTGACATTGGGTTTTGTCTTCCTCTCATATGCTTGCCAAACCTAGCCCTGCTAGTTCATTTGGTAACACTGAGTATACACTTGGAAAGTGGGGATTGGTTTATCTGAGTATTAGGTGACAATCAATTATCAAATACCTCATAATATGAGACATGGCACTGCTCTAAATGAGACTTTCCTTTTTATTAAGCCAAGCTCGAAGGTAGTCCACTGAAGATCCCATCCGAACATTGGCCATTCCTGTCAACTTTTTAATACCCTTCCAAAGTTGCTGAGCATATGAGTAGTGGATAACTAGGTGAGTAATTTTTTCTACATCCGCGGTACATAGCATACAGCTGCTGGGGCCCTGTCTTCCTCTCTTCTGTAATCCCCCCAAGTTAGGACCTTGTTCCTAAGAGATAGCCAGGGAAAGATTCTTGTCTTTATAGGGGCATTTTTCTTCCATATTTTAGACCGCCACCACTTATCTTCTTGACAGACAGGATCTTTCAAAGAATCATGACTATCTATTGGCTTGTAAGATCTTTTATTTTATGTATGAATCAATCCATTGTTGTGCAAAAATGACTTCAACATGAAACATGGTAAAACGATTTCTAATGATTGCTCCATCACTTTTTATAATCATAATCACTCTACATAGTTTTATAAAGTCCATTTGCTATGTATTTATGTTGTCATGGAGCTCTATTTTTGTATGTGTAAGCCCTAGAATCTTAGAATCCTAGGTTACTATGTGGAGAGAAGTGTTACCACCTAAGTTGTACTTAGTGGTTTTTGATCAAGTGAGCCTGGTGAACCGGACAAGGATAACTTGTTCGGACTTCAGAAGACCTTTAGTCTTGCTTCTGGGAATCCTTGTTGTACTATATCACATATTCATAGCCCATGGGGGGATTGTAATAAATGTTCTAGCATGATAGTGTCTGTAAAAGACTCAGTCTCTTAGACTTTATTTGTCAATCCGATCAGCCCAGGGTGTTTTTTCCCTTGGTTATTATTGGTTGTTGAATAAACGACTGATAATTTCTGAGTTTTTCACTCCATACCTCCAAAGTTGGGGTGGTCGGCTTGGCATTTAGGCCTATTCAGATTATTAGAGTCTATGTGTCAATGTATAAACATGCTAGGCATCATGGTTGAGTCATATGAACATGTCTAAGTCCCCCTAGGTTTTTTCAATTTTTTTAATATTTTAATTTTTTCAGTGTTTTAACTTTTTTTATTAAAATTTAATTTTTCCAAAACTTAGGGTATTTTTTAATAGTTTAATTAGAAAATTTGGTTTTGTAATAAAAGTGGGCCAAATAATCAGTTTCAGTCATGTAGGTGCTCATTTTCAAGCTAAGAGCACCATGCAAATCCATGGACCCACTTTTTCCTAGTTTTGAGTGATTTTCCATCATTCAGGTCAGAAAGCCCCAAAAAATCAATTATTGATTATTTTAAAAAATAAATTGATGAATAATGGAGTAAATCCAAAATCCTAGATCAGTGGATTCTCGACCGATTTGATTGAAATCAGTAAGATCTGAACCAGATTGACTGGATCTGACAAATCCTTGACTGAAGGAGGTGATCTAGACAGATCCAGAGTTGAACTTCAGCATCCTTTATGGGGAATTTCGCACTCCCTCTCTCCTCAACACATTTGGGCTCATCTGGATGAGTTTTGGTGGATGCTTCAATCAACAGGTTGAGGTGTCAGTCAGATTAGCCCCTTGATTGACAGTTGCACTCAGTGAGACTCAGATCTGGCTCAGCTAGACACAGATCAGGCATTGATGGACTCTCCTTCAGCGACAGTGGTCTATCTCCTTGGGATTTGCGCCCCCCTGGGCTGGATCTCCTTTTTTTGTATAAATAAATCTCAGGCTGCCTCTTCCAAGCTAGTTAGAACTGGGATTGAGGTGCTGTTGCTCTTGTATTGTATTGTTTATTATTCTGGAATAAAGAAGCTTTGGAGGCAAGATCTATGGTGTAATGCTCTTCATGTGTGGATGGTGATTGTCAAATGCTTATGAGGTATAATCTGTGTTATTTATCACTGCTTTTGCTGGTTAATTGTTGGCCTTGAAGGAGAGAGCTCCCTCCTGTTAGGGTAAGAGTTTATTCTAGTTTGATTTATGCTCTTACTGCTGCTTGTTTCAGATCTATTGGAGTTGTATGTATTTTAAGTTTGATTGCATGCTTTCCAATTATCTCTTCCAGCAACACCTATGTTTTAACCATCTGTTTGTGCAAGGATTTCTAAGTTGCGGGTGATATCGCTTGTAGAAGAGGTTGAGCTGGTTTGCATCTTCCTCATCTTCAAGATCTTTTGAATGACATAGTCCCTCGGTGTTCCACCAAAGCAGACTCCAAAGCCCAACATTCCCAGGCTTCCAACACTCTTTCTCTCTCTTTCTCCTTCAAAATCTTAATTTCTCTTCAAATTGGTTACTTTTAATGAATCTTATTGCTTAGATCTGTCTCACAAAGAAAATTAAATATAGATCTAGTTAGTAAGATCATTTCTTAAGTTTAGATCTCAGTTCCGTTTTGCATATAAAGTCATATTTTAAGAGATCTAGCTGAAATTATCCTCTATTTTGCAAGCATTTTAAAGAAAATTTGTAGCTTGCTTTTAAGGTAGTTTTCTTTGCTGTACTTCAAAGTTTCATATTCTACAATAAAAGTGCACATCTCATTGGTTGCCCAAACAGCAGCCAAGATCCCGAGGAAAGCTTGCTTTCCTTGGTTCCTTTCTTTTGCAAAACTAGATTACCCCAACTTAACAAATTTTTACTTAGTTTTTTTTTGGTAACTAGTGTGGTGACCCAAAACACTTTTAAAGTGTGGTTGGGCACATTTGATTTTAATTGCTCGTTGTTTTTTTAGCAGGTCTAACAAAAAAGAGAAGGAGACTCTGCCCAATTTCCGACTCTTGGACGAACTAGAGCCTCCCAAAAGCTTCCCCCACCGCTGTGTTTTGATTTTAGCTTGTTACAAGCTTGTTGTAAGCCTTTGGATCCCAGATAACAAGGACCAAAGTGCGTCAATTTCAATTTGCTGATATTTTAAATCGCTGCTAATAAAAACAAAAGATCTTTTCGAATAGGCTCTTTCGAGCCTATTCACCATCCCCCTTGGGGGGATTTGCGTCCGTGTCATTTTTTGCTTTTCGTTCATCTTTTTTCAATCTAGCGTAGTACTAATCTGCAGGGTAGTATACTTCGATTTAAAATCATTTCCATATTCCATTTCTATTGGTTTCAAAGTAACTTTAATACTTACCCCACGAGCCCCCTTTTGAGCCGAAAGGTGAAGAAAGGTTTGTGGTAGTCTAATTAGAAAATTGTGGTTTGCTTATCTTTTTATGTTTCATTTGCTATCATCATTTGTTTCAGTAACCATAATAAAATCAACCCCTCCTTGATTCCCCGATTGAGGTCCACTTGGGCCGAAAGAGGTTCTTGGGGGGTTTTCTTTTTAATAAGAACACCTTGTCTAAAATTTACTAAAATTGACAAGACTCCGGTGTGTATGCTCTGCACTTGGCTGCGGTTCGTCCGATTAGTCAAGCTGCATCAAAAGCACTTGAGTGACTAGAATAATTAGGATTCACTCTCCCAAATTGGCAAACCATCAGGTGAAAATCCAACACCTCGATCAAACCATTACGGTGGCAAAATACCCAAAGGAAGCGAGAACTCTTGAAAAGTGACCTCGGGGCACCGATCTCTGTTACACCTGCGGGTGCATTATGAACAATAGCCTCAGAGACTCCATTCAGCCCACATATTCCCTGCGGGTAGCCGTGAAGGTTTAATTTTGGACATACTCCAAGTACACTCGAGTATATCTGGAGTCCACCCCTTCGCCTAATTTTAATTAACTCATATTTCACATTAACTTAAAACATACCAAGAGGCAATCGCAAAACATTCACTCCAAGCACATGCAAGTACATTGATTATCTTTTGACTCCATTTTAAGGCATTGGCTATTTTCTTTCTATATATATATATATATATTGTGTCTCAGCATTGTGCTTTCGTGCGCTCATTTTGTATCTTGTCATCTATGGTTGTTTATGGTTAAAATTCAAACTCCTAAGTAACTCATTCAATTTAACATCACCATACTAAATAATTTTGCCTTAGTAACTTAATAGGGTCTACCCCCCTTGGCTTCGTTAGGAGTTGAGCCTAAATGAAGGAGTCAAGAACAAGGTGACATCCTTGACTCGAGACTTGCCCCCAAGGACACACCGAGTGGCTTGAAGATTTCTGCCACGTGACCCAGGTGTGTGAAAGGCGGCAACAAGAAGTACCCATCTTATTCCACCTACAACGTTTCAAGCAAAATCTATAAGCTAACACGTCTCCTATTTGTGCTTGTCGTAATCCTTTCATACATGTAGACTTTTTGTGGTCGTTACTAAATATATTTCTAACAGGGTTATATGAACTCACAAGTCACAATGGATCAATTTCATATGGTCATTGAAATGAAGGTGCTCAAATTTTTTACTAATGCATGTTGGGTTTGTTCGGACTCCTACATGTGTTAAATGCCACACCCAAGATGCATTAGTACCTCTTTTCAAGTACTGCTATCGGCTCCCAAGTTGGAGATGTATAGATTTTTTAAAAGCCTTATAGCTATCAAAAAATTATGATGTATGGTTTAGGGTGTATGCCATCTAAATGATATCATACACACAATAATATTACTATCTAATTATCACTGCTGGGAGAGGGGTCACTCTTGCTTTACAATGTTTCTTTAGTAGGTTTCTTGGAGTGCCCTTTTGTATTTTACAATAGAATATGTTCTTATTAAAGGGTTTCCAGAGTAGTGTTTGGACACATTGAAAAATTATTTCTAAGTTTATTCAATGTGAAAGTTGTAATATAACAGACTCTGTGAGAAGGAGAAACGAAGCGGTGATGTTTGACTCAGCCAATACTCAAAAGTCTTCTTGAGTCTTAGCTGGGCCTGGTGCTCACCTCATACTTGGCCATGAACTCGCCACTCACCAAGACACCCTTACTCACCAGACTTGCCAGCACTTGCCTCATACTCTGCCAAGACTCTCCCTTGCTTGCCTAGACTTGCCCTTGCTATATTGTTAGTGTTTTGTATTTTCCAAGTCTTTTCTGAGTCACCGAGTCTTGCCGATTCCCAGGCTAGCGAGTCCAAGTGTGACAACTTTGGTTAGTAGTAGTCTGTCACATTAGTTTCAAACAAGGTTTATGTAACTAGTCAAAGGGTGAGATCAAAGTAACTCGTCTCCAAGTAAATTACGAGCAATTTGAATTTCAATTTTTGTATATGTCCAAAATTCCAATTAATGGTTGCATGATACAAATATCCACAAGTGAGGTGCTGCTTACATTATTTTTAGTTAAATTCTGTATTCCTTAATACATGGGTCGTATTTATTATATTTTTTAATGTTACATTTTTGGATTTGTTAATAGGTTGGTGCTTGATGCTGAGAGGATGCCTTTGGTGGTTCCATTTGTGCATACTGGCATGCAGGAAGTCATGCCTATAGGAAGCCAGTTCCCACATGTTAGCAAAAAGGTAAATAATCTTTGGAACGAAGTTTATGCACATATTATATAGCTCTGGAGGTTGAAGTAATGAATCGGCTTGTATATCATCTTTAATATAGACTGTTTTGTTATATATTCTTGGTAAATTTCAATTCATAAATTGCGATCATGGGATGACTACCAACTAAGATCCCTTTGGCAGGTTGTGGTGCTGGTAGGGGATCCAATCAAAGTTGATGATTTGTTTATGGCAAGCAAGGAACAAGGGTTTTCTGAAGGGAAGCTTTACGATGCTATATCGTTGCGTGTTGGGGAAAGGCTAAAGGAACTTAAAAAAGAATTAGATGAATTGGTTTATAAACAGTCCCTGCAAAACAGAAAAACACACAATTTACAGGAAATTGAAATGGTGAATGACATTTCTCAGTTTGTTGACTGGGAAGCAAACAATTTGCTAAGCCAAAAATCACTGGCAGAAGATGGAGTACATGATTCCAATTTAAACGAGAGAAGCACATCGGAGTCTGTAAACCAGGCTTTAGAAAGTGATGGCTTTCAACAGCAATTAGGAGTTTGTCGAAATGAACTTGAAAAGGGCTATATGTGTGCAAATGACATTAGTCTCTATCATGGAAATGTTTCTAGATTTCAAAGTTTCATGGACCCAAGCGTACTGATGGGGTTTGCTGCTAGAGGTGTGCTTATGAATGGTAAGCGCGAACTAGATGAGCGGATAACTTTTCATAATTGGAGACAGCGAATTCTAATGCAAGCAGGTCAATGCATTGGCTGAAATGATTATCTACAGCTATTTAGTAAGTTGAATTGGTTCTGCTAATCTAGAAATTGGCTTTACCGATTTGCTCAGCTTGAAACTTTGAGCTCAGTAATGGAGATCTTGTATTCCAGTTATTTCCATTAGATAAGCTAACAACAAGTCTGTCCATATAGAGGAAGTAGACATTTTCAGCAATGATGAGAAGTTGCGGAAAAATATACAAAGGTTTCAAGGGGAATTGGCTAAGGTTGCCAGTGGTTAGCTTTAATGAACCATTGGGGAACGCTCTTAATAATCTGAATCGCACACATTGTTTGTCAATAGCAGAACATTCAATGAGGTTGAAGCTTGTATATGAAGGGGGGAAAGTTCCGAGCTTTCAAGTAGGAATTTTTATTTTTATATTTTGAGTATGCCAATCATCTTAAATGTTGTAATGACCTTGTAGCCAAGAGAACACGTGCAATACAAGTCAGTTTTACCTACATCTGCCATGTTTAAGCTGCAGTACATGCATGCAAGCTGCTTTTCTATGCTTGATTTTCTGAATGTTTTTAAATTTTTTATTTCAGTATGCATGTCTTCCATCGATGTTGATGATCATTTGACATAAAAGATTGTTGGTTGTTTGTTGTGTTTGAAAGTCTGGCTGCCTTGTTTTCTAGCTGTCAGGTGAATTGCAAAAAATGGTGCTAAAACAAACTTTCAATTGAATGCAAATTGACATAAAGAGTTTTGCTTTTGTTAAAACATTGAATGCAAAATGTCATAAAGAGTTTTGCTTTTGCTCAAGGGCACTTACTATTTAGAAGGAATGTATAATGAACATAATCTGTGCTCTGTTTTCAAGTATGGACGAAATGTGTACAGAACAATTAATTTTTTCTTACTAGTTTTATGTTAGAAAAGGAAAATTGTTTCGAGTAGTGTTAAATAAAAGGATGGGACTTGTCTATTGAGATTTTTACTTCTAAAATAAAAGGATGGGACTTGTCTATTGATATTTTTACTTCTATTTATGAAGAAGAATTGTTTTCGAAAAGGGATTCCATGCTAAGATCATTAATGACAAGGGAAGTGTAATGAATTATTAGAATAAAATTATCTTGTTACTGAATTTACCATGTCAATTTTCTTCGAATCTTTTTTTGGATCAGACGATCAATGGGTGACAATGACCGAGGGCATTTATTTTTCTTAACACAAAAGAGAGTGTTTTTCTTGATTTTCTCTTGTCCAATGCATTGATATATAGACAATCTATCTATATGTGTTATCATAGATCAAGTTTACAAGAGTGCTGAGCCAGGGTGCATATCTCGAAAATATCTGTATACAATGTGTAGGCAAATGTTTTGTACTTTACATATTCATCAATATGACAAACCTTTGTTATAAAGATATAATTAAATTTTGATATTGAGGTCATTCCTGCCTTTTTCAATTTTACAGATTACCAAACTGCCATTTCTCTTCAAACCTTTTTTTAAGATAGATTATTATATTACAGAATAGAAAAAAAAGTACTTGTACAAAGTTTGCATGGCCTAGGCAAAATAACCTAGTCCATTATGAAAGCAAGAACCATTTACAATCTAGATATCACTTTGCCAAGCTTGCTTAAATTTTCTGCTTTAAAGATAAAATCTAAGACTGCCTGCTACTAGAAACAAAAAAGCCACGACTGCACTGGGAGTGACCATTATGTTGAATGGGGACATCTGGCTCGAGACTAGGATGTGGAACCAGACCAGCATTGGGGGACTCAACCTAGAGCTGAGTGACCATTCTATTGAATGGAGACATCTGGTCAGGGACCAGGATGTGGAACCAATCCAGAACTGAGGGACTCGGTTTAGAGCTGAGTGGCCATTCTTTGAATGGAGGCACTTGGTCAGTTACTAGGAATTTAACCTAGTCCGGGACTAGGTACTCAGCCTGGGGCTGAGGGCCATTCTCCGGGAGAATGGAGGTGCTTGGTATGTTAACAAGTATTTGACCTTGGGTCAAATTATGCAGCCTATGGCTGAGGCACCTGGTCTGTTACCAGGATATCACTATAAACCCCAGAACGGGTTTGGGCATGCCAGACACTCTAACCCTCAATCTGTGGGCTTTGTGATCTTCTCCAAGGCTTAGCTTCTCTTAGTTAAGATACCTAATACTTGATCTTGGTGTCACATAGAGTGTGAGATAAAAGCATTAGTAATTCTCTATGTTTATGATGATGTACTTTGAGTGGGGATGAAGGACCACCTTGACCACTTTTTGGGACCACAGGGCACTTGAAGAAGGCTAAAGTAAAAGTAAAAAAATACATAAGGACCTTTAGTACCACTAAGGAGTCAAAGTGAAAGTGCAAAAAGACTTTTTGTACCACTAAAGGTAAAAGTCAAGTAATAAATTAATAAAATAATATTATTTTGTTCTTTTGAGTTTTGGTCCACTTTCAGGTGACTCAAAGGATACAAAAAAGATCAATCCATTTCATTTTGATACACACTTGCTCATGATGTCACAACTACTCAAGGAAGTTTCTCACTCGTTTTGAAGAGAAGAATATTTTGTGGTTATGTTCTAACATGGAGGATTCTAGCTAGGGCATCCACTTTTTTACAGCCTAACCATAAATTAGGGTTTCACCTTTGATGAACAACAACAACTACTTCTTCTCACTCTCCATGAGCTAGGGTTTCTTCACAACCCTCACGACACCTTCAACATTCTTCATGAACAACCCTCTTCCCTCACGGGCAACACCCTTCTCTTTCATGGGCATGCTTAGGGCAGCTTCCTTAACCATCAATCATCAACAACAAACCCTAAACAAGGTTTTGGCTGCCCACAATACCCTTGAGCTGTCTCAACAAGGTTACAGGAAGCCCTTTCTTACCTGCCCACACTCGACTATGACCTCGGGTAGCCTAGACAAGAGCTCAGGCAACTCTGTCTAGCTTCTAGGCAGGTTTCGACCAGCAGCAGTAGGTCTGGGCAGGTCTCGGGAAAGGTTGCAACAACTTGGGAAGGGCAACAGTGGTTCGAGCAGGCAACAGTAAGGCTCAGGCAGAGTCTCGGGCAAGAAACAGAGCTCGGACAGGGTTTCGAGCAGGCAACAGAGTTTTGGGCAGGCATGCAGAAGGCTTCGATAGTGTTTCGGGCAACAACCAGAGTTTCGGGCAGCTCGGGCAGGGTGTACCGGGCAGGAAAATCAGGCTTGGGCAGCAGCTGGGTTATTCGTGCAAGCAAACGGAAATCCAGGCAACCTATCTAAGATTTCGAGCAGCTGAGATAATGTAGAGCAGGAAGCCCTAATTTGATTTTCTTTGTAAAATTCATCATTTGTGGATTTCTATCTTTGGTTCAAACCCATTAGGGTTTGATAATTTTTGAAGACACAGTCATCTCATTTCAAGAGATGAATTACTAATGCTTTTGGGGTTTTTGTTCTTTAAAGGTTTCCCTAGTGAAAAACTCTTGTGTTCAGTGTTTTGATGTGTTGATGTATCTACTGCACTTGTCTTTTGTTATCTTTCAGTCTGCAAAATTTTAAAGTATTCATGCTAATGCTAAAATTCAACATGGTATCAGAGCTTAGCATGTGAAGACTCAGTAAGAGACAGATTGCTGTTGTCTTCCTAGACCTTGGGATATTTTGCAGACTTAACATTTGACTAGTGACGGAGATGGCCACCAACATTTTCAGACTGGAAGAGAAGCTTCAAGGTTCAACCAACCACAATTCTTGGAAAGCTAGGCTTACAACCATATTAGAGGAAAATGACCTTGATGACATGATGTTCAACGCCATAGAAGAGCCAACATCTAATGTTGACAGGATTGCCTTCAAGGAGAAACAAGCTAAGGCTAGAAGGGTAATCTATGATTCTATCAATGAAACCTTGATCCCTAACATCACATTGTTGAAGACTACCAAAGAATGCTTTGACACCTTGACAGACCTCTATGAGAAGAAGGCTCCTAGTCAAAAGAGAGTTTTGAAGAAAAGGCTTCGAACACTGAAGATGAACAAGGATGAAGGAGTTGGACCCTTCTTCACAAAGATTTTATAGGTAAGAGATCAACTTACACCTATTGGTATTACTGTGGATGATGATGATCTCGTGCAGACTGTAGTCGACGGTCTTTCAAACTCCTGGGAAACATTTATGGCATCAGTGAGTGGGCATGAGAAACAACCAAACTTTGATTGACTTTGGCATGATTGCTTGGAAGAAGAAGGAAGAGTTTTAGACAAGGCAATTGGCACTAAGGAAGAGAACCTTGCACTTCCAGCAAAGACAAAGATCTCTGCTCTCTATGGAGAGTACTACCTGATATTTGCTCTCTATGGATCCATCACAAACAGTGCTAACTCTTGGTTAGTGGATAGTGGTGCCTCCAAGCATATGACAGGTAACCGTGGAGCACTCACCAATTATAGAAAGAAGAAGTTCACTACACAGATGGAACTTGGAGATGACTCCACTTACAAGATTGAAGGAGTTGGCACAACTTCACTTCAACTTAATTCATGCACTGTTCTACATATTGGTGATGTCTTATATGTTCTTGGTTTGAAGAAGAACCTTCTTTCTGTTGTTGGCTTAGAGGACAAGGGCTACATAGTCCTCTTTATGGAAAAGAAAGTCCTACTATGGACAAAGAATGAGAGACTAAGCTCAGCTGTACAGATTGGGGTTCGAGAAGGAGGTCTTTATAAGGCTTCCAGAAATTCCACTCATGCTTTAGTTCATCACACAATTGATCCATGTGAGTTGTGGCATCGGAGGTTTGGACACCTTCACTATATAGCTCTTCTAGGCTTATAGAAGATGGTCACAGGTATGCCAAAGGTCTCTCACAAACATGATGGGATTTGTAAAGGATGTGCTCTAGGTAAGAACACTAAGAATTCCTTTCCTAGAAACAAGAATAGATCTAAAGGTATATTGGATTTGATTCACTCTGACATTTGTGGGCCTATGTCTTCACCCTCCTTGAGTGGGTGTTTATATTATGTCTTGTTCATAGATGATCATTCTCGGAAGTCATGGATTTACTTCCTCAAGGCCAAAAGTGAAACTTTTGACAGGTTCAAAGAGTTCAAGGGTCTGATTCAAAATTAGACAGGCAAACACATCCGTATCTTGAGATCAGATAACGAAGGTGAGTATGAATCTAATGAGTTTGATGATTTTTGCCGAGAAGCAGGAATCAAGAAAGAGTTGACAGTACCGCACAACCCTTAGTAGAATGGGGTCGCAGAAGCTAAAGCCATGCTTAGTGATCTAGATCTTCCTTTATCCTTGTGGGTTGAAGCTGCATGTACTATTGTGTACATCCAAAATAGAAGCCCTCATGCTATATTGGGAGAAGAAATCTTCACCAACAAGAAACCTGCAGTTGACCACTTGCGGATTTTTGGCACTTCGGTTTACATTTGTGTGCTAAAAGAAAAGAGGGCTAAGCTAGAGCCTTCCAGAAAGAAATACATTTTTGTTGGTTACAGTGACAACTCAAAGGCCTACCGCATTTATGTCCCTAGACAAAGATACATTGAAGTCAGTAGAGATGTGATCTTCCACGAGGAAGCTGTGTTTCATCAAACATGAGCTTTCAAAAGAAGATGAAGGACCTCCTCCTGAGATTCTAGTTTCAGAAGTTCAGAGGGAGGAAGAGGAATTTGATGATCAAATTCTAGATGCACCCAAGGAAACTGAAAGTCCACCAGAAGAATTGCTTGAAGTTCCTCCTGCCAAAAGGAGACTTGCTTGGTACCGAGAAACAATACAAGAAGCTGAGAAGCATAAAGCTTTCCTAAGACTTTCAAAGAAAGCATATGGCCACAAGTACTTTGGTCTTATGAGCCAGCTCACCAGTGCTGAACCTTCCACCTACAAAGAAGCAACAAGTCAACATGTATGGGTTGATGCCATGATTGAAGATTATAGTTCAATCATGAAGAATGATGTATGGGAAGTTGTTCCCAGACCGACAGGAAAGTCAGTAGTAACATCCAGATGGCTTTACAGAATCAAGCATGCTGCTGATGGCAGTGTGGAGAAGTACAAAGCCAGATTTGTAGCTCGTGGCTTCACTTAAAAGGATTGACTATGATGAGACTTTTGCTCATGTCGCCAGGTATACTACTATCAGGACCATCATTTCTCTTGCTGCAGTATTCAGATGGATGTAAAAACAACCTTCCTTAATAGCAAGATTGATAATGAAATCTACATTGAACAACCTGAAGGCTTTGTGAGCCATGGGAATAAGACCCATGTGTGCAAACCGAAGAAAACCTTGTATGGGCTCAAACAGGCTCCAAGAGTTTGGTATGCAAAGATGGATGGAGTCCTCCACAGCTTGGGGTTTTCCAAAAGTATAGCTGACTCCAAATTGTACTTTAAGGTTGTTCATAATCATATCTTGATCCTTGTTTTATATGTGGATGACTTGTTTCTCATAGGTGAGGAACAAATGATAGCATAGTGTCAGAGGGAGCTTACCTCTGAATTTGAAATGAAAGATCTTGGTTTGATGCATTATTTTCTTGGCCTAGAGGTCTGGAAAAATCTAGGCGATATTTTGCTGACACAATGGAAGTATGCAGTTGACATCTTGTAGAGATTGACTGCAAGTCCCTGAGCGTGCCCATGACTACCAACTTAACAAAGTTGCGAGACCCAACTGCCAAATCACAAGATGCAGACTCTACTCTGTATTGACAACTCATTGGATCCTTGATGTATCTCGCACACATGAGACCAGATATCTGTTACACAGTGAATGCTTTGAGTCATTTTATGTCCGATCCGAAGCACATACACTGGGTAGTTGCCAAACATGTACTTAGATATGTGCGAGGTAATATCACTTATGGGCTCAGGTATACTTCCAGTAGTGGAGTATTGTTAGCCGGATATGCTGATTCAGATTGGGCTAAAAGTGCAATAGACTGAAAAAACACCTCTAGTTATTGTTTTAGTGTGGGATCTGTAATGATCTCTTGGTCCAGTAGGAAACATGGTTCCATAACTTAGAGTACAGTTGAGGAAAAATATATTGTTGCAAGACATGCCTGCAAGGAAGCAGTTTAGCTCAGGAAACTTCTATCTGATCTGTTTGGTGGAAAGCTTGAGTCAACGATCATCCATTGCGATAATCCGAGTTGCATTAAGCTTTCAGAGAACCTGGTGTTTCATGACAGATCGAAACACATTGAAATGATGTATCATTTCATTAGAGACCTAGTACAAAGAGGCACCCTGAAGTTGCAGTCCATTCGTACAGATGAACAGATCGCAAATATATTAACCAAGCCTCTGACAACAACAAAGTTCGTGTACTTTCGTGACAAGCTTGGCATGGCAGAGAATACCTCTCTTACTGAGAGGGAGTGTTGATTTGTTCTGAGCAGCATCGAGAGATCTAGTCTAGGACCAGGATGTGGAACCAGTCCAGCACTGGGGTCTCAGCCTAGAGTTGAGTGACCATTCTGTTGAATGAGGACATCTTGTCTAAGACCAGGATAAGGAACTAGTCCACCACTGGGGGACTCAGCCTAGAGCTAAGTGACCATTTTGTTGAATGGAGGCATCTTCTCAAGGACTAGGATGTGGAACCAGTCCAGAACTGAGTGGCCATTCTTTGAATGGAGGCACCTAGTCAGTTACTAAGAATTTAACCTAATATGGGACTAGGTACTCAACCTGGGGCCGAGGGCCATTCTCCGGGAGAATGGAGGTGTTTGGTCTATTACTAAGTATTTGACCTTGGGTCAAATTATGCATCCTATGGCTGAGGCACCTGGTCTGTTACTAGGATATCACTATAAACCATAGACCGGGTCTGGGCATGTGAGAAACTATGACCCTCGATCTGTGGGCTTTGTGATCTTCTCCAAGGCTTATCTACCCTTGGTTAAGACACCTAATACCCAATCTTGGTGTCACATAGAGTGTGAGATAAATTCATTTGTAATTCTCTCTGTTTATGATGATGTACTTTGAGTGGGGATGAAGGACCACCTTGACCACTTGTTTTGACCACATGGCACTTAAAGAAGGCTAAAGTAAAAGTCAAATATACATAAGGACCCTTAGTACCACCAAGCAATCAAAGTGAAAGTGCAAAAAGACCTTTAGGTGACCTTTAGTACCACTAAAGGTAAAAGTCAAGTAATAAAAGAATAAAAGAATATTATTTTGTTCTTTTGAATTTTGGTCCACTTACAAGTGACTCAAAGGATATAAACGAAGATCAATCCATTTCATTTTGAGACACACACTTGCTCATGATCTCAGAGCTACTCAAGCAAGTTTCTCACTAGTTTTGAAGAGAAGATTATTTTGTGGTTATGCCCTAGCATGGAGGATTCTAGCTAGGACACCCACTCTTTTACAACCTAACCCTAAATTAGGGTTTCACCCTTGATGAACAACAACAACAACTTATTCTCACTGTCCACTAGATAGGTTTTCTTCTCAACCCTCACGACACCTTCAACATTCTTCACGGGCAACCCTCTTCCCTCACGGGCATCCCCCTTCTCTTCACAGCCAGCTTAGGGAAACCTCCTCAGCCCTCGGTCATCAACAACAAACCCTAAACATGGTTTTGACTACCCACAATACCCTTACGTTGTCTCAACAGGGTTACGGACAACCCTTTCTTACCTGCCCACACTCCACCGTGACCTCGGGAAGCCTAGACAGAAGCTCAAACAACTTTGTCTAGCTTCCATGTAGGTCTTGACCAACAACAGTAGGTTTGGGTAGGTCTCGGGAAAGGCTGCAAGAACTCGTGAAGGTCATCAGTGGCTCAGGAAGGCAGCAGTAAGGCTCAGGCAGAGTCTTGGGCAAGCAACATAGTTCAATCAGAGTTCCAGGCAAGCAACAAGGTTTCAGGGGGGTAGGTAGAAGGCTCAAGAAGTGTTCCGAGCAACAAACATAGTTTCGGGCAGCTCGGTGAGGGTTTGTTGGGCATCAAAATCAAGCTTGAGCAGCAATTGAGTTGTTCGGGCAGGCTAACAAAAATCCAGGCAACCTATCTGAAATTCCGGGCAGTTGAGAGAATTTAAGGCAAGAAGCCCTAATTTGATTTTCTCTCTAAAATTCATCATTTATGGATTTTTATTTGTGGTTCAAACCCATTAGGGTTTGATAATTTTTGAAGACTCATTCATCTCATTGTAAGAGATGAATTAGTAATTCTTTTGGGGTTTTTGTCCTTTAAAGGTTTCCTCAGTGAAAAACTCTTGTGTTCAGTGTTTTGATGTGTTGATGTATTTACTGCACTTGTCTTTTGTTATCTTACAGTCTGCAAAATTTTAAAGTATTCATGCTAATGCTAAAATTCAACATGAGTTTCTACATTCATCTTCCAAATCACTTTTCCCAAACTCACAAGCACTTCCTGCAAACACCAAGCAGACTCTTGATTACAAAATAGGGGATGATAAGACATTGAAGCTGAGACTACAATCTTCAAAATCAGATAATAGCAACTATGTATTCGACAACATACCCAACATAAAGAAAAATCCGATACTTGACCAGAATAAAATTGATTGCAAAAACCAACATGACCTGCATAAACACTTGAATAGACAACTGAGAAACAAACCAACCCTTAACAAAGACACTTGGCATGCTAACCGCGTGGGCTTCCTTCTGGGAGATGCGTGTTCAGGAACCTATGACGTGGAGGATCCTCCAAAGCCTCATATCTTCTTTCCTCTAAGTTATTGACGTCTTCAACGCCATGAGTCTCCTCTTCCTCTTTCACATCCCACATGTTGAAGTTTCTGTAACTTGGCAAGATATTCTTCTCGTATTATTGATGTGTCATTATTGTAATGTTATTGTACTCTCTTTCGGGATATTATTATTGTAATCAATCATGTAAAGTACCTTGAAAAAATTAATGTAAACCCTATTAGTTGGGTCAACCTAGAAGAATCTAGAAAAAACATATTATATTGTACCAATGTGAAGTAGGCCCCATAAGGAAAAATTGCTTGGAAAACAAGTATAAATAGGGGAGGCCCTCCCCTCATTTGGAACATCGCTCACTAAAGCAAGTTCACTAGTGAGAGAAGAACAATTTCGTTTGGGAGAAGAGTAGATGCTTTGTGAAGACATCTTATTCTTGGGTTTTCTATCTTATCTTATTCTTGGGATCTTTGTGTGGAAGATCCTTTAGCTCTTGGATTGTACTAGAAGACATTGCACTTACTGATGAATCTATACTAAAGAAGTTCGTTGGGGTTTCTTCCCTATTAGGGTTTCCCATAGGAGAAATCTTTGTGTACTTTTGTTTTTTTGTACTTGTCTTTCTTTCAACGATCCTATTGCATATGGTTATTGTGTTATAGTGCAAATCGTTTGAAGATCTAATATAACCATTGTTAAAGTCTAAAATTCTAACATGGTATAAGAGCCATCCTGAAAGAGGTCATTATGCAACTGCAATTGACGAAAGGTGGAAACTAGGGTTTCCTGTTCCGAACACTTCCCTCCACATATCAGCCGAAAAAGAAGGTTAAATCAACTCGCCCTAGGATAGCACATCTTCTAGTGGAGGCAGATTCCAGATATGAGAATTTTCAATTTTGGCCCTAACACTACTATTGGAGAAACGAGGGCATCAGATTCTTGGCAATTATGTACATAGATCCAAAAGAATACCATTGTTCAACTCGCCTTGAGGAGGCACATCTCTCTCTCAAATCAGATTTGTAAGATTCCAAAGTTGGAAAATTAGGGTTTCTCTTGCAAGCCCTAGAATCAACTAGAAACAATTTTCCAAAAGGCATTGAAGCAAGCACTTGGTTGGAACACTTTTATTGGTAAGAACTATTATCTTTATTTCCATTTGAGGTTCTCATTTGATCAAAATGACAAACATTACCAAGCTTGAGGACAAACTTGAAGGAGATGAGAGCTTCCAGGCATGGAAGTATAAAGTGATTCTCATATTATAAGAACATGACTTGAAGCACTATGTCAAAGAAGAAGTTGCAAAGCCAGAGGGAGATGAAGACAAACCTAGACACAAGCAAAATATGGTCAAGGACAAGAGAATAATTGCTAACTCCATCAAGGATCACTTGATTCGACATGTTTCCTCCTTGAAGACTCCTAAGGAGATGTTTGATGCATTGACCAACTTGTATGAAGGAAAGAACATTAATAGGAAGATGACCTTGAGAACTCAACTCAAGGGTGTGAAGATGCAGAACTCTGAAAGTATACAATCCAATTTCACAAGGGTTTCCCAGATCAAAGAACAAGTAGAATCTATTGGAGACAATGTTGAAGAAGCATAAGTGGTGATGACTACGTTGAATGGTCTCCCAAGATCATGGGAATCAATCATTCAAGGAATTTGTTCTAGAAGGAAGCTCACCAAATTCAGTAGATTATGGGAGGATTATACACAAGTAGAAGCCAAAATTGAAGGTAGAGAAGAGAATATGGGTGAAGATGACAATTAATCCTTAAAAAATCATGCAAAGAAGGGAAAGAGCAAGAAAGAATATCACCTTCACAGGAAGCCTAGAATATTCCATTAGAATCGTATACCTCAAAATGATTATTCAAGTTTTAGATGTTATTCATGTGATGAAAATGGACATCTTGCAAGAGATTGCCCCAAAAGCAAAGGACATGCAAAGAAAGGCAAGAAGAAGAGGTATCATGCTCATTCTTCAGAAGATGATGAACCGGTTTAGAAGAGAGCTAGAGAAGTTTCCTTTAGCGATGAAGAGTATGTCTTGATTTCAGCACTCACATGTACTGTTACTCATGAAAGCAATGTTTGGCTTGTTGATAGTGGTGCTTCTAAGCATATGATAGGTTTCAAGCACTCTTCCACTAACTTAGCAGAAGAAGACTCACCTCACAAGGTGAACTTGGAGATGATTACCAATATCCCATAAAAGGGGTAGGAGAATCATCTTACAAGCTAGACTCCGGAAAACCTATCAAGATGAAAGATGATCTCTATGTACCAGGATTGAAGAAAAATCTCCTTTCCATATCAATCCTAGATACGTAAGGATTCAAAGTTGCATTTGTTGATGGCCAAGAGGTAAAACTTTTGATGATGTAGTATTAATTGGAGAGCAAGAGGGAGGCCTTTACAAATTGAAGGTCCGACCAAAACAAGCTTCGGTTCATGAGACAATAGAACCATACGAATTATGGCATAGAAGACTTGCACATACACACTACAAGGATTTAATGATCGTAAGAAAAATGGTGACGGGTCTACCTGAGATCCAGACAAAACATGAAGGTGTGTGCAAAGGACGTGCACAAGGGAAGAATGTGAAGAAACCATTTCCAAGCAGTGACAACAAAGTGAAGGAGATCTTGGACATTGTACACTTAGACGTATGTGGACCCATGCCATCCAAATCACTAAGCGGGTATGCATATTTTGTTTCTTTTATAGATGATTATTCTCACAAAACTTGGATTTACTTTTTGAAAACAAAAGTTGAAGTGTTCTATAAATTCAAAGAATTTAAAGCTTTTGTAGAAAATCATACTAAAAAGAAAATAAAGACTTTGAGATTGGATAATGGTGGTGAATTTACTTCAGAAAGCTTCAAAAATTTATGTAAAGAATCATGGATTAAGAGGGATATGAGCACTCCCTACAATCCACAAAAAAATTGTGTTGCAAAAAGAAAGAACATGACAATAATTGAAGCAGTGAAAGCCATGATTCATGATCAATATCTTTCAATGCATTTATGGTCTGAGGCAACAAGAAAAACTGTCTATGTGCACAAAAGAACACCACATCTTGTATTTGAGAACAAGACTGGAAGAGACGTTCACAAGAGAGAAACCATAAGTCAACCACCTTAGAATATTTGGATTCCCAGTATACATACATATTCCCAAAGAGAAGAGAACAAAATTAGATTCTTAAGGAAGGAAGGGTATCTTCGTCGGATACAGTGATACATCGAAGGCATACAAAGTTTATATACCAAGCTTCAAGAAGATCGATATTAGAAGAGATGCTACCTTTGATGAAGATACGATTTTCAATAGATCAAAGCAGATTCACTCCGATGAAGTACATGAAGAAGAACTTGAAGCTCACAGAGATAGAGATATAGTTATAGAAGAGATGATTCCAAAAGAACATGAAGACTATGATATGACTGAGCTACAGATACTTGTAGATCCACCTCGAGAGGTGAACACACACAAGAGAACACCATCTTGGGCACAAGAGATCATTCAAGATGTAGAGAAGTATGGTGCTCTAGATGCGACTTCCAGAGAAAGTAACAAACCTTGACCATACTCCAGCTGTGTAGCACTGTTATGTGATATCATTGATGTATATCCTTCCATCTACGAAGAAGCAACCACGAAGAAAGAGTGGAGGGATGCCATGATTGAAGAGTACCGGTCGATCATGAAGAATGATGTTTGGGATGTGGTTTGGAGACCAAAAGGGAAGTCTGTAGTGTCTTCCAAATGGATCTACAAGATAAAACACACAATAGATGACAATGTTGAGAAATACAAGGGAAGATTCGTGCCTTGTGGCTTCTCCCAGAAAGAAGGCATAGACTATGATGAGGAGACATTTTCTCTTGTAGCGAGACACACTTCGATTAGAACTATACTTGCAACAGCTGTAGTGATGAACTGGAAGGTACACTAGATGGATGTGAAGACAACCTTCTTGAATGGTGTTGTTGAAAAGGAAGTGTATGCGGATCAACCACTAGGATTTGAGACACACGATCGAGAGACACGTGTGCAAATTGAAGAAGGCATTGTACGATTTTAAATAGGCACCCAAGACATGGTACGACATGATAGATGGATTTATGACGAGCTTGGGATTTACCAAGAGTAAACCAGATTGCGACCTTTACTTCGAGGTTGAGGATGGGAAATCGATGAAACTACTATTGTATGTGGATGACCTGTCCTTGATAGGTGACGAGAATCCCATTGTTGAAACAAAGAATAATCTTGACATAGAATTCGAGATGAAAGACCTGGGTATGATGCACTATTTCTTAGGTCTTGAGGTGTGGTAGAATCCAGATGATATTTTCCTTAGCCAAGGAAAATATGCAATAGAGATCCTGAAGAGATTTAGGATGATGGATTGTAAGGCCATGGACACATCGTTGGCATTAAACTTGAAGTTGCTACATGATACTACTTCAAAGACAACTGATTCCACAATATACAAGTAGATGATTGGTTTGTTGATCTACTTGACGAACACGAGGCCGGATATATGCTTTGCGGTGAACACATTTACTCAGTACATGGTAGAGAGAAGACGTGTTCACCTGATTACGGAAAATCCTGTGTTGAGGTTCCTAAAAGGTACGATTGATTATGGGCTCATATATGTGACAGATCAGAGGATTAACCTACAAGGCTATGTTGACTCAGATTGGGTTGGTAGTGTCACAGATAGGAAGAGAACTTTGGGTTGTTGCTTTAGTTTTGGGTCTGACATGATTTCCTGGTTCAATAGGAAGGAGATGGGTGTGGTATTGAGTACAGTCGAGGCATATTACATTGCATCTTGTTTAGCTAGCTGCGTGGAAGTGTCGTTTCAGAAGCTACTTTCAGGATTGTTTGATCTCGAGTTGGAGGTGATTTGTATTTTCTGCGACAACCAGAGTTGTGTGAAGTTGTCTGAGAACCTAGTGTTTCATGACAAGTCGAAGCATATCGAGATCATGTATTACTATATCAGGGATATGGTGCAAAGAGGATAAGTGAAGCTCCAGTATGCGGTGACAAATGAGTAGATAATTGATGTGTTGACCAATCCTCTATCGAGAGTGAAGTTTGAATACTTTAGGGACAAGCTTGGAGCTGTCCATATCGATGTTCCTCAAAAGAGGGAGTAGTGAGTTCCATATCACATGTGAGACGTAGGTAGCCCTAGTGACGTAATTTGTGTTCCTTGGTAGTCTCCACTTGAGGTGATGTTGTAGTGGGTAGTCACTCCAGTGACGTAATCTGTGCTCCCGAACTACACTCATGAGGATGTAGTATGTAGTCACATTGGTGACGTAATTAAGCTATCATGACTACTGGTGCTATGGAGGAAATACATGCATGTGCGAAGACGTAGGTTGGGGACTTGGGATGACATCCACATGAGGTGACGTGGTAGCAGGTAGTCACGTAGTGACGTAATGTATATTCCTAGGATACACTTACAGGTGTTGTGTTGTCGTGATGTGCAAAGACATAGCTTGCACACCTCCACATGATGTGACGTGGTAGCGAGTAGTCACTTGGTGACACAATTTGTGCTCCTAGGCTACACTCACAATATGATTTCGATGTGACGTGATGGCTGGTAGTCACTTGGTGACGTAATTTGTGCTCCTAGGATTCACTCATGAGATATACTGTAGTAAAGAAGGTAGTCACCTAGTGACGTAATTTTTGCTCATGGGATGTACCACCTGATGGCTTGATCATAGAGAGAACTTATGATGTATAGATTCAAGAGATGTCGGTAGTCAATGGTTTGAGTACAGAGTTGAAACAACTGTGATGGTGATGATCGTGGTACAAGAATACCTTCATTGTTAAGAGGGATTGTTGAATCTTGTGTAACTTCGGAAGATATGTTGAGTGTCGACCCAAAAGAGTATGAAAGATCATATTATATTGTACCAATGTGAATTCGACCCCATAAGGAAAAGTCACTTGGAAAACAAGTATAAATAGGGGAGGCTCTCCCCTCATTTTGAACATCACTCACTCAAGAAAGTTCATTAGTGAGAGAAGAAGAACAATTTCTCCTGGGAGAAGAGTAGCTACTTTGTGAAGACATTCTATTCTTGGGTTTTCTATGTTAGATTTCTCTCAGAATATTTGTGTGGAAGAGCCTTTAGCTCTTGGATTGTACTAGAAGACATTGCACTTACTGACGAATCTATACTGAAGAAGCTTGTTGGGTTTTATTCCCTATTAGGGTTTCCTAGAGGAGAAATATTTGTGTACTTTTGTTTTGTTGTACTTGTCTTTCTTTCAGTGATCCTATTGCATATGGTTATTATGTTATAGTGCAAATTGTTTTGAAGATATAATATAACCATTGTTAAAGTCTAAAATTCTAACACCACATGTCAGGATTTGCTCTATCATTCCTAAGAATAATTTGCCGAGGATACGTGCTTTCATTCACATGAATATATTGCTTAGGAATCTTTTGCTCCTAGGTTGGAGGTGCATCCGGGAATTGTGGGAGAGGAATAAGCAGTGCTTCTACAAGTTCCACCACCCAGTCCATAATACCCTTTATTTGGAGAGTGAGAGTGAGGGTTTTATCTCTCAACTACTCGCTAAGATTATTGGTATCATTTCTAATGTCGAGCATGGTCACACGGTCCGCCATCACCCCTTCCGCTATCACTATATGACCATGTTGATATCCACCACAACAACTTGAAGCTTGAAGCCTCTCTCTAACCATTGTGACCCCATACAACAACTAAGGAATGAAGGACCTCCTCCTTTGCATCACTGTAAGAATAACTCAACAATTGTATTCACCATCAAGTGGGAGGAGGAGCAATGTGACAAAATGGGAAGGATGATTTCGTCACATCGGTTAACAACCTTATAAAACCATCCTTCACCGACGTTCTTGGGAGGAGGAGCAATGTGATGGAATGGGAATGATGAAATTTTCGCATCTGTTAACAACCCTATAAAACCAACCTTCACCAACATTCTTGCATCCTATCGCCATCATTGCAGCCATACTGGCAAGCAGGTGAAACATATATTCGAATTGACAGAGATGACCGGGTGTAAATGCCCCTCTCCTCGGGCTGATATCCCACCACTGCATTAGTCTAATCATCATTAAGACAAGACCTCTTTCATTAACACCCCATCTAGGGATTTAAATTTGAATGACATGGGGGTGAACTTTGATCCACTTATGTGTGCACGAGTCACAATACTATTTAATACAATATATTTGGGTGCAATTTACACGTTTGACCACTACCTCAAGGTTGTTTAAATATTGTAACTTCGAAGAATATTCTAAATGTATTTTACTCATGTACCCCAAGGGAGATGTCTTATTCCTCTTTCGGGATGTTACTATTGTATTTGGTCATCATAGAGTCATAAGGTATAACCTCCATTGTAAGTTAGGTCAATAGTACCCCAATGAATATAATATAATAATGTTTTTAGTCTTCCTAGGTGAAGTCGGCCCAGTCAGTTTAGTGGGTTCGACTTGTTAGGGTAAAAGTCAAGAGACAGAAAGAGTATAAATAGAGGAGCTGTGTTCGTCATTTTAACACAATCACTCACTTGTGTATAGCGCATAGGAGAGAGAGAGACATACCAGAAAGGAGGAGGATATCCTGTCTTGGGGTTTATCTCATACATCTATATAGAGGAAGTTTTGCTAGGTTTTCTTCCCCTTGAGGGTTTCCGAGGATAAATTTGTGTCTATCTTGTGATTGTGTTTCTTTTAGTGATTCTGCATATGATACTATTGTGAATTTGGATTAAACACTAATGATATATAACTAAGCATATGAAACCTTAACATAGTATCAAAACTAGCCTGAATAGAACAACTTTCACAAGATGAAACTCTCTCTCCTCTCCCTCCAATAAGAAATTAGGGTTTATGCAAAGTTTGGGATTTTGAAGATCTGCTTGCATAGAAAGTTGCGCCTCCATAGAGCACATCTATTGAGACCTAGATCAAAGTTTTTGAGTGGTGGATCTCCGGAAAATCGAAACCCTAGTTTGGCCCTGAACCAGAAAACTGTAGAAAACTAGAACCAGAAATCTGTAGAAACTAAAATCTCGCAAGCAAGTTTTGAAGCGTGAAGATTTGGAATCTCTAGAAACCTAGTGGGCCAACCAACTCGCCTCAGTCAAGCGCATCTCCTGGTAAGGTCAACTTTTCATTTTGAGAAATTTCAATTTTTAGTGACCTCCTAGATAAGATGTCCCCAAGCATTAAGCTTGAGGACAAGCTGGAAGAAATATAAAACTTCCTAGCATAGAAGTATAGGATTGATCTCATTCTTAGAGAGAATGATCTTGAAAAATACATCAAAGATGAAGTTGAATAATCGAAAGAAGATTAAGCTAAGGAGAAGCACCAAGAGAACCTAATCAAGGAAATGAGGATCATTGCTGATTCTATAAAAGATCACTTGATCCTTCAAGTGTCATCTAAAAAGTCACCGAAGCAAATGTATGACGCCCTTTCTAGAATGTATGAGGGAAATAACATTAACATAATGATGAATTTGAGAGCTCAATTGAAGGGTACCAAGATGAATAAAGGAGAATCCTTTCAAGATTACTTCACAAGGGTTTCCCAGGCCATGGAACAACTAAGTGCCATTGGAGACTCCCTTGATGAAGATGAACTAGTTATGACTTCTCTCAAGGGTCTCACTAGACCTTGGGATTCATTCATATAGACTATGTGTGTCAGAAAAGAAAGTATGGAGTTAGACATCGTATGGGAAAATTGCATCCAAGAAGAAGCCAGAGTAGCTAACAGAGAAGCTCTATTTAGAGAAGATGATCAAGCTCTAGCCACCCATACTAGAAGAAGAAGACAATCAAACTTGAAGAAGGATAGTCACAAGGAGTATAGACCTCCAAAGAAATTTCAAAGGAAAAGAGAAAACAGTTAGAAGAAAAACTACTCCAAATATCAATGTTATAAATGTAATAAGATAGGACACCTTGCTAGAAAGTGTCCACTGAAGCAGAACAACAACAAAAGACATCATGCTCATCTAGATGAAGATGATGAAGAAGAAGAAGAAGAAATACCTCGAAAGAGACAAGAAAAATAAGAAAATGCAGAAGAATATGTACTATTCTCTACACTCTTTGGTTCTGTAATACCTGGAGAAGATCCATGGCTTATTGATAGTGGTGCTTCAAAGCAAATGACAAGAAGCAAACTATGCCAGGACTTGAAGAGAAGAAATCTCCTTAGAAAGTATCATTAGGATATGACTATCAATATCCCATCAAAGGCATTGGTGAATCAAGCTACATGCTTGAATATGGAACCTCCATGAAGATGAATGGAGGTTCCAAGGAATCTAGAACCTATATGTACCAAGTTTGAAAAAGAACTTACTTTCCATCTCAACAATAGATAAGAAAGGTTATAGAGTTTCTTTTATAAATGGACAAGTACTCACGTGGACCAAAGGAAAGACACTTGAAGATGTTGTTGTCATTAGTGAAGAAGAAGGAGGATTGTCCAAACTCAAGGGACACCTAGAAACAACACTTGTTCATGATACCACTAGCTCAAATGAACTATGACATAGAATGATTGCTCACATCAACTACAAAGCATTACCCTATGTGAGCAAAGTGGCAACAAGTTTACCAGATTTGAATATCGATCATGAAGGTACTTGCAAATGATGTGCAAGAAGAAAGAATGGAACCATTATGGAAGCAGTGAAAACAATGATTCATGTTCAAGGCCTTCCCATGCATTTATGGGATGAAGCAACAAGAACAACTATGTATGTGCAGAACATATTATCTCGCAGTACCCTTGGATTCAAGACTCCTAAAGAAATGTATACATGAAAGAAACCTGAAGCGATCCATTTCAAGATATTTTGTTGTTCAGTATATGCACACATTCCAAAAGAGAAGAGAACCAAGTTGGATCCTTCTGGAAAGAAGGAAATATTTGTTGGGTATTGTGAAGTTTCCAAAGCCTTCAGGATATACATTTCAGGATTCCATCATATAGAGATTAGTAGGGATGTAACATTTGATGAAGAAACAACTCTTAAGAAATCCAGAAGGTGTCAGCTCGAAGAAACACATGAAGAGGATCATTAGAGGAAATTTCAACTCAAAATGGGCCTTTTAACTTTTATTCAAATTCCATGTCATCATGTGTTAGCCAATGAAATTGCTTTAAATTTGAAATACCGTATAGGTCTTAAACACTTTTTTAATATAAAATTGGGGATAGGTATCATAAAAAAAAAACTACTTTTTTTGTTTGTATTTTTGACATATCTCCCCATGTTTTTACTCANTTCCTCCAAAATTAATAAATATTATTTTATTATTTTAACTATTATTTTATTAGTTCATTTTAGGAGGCCCATTTTGAGTTGAAATTTCCTCTAATGGTACCTCCCAGAAAGGTAGAAGTTGAAACCTCTCCTGAAATAGTAGTATCAGAAGATCATGATATGCTAGAACCTCAAGAACCCCCTACTATGGATATATCTCGAAATAGAAAACATGCTTGGGTAAGATAAATCATACAAGAAGAAGAGAAGTATGGAGCTCCAGAAGGCTCCACAAGAACAAGCAAGAGATCAAATCCATTCTCCAACTATGTAGCTTTGATGTGTGATCTTGTAGATCACGAACCTACTATATATGAGGGAGTTGTACAGAAGAAAGAATTGGTAGAAGAAATGACAAAAGAATACTATTCAATAATGAAGAATGATGTTTGGGATATAGTACCCAAACCAGAAAACAAGAGTGTGGTATCTTCCAAGTGGATCTACAAGATAAAACATGTTGCTGATGGAAGTATCGAAAAATATAAGGCAAGATTTCTGGCTAGAGGATCCTCTCAAAAAGAGGGAATTGATTATGAAGAGACATTTGTGCCAGTAGCAAGGTACACTTCCATCAGAACCTTCACGGCACTTGCTTCCATGATGAAGTGGAATCTAGACCAAATGGATGTAAAGACAACTTTCTTGAATGGTGTGATTGAGGAAGAAGTATACATCGAACAACCATAAGGATTTGAAGTCGAAGACAGAGTGACTCATGTATGTAAGTTGAAAAATTCTCTGTATGGGATAAAGCAAGCTCTTAGAGCTTGGTATGGAAGAATAAATAACTTCTTGACAAGATTGGGATTTACCAAAAGAAAAGTTGATCCTAACCTTTACCTTAAGGTTATGGATGCTGAACCTGCCATATTATTACTATATGTAGGTGATCTATTTCTGATGGGAAACAGGAAACAGATTGCAGAAAGCAAGAAGAAGCTAGCTGAAGAATTTGAGATGATATATCTTGGATTGATGCACTATTTTCTCGGGCTGGAAGTGTGGCATAGCCCAGAAGGAATCTTTCTGAACCAGAGAAAGTATGGAGTGGAAATCTTAAAAATATTTGATATGTTGGATTGTAAAGCCATGACCACACTCATGGATACCAACCTAAAGGTGTTATCTAATGAACCATTAGAATAGTGGATGTGACTCGGTATATAAATATTACTGGGTCGTTAATGTATCTAACGAAGACTAGGCCAGATATATGTTTTGTTGTGAACACTCTGAGTTGGTATCTAGATAAACCTAGACGTGTTCACCTGATAGATGCAAATCATGTGATGAGATACCTAAAATGTACGGTAGACTTTGGACTATACTATGATAAAGATCATGACTACAGATTGTATGGATATACAGATTCATATTAGGCATGAAGTGCCGCAAATAGAAAGAGCACCTAAAGTGGATGTTATTGTCTGGGATCCGCCACGGTCTCATGGCTTAGCAAGAAACAATCCAATGTTGCTCTCTGCACGGCTGAAGTAGAGTACATAGCATCTTGCTCCGCTAGTTGTGAATCCATATGGCTTCAGAAGATGATGTTAGGTCTATTTGACATGGAGTTGGATACCACAGTGATTCTATGTGACAACCAGAGTTGTATAAAGATGATAGACAATCTTGTGTTCCTTGATAAATAAACGCACATAAAAATCCGATACTTTTACATAAGGGATATGGTACAAAAGGGAGCTATACAACTCCAATATGTGAGTACCAATGAGCAAGTTGCTAATGTGCTAACCAAGCCTCTATCTCAAGTAAAGTTTGAAAACTTCTGTGACAAGCTTGGTGTAATCTGAAAAGACTTTCCTTGCAAGGAGGAACAAGGAGGATGATACAGATCTTCCTTGCAAGAAGGAATGATGATGATACAAACCCTCCTTGAAAAAGGGGGAGCAGGTTGATGATACAAACCTCCCTGAAAAGGGGGAGTGATGATGATACTGTCATTGATGATGGGATGGAAGTGATGTTCCAGTACCAAAGAGGCCAAGTGCGCCCGCAGATGCTAATGAAGTCTGACATTCACTTGTGGATGATAGTATCCTCTTTTGAAGATGGTCTTGAGGATAATAACACTCTCTTAATGAGAGTGGTCCTAGATCTTACTAGTTGAGGATGGTTCTGTAGACAGTACTCTCGCACGGAAAATGTTCCTAAATTAAGTTGTATATGTCGTAGAAAATAACACTCGCTTGAGAGTGGTCCTAGCTTTAACAAGATGAGGATGGTCTACGATGAGTCCTTACGGACCTGCATTTAGTTGCGAACAAGATCTACATTCAATTGCAGACGATACTCTCTCATGGAGAGTATGACTACATTCACTTGTAGATGTAGTAGAAAATAACACTCGCTTGGGAGTGGTCCTAGCTCTAACAGCATGAGGATGGTCTACGATGAATCTTTGCAGACGATAGGTCCCACCTCATTTGCAGACGAGATATACATTCAGTTGTAGACGATGTGTTCCGACATTCATTTGTGGACGATCCAGTTGGTCGATACTATGGACCCTCCTCGTTGTGGGGAGAGTAGGACGATGAGGATTGCATCATCCTTGGACCTATGTTCTAAAGTGATAGGGATTTCTCATCCCACAAAGAGATCATGTATATTGCAGGTAGTGTTGCGGAAAAGGATCAAGAAGATCGAAGTACTGCTACAAAGGATCGAAAAGATTGAAGTGCTTCTATAAAGGATCAAGAAGATCAAAGTGTTGCTGCAAAGGATTTAGAAGATCGAAGTTCTGCAGCAAAGAATCAAGAAGATCGAAGTGCTGCAGAAGATGAAGACTCGGTGCTGTAGAAGATGATGTTCGACTACTGAAGAATTTGAAGATATCCCAGTAACTATTCCAGTCGCTGATAATTGTTGAAAAATTCCAATGACATATAGATGTATTACCTTGATATTGCTGAAGATGCTCTCTCTCGTTACTCCTATAGTTGATGATCTCGTTGTCAGTAGAATACCCTTCTTGTTAAGGGGGAGTGTTGAAATATTGTAACTTTGAAGAATATTCTAAATGCATTTTACTGATGTACGCTAAGGGAGATGTCTTATTTCTCCGCCGGGATGTTATTATTGTATTTGGTCATCATAGAGTTGCAAGGTATAAACTCCATTATAAATCGGGTCAATAGTACTCCAACGAATATAATATAATATTGTTTTGAGGTTTCCTAGGTGAAGTTGCCCCAGTCAGTATAGTGGGGCCGACTTGTTAGGGTAAAAGTCAAGTAACATAAAGAGTATAAATAGATGAGCTGTGTTCCTCATTTGAACACACACACTCACTTGTGTATAGTGCATGGGAGAAAGAGAGAGACATACCAGCAAGGAGGAGGATTACTTGTTTTGGGGTTTTATCTTATACATTTATATAGAGGAAGTTTTGTTGGGTTTCCTTGCCTTTGAGGGTTTCCGAGGATAAATCCGTGTCTATCCTGTGATTGTGTTTCTTTCAGTGATTCTACATATACTATGGTTGTGAATTTGGATTAAACACTAATGATATCTAGATAAGCATATGAAATCTTAACAAGAGCCCATGGCTTCAGGGTAGGCCCTCATTGGAATTGAACCTTGCCCACTAGCGAAAAAATCCTTTCTCTTCTCTAATGGATCCAACTCTTTTGAGAACTTCTCTTCAAACTTATGTCATGTTGATCAATAAAATAATAAATCTTTTCCATTCCCAAAATTAATAAATGAAGAAGAGACAACATATGAAAATTATAGGAAGATATTTTGGGAAAAAACCCTAGCAATGGCTCTCACGGATCTTCCCTCGGTGTATCTTCCTCAACCGATCTCTTGGTCAGTCCAAACCCATGAATCTCAAGGAATCAGTTTTCCCTCAACCGACGTCTTGGGTTCGGTTCGACGTTTTTATTTCTCCTAGTGTCGAGCGTCAACGGGGCCGCAGTTTCTCTTCCAACGTGTAGCCCGTGGAGATTCTTCACCCTCTTGGAATTTATGTCCAGTTCTGACCCTATGCTCTTAACGCGGTCGAGATGTTTTCTCTGAGTGCTTTCGTGATTAGTTTCCCTGTCTGGATTTCTCCATTTTCGTGAGATATCCATATGGATCTTCGGTCTGTATGTGAGTGAAGGCCTTAGATGCAATATCCACCCTCAAATCCAAGGTCCATAAGATTGAAGGAATACCCTCCTATTTTCAGAAGCTCATCTTCAGGGGAAGGCTTCTCCTAGATGATCTCTGCCTTAGTGATTGCTAGGTGGGGAAGGACTCCATATTTTTTTTAGTTTCGGGTTTGCGTGGTGGGGCTAGGGTCTCCAGGGCGCCCTCCTCTTCCCAGTTGTGATGTTTTTATGATGCAGTCAAATCTAAGCCTGTAGAGGCACAATGAACCAATCTTGCTTGTGGCCCTTCTTTCATAGTGGAGAAATCAGAAGATGTACCGGAGGTAGAGGTGCTTGATCCTCTGGTTTATGTTGGGGAATCTCTTTTAAAAAACATGCGCTAATATGCCAATTCAATGGGATTTGGCCTTCTGCTGCAGCATTGAAGGAATGGCTAAATCTCTCCTAGACTCCCAACTATGACCTCCTCTATTCCAAGGGTTTCTTCATTGTTTATTTTCAACAAGCAGAGGATTGTCAAAAAATCATGGAGGATAGACCATGGTTCTAGGTCGGTGCAGGTTTATTCTTCCAGCCATGGTTTCTAGGATTCGATCCTACAACCATGACATCCACGACAACCCCAGTTTGGGTGTGGTTCATGAATTTTCCAGCCTATTTATGGATTAAAGATATGCTAGCTGCAATGGGGAAAGCCCTAGGCCGATTTATCAAGATTGATGAATTTTCCAGCCTATCTATGGATTAAAGATATGCTAGCTGCAATGGGGAAAGCCCTAGACCGATTTATCAAGATTGATGAATTTTCCAGCCTATTTATGGATTAAAGATATGCTAGCTGCAATGGGGAAAGCCCTAGGCCGATTTATCAAGATTGATGCAGATCAGATAGAGAAGGACATTTACACCTTCACTCACATCTGTGTTGAGATGGATATGAGTAAATGGTTTCCTGACATGATTCTTCTCAAGTGGGAAGACTCTCCTTTCCAACAGCTAATTGCCTATGATAATATAGCCTTCCGGTGTAGAGCTTGTCAACAAACATGTCACCTCCAGGAAGTATGCCCCTCCCTCAACGCTTGGCTTTGCCTGCAACTTTTAAGAAAAAATTCTAAGACAGAGCAGCTCAGTGAACTCTCCCCGTCCTCGTGTTTCAAAGCAACATCAGAAGGCCTCCTCAATACAACCACCTCCTTCTACTTCAGTTCAGGCCACCTTTACTGCAGTAATTCAAGATACAACCATGAATACAACCATGGTCCCAATATCCCTCTCCTATGGTCAGAAACGCCCTTATGAATTTGGTAACTCGGACAATGACCATGATCCTGCCATCCCTCTGGTTCTTCCAGATTCTGGTCCCTCTTCTAGGACTTTAACTATTGTTCTGCATAATTCAGCAAATGACAACTCTTCAGATTGGATCGAGGACCATTAAAACAAGAGGAGAAAAGGGAAAACAGATCCCTTAAATTCCCCTTAAGGTTGAAGCTTGTTCTTATTTCTTAGTCAGCTGTTCTTCGTTGGATTTTCTCAGCTTGTGTCTTTCATATATGTTAGGTTGGTCTTTA
The DNA here is from genome assembly GCA_001517045.1 of Pseudotsuga menziesii. Classification (NCBI taxonomy): domain Eukaryota; kingdom Viridiplantae; phylum Streptophyta; class Pinopsida; order Pinales; family Pinaceae; genus Pseudotsuga; species Pseudotsuga menziesii. Next base: position 41,418 of record LPNX010011812.1, on the reverse strand, counting down.
TCCTTGTCTTTTGACAGGTTGAATATGTCCTCCCCAGTCATAGTCTGTTTGTTTTAGGTGATGTGTGGGGTTTATCAGTGTACCATATGTTTATTCTTTTGGTAATAGAAGTTTCTTGTTTATTTAAAAAAAATATTAATAAATGAAGAAGGTAAGTATTAATAAATGAAGAAGGTAAGTATGTAGAAGCAAAAATATAGTTAAGATAACTATTGATTAAGATTTTTCATTTTTATAAATACTTGTGTTAGGGCTATTATTTGAAATGTTCTTGATAGAACACCATAAAATGTTATTTTCATTTAATGTTTCTAAATGATTTTTAACATTATTTCTTAAATAATAATATAAAGGTTATTGATAGATAATTGATACAATGTTTTGGTTTATTTTTTTAAATGACCTTTATTATCATCTCTTTTTATTCCTTGCATGTAGGGAATTATGTTTTCGATTGGTTTTTGGCATTCGAGCCATACTAATTCGAGCTTTTTATGCTATACTTTTATCTATAAATCAAATGATTTTCCTAAGTTTCAGGTCTCCACCCTCTTATTGTGCAAATACCTTTTCATTTTTCTTGGCTTGACACCCCTGAGAATACCTGCACCAATCGCTCTGACAAACCTACACTGCTGGATCTGACGTGACAGGGATTTGTGTATTCGATATTATCTGCAGTCGAAGTGCATGCATGCATCTACCTAGATGCAAAATTCCATCTGGAGTCTGAGCAGCTAGAGCATGGGTTCCTAGGTATTATAAATCAGTGGGGAGGGAGTTCGCTAAGTGCCTCGCTTCCTAAGAAGCATCTCGATACTTGGTAGTTTCTTCTCCACGGGCTGAGCATGACACCCTGCTAGATCTCTCTATCTGTGGGATTAAATTCATAAAATCATCCTGTAACTTATTATGTTAACGTTGCAGGTAATGTCCGTTGCATTAGAAGGGGAGACAACTCAGCCGACTTTTGGCGCCTTTGTTGGCTATATGTCTCTTGTTTGTTCAATGGATAGCTTTACACGTTATCTTCTCTGGGCCTGGTGTATGCATTATATTGGTTTTTAACTAATCTTTATAGTTGTAGATTGCAGTTGTTAGGCGTCTTTTCTATTACAGTGATCTTCTTCCCAATTTTGCTTATCTCATCTCAATTGTTAGTGATAATTTGTTGTTTACACCAACTACTGGTTAGATGGCATGGAATAAGTGCAAAGCAAGGCTAATTCTATGTCCCACGAGGTCTGCTTCCAAACAATGATGCCTGGTTTCCCAATGCCTCAAAAATAATCATCGAGAACTCATGCAGTATTTTGTTACGTTTCAGATCTGAATCTTGAACGCGACACCATTCTTGTTGGTTTTCTTTGGGCTAATTGCATTCGACATATCGATAGGATTTGAACTCTATGCCATTCACAGATGAGATTTGGGTAAGGTGAGCATTTGTCAATTCATGAGCTAAGGGGGTTTGGTTGTTTTTGTGATAGGCAGGAGTTTCGAGCCCACGATCGACCGGAATGATGGTTGACACACCATCCCTGGAGAGTATTTAGTACATTAGGACGATGCATCAATCCTTGAGCTTTGAGCTCCAGTGACGACCCCCCTTTGCATTCCAGGGTCATTGCCCCCAATGCTGAGGACTACAATAGTGATGGCACAGAATTTGCTCTGTAAGTTTGTTTCCACATTGCAATTAATGCTCCAATTTGTATCAATTCTGCACTATAAAATGTTATTAGAGCATTGAATCGATATCTTTACATGACCTTGTTTCTGAACTATGTTACTAGAAACGAGAAACGAGAAATAGAACGAGAAACGAGAGCGGTAGGAGAAACGAAGTTTACATGTTTCACATATAAGAAATGAGGAGAGAGAAAAACAACAAAACTGAAGGTTCCCATAAATATAATGAACAAATCTATTTTTCCATATACCCTATTTTCATATTTAAGTTTAGGACAATGATTGTTGCTTGTCTTTAACAAAGTAAAGAAACACCAATTTTGTCAATGTCATACCTGAGATATATTATAATCATCCTTTTATCTTTCTAAATTGCTATGGTTATAAATTCTTATCGTTAATTGTCATGCCACAAACTTCACAAAGTTCACTTGGACAAGCGCATAAGCATTTGTTCCATGATCCTAGGTTTACTTTTATGCTCCCATTATAATGCAATTCCTCAACATAGGAAAATTCCATGAACCTAGGTTTACTTTAATGCTCCCATTATAATGCAATTCCTCAACACAGGAAAATTGCAGATTATTCATGCATAGCAATAATAATTGTTTAATGTCTATTAATTAATGTCTAATGATCTAGATGCAGAGTTCTACTTGTTTACTGGTATTCCTTTCTGGTTTTACTTCAAACTATCTAAGGCCTACGGTTCTTTGCCACAAGCTCCTATGAATTAATTAATAAAGAAAAATGAATCAATAAAAAAGATGGTGGCTTATGGAGATTGTCAAGGGTCATGATCGTGTATAAGAGTGTTCATTGAATCTCCCTCTACCCTAATAGTTTTTAACATCTGAAACACTACATCACAGAGGAAAAAAAATGATAAATATCCCAATCATACTTGGCAGACAAAGAAACCATAAGCCATGAAAAAAAAGAATTAATAGAATCAAAACCATTCTATAGATTGTCATTGTTCCATTACAATCCATTTCCAAGCACAACGGTGCTTCTTGATAACATGCATACATTAACATTCATTGTTTCCTTCCTTGACATGATTTCTCATGGAGATGACTATATTCAAAATACAAATGCAAGATACATTACAACTACGGAGACAAAAACTAAAATCAAAGAATCTTTAATTTCTTATTGACCTACTACTACTATTTCTGGAAAGCCCCATCTAAAATCATAGAATGCGGTTTGAAGCCTGATGTTTTTACTTAAAGTATCCTAATATGGGAGCACTGCAAACAAGGCAATATTCTGGATGCTTTGAGGCTACACGCATAATTGTTGAAAAATGCTATGGTATCGAATGTTATAGCTTCTAGTGTTCTAATCAATGCACTTCAAAAAATGGAGAGTTGGAATTGGTGTGCACGTTTTCTAGGGAACTGGTTAAAGTCAACGTTACAAGGTAAAATAGGTTAATTACTAATGGGGATTTATGTGTGATTCAACTAAAGTTTCTTATGAGTGGATGCTACTGTTAACACACATTTTTTAGAATGGGTTTGTGGTAAATTCCAGGTACTATGCTTATTTGTGAAATTTTGAGGGATCCAACCCATGCAAGCCTGTTGAAACTATTTCATTTATTTGAGTGCATTTGCAAGAAATATTTACGATTAAAATATGTATGGATGTTATTTCCTATTGGTCATGACACTAGACAGAGAATGATACTTTTTAGTTCATATTGGATTGATTGAACTTGATTCTTCCCTTAGATATTCATATGCAATTAGAGGTGCATAGTTTTATCATGGAAATATGGATATTACTCTGTTTTGAGATAGAGTTTATATAGTAGTCGAGAGCCCTTTGAACACTAGGGATGGGAGCAAATAAAATGGAGATTTTAACATGATAATAACAAATAAGCTATCTATGTTCACCCAAAATAAATATGGGAATTTATTTGAAGGTAGTTGTCTTGGTCTCCCCCTTAATAGTAATGGAGAGTGGGGGAAAGAATGAATGGTTGTGAACCGAGGATAGGTTTTAGCAATGGTGCATCCAATCGGATAGGACATAGAGAAGTAGGTGAAAAATGGCCATTGAAATTGATGTTAGAAGCAATTAACATGGGAAGAAATTGCTCTTAGTTTCTCTTCAAGTTCTAGATTATAAAATTGAATCTATTTCAATCTTAAAAAATAATCAACCAAAACTTATGTATTATTGGATGCACTTACTTGCCAGTGTCAGATTTTTGCTTATGTTATTTGCAGGAGGTGGAATATGAGGAGAATTTTGTGTCCCAATATTTGCAACTCGTCCAAATTATGCAACTGCCCTATTAGTGGTCACTCCTTCCTGCGACAATGTGAACCAATACCACTGCTCTAGGACCAACACTCTTATGGGTCTATTTTTTTGCTTGACAGAGATCATAACCAAAGAAGAATTGAGTGAAACTTTGGAATGTGGAAGAAGAACTGGTGATACACTCAATCCTCAATGCACACAGACATGATGTACGAGGCCTACAGCAGGATTCCTTCATCAACACACAATCCTCAATAAATTCAACATTTACATGGTCACTAACTTGCCACCCACCATTCATTAATACGAATTGATCCCGAAACGATGAGAAACCGACCAAGTTCCGAAAGAAACGGGAGAATGTTTCTACTGAAATCGTTGTGTGAAATGACTCGTTTCGTAAGAAACTGTTTCTTTCGACTAGAAACATGAACAACCGTAGAAAACGGTCGTTTTTCATTCCGTCCCTGTTTCTACTCTGTTCTCAAAGAAACGCAAACCCCCCGTCACATTTCTGGTAACACGGGTTATGAATTATTTAAGGTCGTTTTTATATCAGGATCTTTAAATATATGAATACAACCAAAAAATATGTGCTTGATATTTTTTTTAAATACAATGGCCACCGAAGCATTTGCATTTCATTTTACCCATAATCTGTTGATTAACACATTTTATTATGCACTTGCTAATCTCAGTAGTTATGCGTTACAAGATTTTCCTGCACCACTTTTACTGAAATTAACATGAAGATATAGGCTTGAAAATCAACTCTGTAATGTTATAGTTGATCCTCATCTTTTGATAATATGGTTTTAAATAATAGGTCGGAATGCTTTTTAGTGAAAGCCATTCGAGGTCATAGTAATGGCTGCTATGCTCTGTAACATTGGAAGCAGGATTCACCACACACCCTATCTACATTAACGCAACTCACTTTTAACAACACGGTTTCAAAACTTGTGAAGAATTTGGAAAATGGATTTAAGTGCTCATCGAGGAGTCACGCCCAGAAAATATAGATTCAAAAATAAAACTTTGTTTGAAAATATTATTAGTGATTATCAGCTATAGCTTATGAGAAATAAATGTAAAACTCAGATAACAAATTCAGGAAATCACTGTCACAATATTTTTTTCCAAACAGTAAAAAAGGGTACAAAGTATCTCTATTAACAAACAGTAAAACATAGTATGCTTTGTTTTCACACATGAATTTTCAGACTAGTCTCTCTTACAGTGCACAAAAAAAAAACTTTATCACTAACAAAATTCACTAACACACATTGCATAAACATGAATTACAATCTCTATAAATAGATTTGATGGCAGCGAATGCAAATGAAACGTGGAGATGTAAGAGGAGAAACGTGACAATTTCAGAATAACAAATGGCATAAACAATTATTCGAATAAGAGGCCCCTCCAGCTGTGACAGGCATGCCTAAAACTCAGGCATTAGTTCCTTCAATCTCCTCCTTAATGTCAAGTTTGAGGATTCCCAACTACGATATGAGTTCCTCCAATCGATGCTTTGAAAGAGGCTTAGTAAAAATGTTTGCAAGCTGATCTTTAGAATTACAAAAATTTAAAAAAAAAATCTTGTTGAACAAGCTCTCTAATGAAGTGATGGTGAATGTCAATGTGTTTGGTCCTGCTGTGGAAAATTGGATTCTTTGTCATGGAGATAGTACTTTGATTATCACAGTAAACTTTGATGGGTTTACATACTTCCATTCCAAAGTCTTCCACCAACCTTGACAACCAAATGTCTTGTGTGCTTGTTGATGATGCAACAAGATATTCTGCTTCTGTTGTAGATAGTGCAATAGTGGGTTGCTTTTTTCTGCTCCAAGAAACAAGGTTTCCTCCAAAGAGAAAAGCATATCCAGAGGTACTCTTTCAATCATCCAAGTTTCCTGCCCAATCTACATTTGCGTATGCTACAACAATTGAATCATTAGCAGAGGTATAAAACAATCCATACAATTTAGTACCACTTACATATATGAGAATCCTTTTGGTTGCTCGCCAATGGGACTCGTGAGGTTGATGCATGAATCTAGAAAATAGACTTACAACAAACATAATGTATGGTCTAGTGGATGTCAGATACATAAGGATACCGATCAGAGATCTATAAAGGGTAGCATCACAAAGTGGACTTCCATCATCTTTCATCAGTTTACTCCCAACCATAAGAGGAGTGCTCACAGGTTTACAATTTTGCATGATAAACCTCTTCAACATGTCTTCAATATATTTATCTTGACAAATAGATATTCCTTCAGTTGTTTGTTGAATTTGCAACCCCAAGAAATATTGCATTTCGCCCAAATCAAACATTTCAAATTCTGATTTCATTGCCTCTTTAAATTCCTCCATAAGTGAAAATGAGGTGCTAAAGAAGATTAAATCATCTACATATAAACAAAGGATGATGAAATCTGACCCAAAAACCTTTTTGTAGACAACACTCTCAAAAGAACATCTAACAAAATCATGATCATGAAGATAGTCATCAGTTCTAGAGTACCAAGCTCTAGGGGCTTGTTTAAGACCATAAAGACCCTTAAGTTAAGCCTTTACACCTTATCTTATTTACCATCAATAATGAAACCCTTAGATTGATCAACATAAACTTCTTCCTTCAAATATCCATTTAAGAAAGCATATTTAACATCCATCTGATATATAGTTAACTTTAACTGAGATGCAATGGAATGAAATGTCCTTACTATTTCCATTCTTGCTACAGGAGAAAAAGTCTCATCATAATAAATGCCTTCTTATTGCACATATCCTTGTGCAACCAAACGTGCTTTATGTTTTGAAATGCTTCCATCCATATTAAATTTAAGTTTGTATATCCACTTTACACCAATATTGGATTTTCCATTAGGAAGATCAACTAACACCCATGTGTCATTTTTATGTATTTGTGCAACCTCATCCTCCATGGCTTCCATCCACAATTCATTAGAACAAGATTCATTAAAATTGAAAGGTTCAACATGTGCAAAAGAAAGAAGAGCGAAATTATGATCAACATACCTAGAGGTCTCATATATTTCTTTTAAACTTCTTGTTTTTCTAGGAGGACTTAATACTTTCAACATGAGTTCTTATTATTGGAGAAGACGAAGACACCCTCAATGGAGAACTTTGTGAAGGTGAGCCCATATATCTTGTTGTAGAGGGCTGCAAAGGCTGATCATTATTATAAAAAATTAAGCCTTCAATAGGTGGATTCATCACTTTAACTTATCCTTCATTCTTGAAATAAGCTTCACCTTCATCAAAGATCACATCTCTACTAACATAAAGCTTAATGGTAAGTGGATCATGACATCTATAAGCCTTACTTTCTTCTGAATATCCAATGAAAACACATCTTACATATTTTCCATCTAACTTCTGCCTTTGTTGACCAGGAATATAAACAAAGCATGTAGACCCAAATATTTTAAAATGTGAAACATTAGGCTTTCTATAAAACCAAGCTTCATAAGGAGTAGAATCTTTTACCATCTTTGTAGAACTTTTGTTGAGAATATATATGGATGAATGGACTGCATCTGCCCAATACATGTTTGGAAAACACATTTCTCTCAAAATACATCTAGCCATTTCTACCATTGTTCTGTTTTTTCTGTCTTCTACTCCATTTTGTTGAGGAGTGTAAGCAGTAGTTAACTCCTTCTTAATGCCATGTGAGCTGCAAAATTCCTTAAATTAATTGGAGGTGAACTCTCCACCTCGATCAGTTCTCAAGACTTTCAAATAATACGCTGATTCCTTCTCAACATGAACTTTAAACTTTTGAAAACAACTAAAAGCTTGAGATTTCTGACTTATGAAATAAACCCAAGACATTCTTGAATAATCGTTTACAAATAGTAGAAAATACTTGTTGTTTCAAGTGACAAGGTTTGCATAGGGCCACAAATATCTGAATGTACTAAAGCCAATGGCTCATATGATCTAAAATGATCCTAAGGAAAAATTGCTCTGTGTTGCTTCCCTATGGCACAAGCTTCACATATCTTATTATTGGACTCTATGGAAGAATGAAAACCTCATACTAAATTCTTCTTTTGCATAAGGGATAAAGATCCAAAATTAAGGGGTCCAAACCTTTTGTACCAAAGGCAAGAATCATCGACTAAGGCCTTCAAAAAAACTACATTTGATTCCATTCTTAACAAAAACATCCTATTTTCAGTCATGGGAACTTCAACAACAAGGGCATTCTTGTAAAAAATCTTACAACACTTTCCTTCAAAAACAATCTTGTAATTGTTAGAATTTAGTTGCCCTATGCTAATCAAGTTGTGCCTTAATTTTGGAACAAACAAGGTATCTTGAACATACATCATTTTCCCATTTTTAACTCCTATGGTAATAATACCTTTTAACATTACATATCCTTCATTATCATTTCCAAAACTCACTGTCCCTTTCACATTCTCATCTAGATTCACAAACAATTTTTTATTTCTAGTCATATGATTTGAACAACCACTATCCAAATACCATGTAAAATCATCACAACCTTCAAGTTTGTTACATGTGAGAAATAAAGTTTGAGAATTTTCACCTTCTTCTTTTCTGAAATTTGAATGAGAGGTATCTCTTTTCTTTTGAAAGCAATGGCTTTCAAGGTGACCATCTTTATTACAATAGGTGCAGTGAAAATTACCTCTGCTAGAACTGTTGCTTCTTCCTCTACCTCTGCCACCTCTACCTCTGACTCTTCCATGACCTCTACCTCCTCTTAATGATGTTAAGGAAAAATCATTTCTAACAGTGGATGATTCTTTCTTCTTATCATGTACTACCTTCAACTTTATTTGGAAATCTTGATCCAAAAGTTCCTCATTCTTTTTCAACCTGTCTTCATGTACTTGAAGGCTTCCAAACAGATCAACAAGGGTTAGTTGTGTTAAATCCCTTGATTCTTATATAGTAATGGTGATAGGCTCAAACTTATTAGGGAGACTTCTTAACGCTTTTTCTACAATCCTTCTATCTTCAAGAGTTTCACCATGAGCATGAATAGCATTAACAATATTTTGAACTCTAGTAATAAAACTTTCAACACTTCCAATTTCTTTCATAGAAAGAGACTCAAAATCTCTTCTTAGCATTTGAAGTTTGACAACTTTTACCTTTATAGAGCTCTTGTATACCTTATCCAAGGTATCCCAAGCATCATGGGGCTTTCCACATTCTTCAATCTTTGGAAAAATTGAAAATGATTGACTCATGTTTGAAGAACAAACAGAGCCTTAGCATCTCTTTTCCTATTCCCCTTCAATTTTGTCTTCCGATCAACTGATAATGCATTATAAGCAGTTTGATCAGCTGGCTCCGTGTAGCCTGCATAAACAAGAATCCATAAATCTTGTGAGATGAGAAAAGTTCTCATCTTCACACTCCAATACTCATAATTTTCCCCACATAAAAGAGGAATCTGGTACTGGACTAAAATGTTATTTTGGGCCATTGTCTTCTTTTTTTGGCTGCAAACAACCACAAACCTGGCTCTGATACCAAGCGAAGAATTTGAAAAATGGATTTAAGTGCTCACTGAGGAGTCACACCCAAGAAATATAGATTCAAAAATAAAACTCCGTTTGAAAATCTTATCAGTGATTATCATCTATAGCTTATGAGAAATAAAAGTAAAACTTAGATAACAAATTCAAGAAACCATTGTCACAATATTTTATTCCAAATAGTAAAAAAGGGTACAAAGTACCTCTATTAACAAACAACAAAACAAAGTATGCTCTGTTTTCACACAGTAAATTTCAGACTAGTCTCTCTTACAGTGCACAAAAAAACACTTTATCACTAACAAAATTCACCAACACACATTGCATAAACAAGAATTACATTCTCTATAAATGGTTTTGATGGCAACAAATGCAAATGAAACGTAAACACTTATCATTTCATTTGGGAAAAGCTCGGACGCTTGGAAAAACACTTATCATTTCATTTGTTTGTGCATGTTGGTGCACAAACAATATTCTAGGTGTTGCTTGTTCATCTCCATCGACATATTGCAATCTACAAGAACCAAAACAACAAGAAGAGAGTTGCTCGGGAAAGTTGTTCATCTCCTCTCACATATTGTTGATTAATTATGGAGATAGTGTCGATCTAATTCATAGGGGAAGCATTTCATGAGCTCCACCATCAGAACACTTATGTAAGAGTGTATAACCCTTTAGTAAAAATTAAGAATCTTAGAACTAGTTTTATTTCTTCTTCTTTGTTTTTAAACGTGTCATTATTTGTGTGTTGTTTCTGGATAATAGAGTAATATACCAAAGTAACAAAAAAATAGTAAGAACTTCCCACCCATGATTCATTCTCATCGGTCATGCCATCCGACCGCATGTATGGGCAGGATTTTGGAATGAGCTTTTTGCCTTCAATTCATGGATAAAATTATTTAGCTTGCTGTAGGCCAATTAATGCAGCTACAGCAGGCATGGTGCCCTTTGAATCTCAAGATGCTTGAGATCCAACAGGCACCATGCCTGCCGCGGCCGCATTAATGGGACTACAGCAAGCTGGATATTAATCGCCTCAACTCATGTACCCTTCAGGCTCTCCCTCCGAAGGATCTTATTAGATGTTGCAAAAGACACACCAACCCGGCCCTTCATCATCCAAAAATACTCCACTATGTAACATTAAACAAATGACAAATTACCATTAAAAAAACATTGTTGATAATGAAAACGACCCCCTCTAAATCCATTCTCCACTTATTAAAAAAATAAAATTATATGGTATGTTCATTATCTTAAGCACATTATAACACTAACGTATAGTTCGGAAAACGAATTTTTCACGACAAAAATAAGAAAAACAAAGGTGAACACTACAGAGTGGAAACGATGATTTATTTATTTATTTTGAGATTCACAAATTATAAAATTAAAATGTATTTTATTTTTTTACATGAAACCGGAAAGTAAAATGGTTACAATAGGTAAGTCATAATTTTTTTTAATATACTATATAATCTAGCTTTTCCATTTTGATATTTTATTATCATAAAGTGCCACTCCACCCAAATTACGTTTTAGAAATTGAATTCCATTCTATAAGAAATGGAAATGGTGACGGTAGGAAATCTAACTTTTTAATTTTATTATTGCTAATCTGCCACTCGACACAATTTACCTTTTAGAAATTGAATTCCATTCTATAAGAAATAAAAATGGTGATGGGTAGGAAGAATCTAGGCTAAACATATACAAGTTAGCGGCAATCTAATCTATAATTTTAAAAATAGTTACTTGACATCATTATTTGGGGAATCATCATTTAATTGTATAGATTGTGTTATATTTCTATTCTTTTTTGTCATATATCAGTTTCATTGTGATTCTTTAAAGATGGGTGAAAGGCTCACCAAAAAATTCTTACTCAAATCTCCTACATAGGACATCTAGAAGCTTTGATAGAATGCCCTTATTTTATTAGTATATAGATGATTGTAACTCGAGTGAAAGGTTTCATATATATGATTGGAATGGAATGAACCTTTAGGACGTGTTAAAATGTAGGTCCGATGACATAGCAACAAAGGGCTTCCAATCTTTAAGTTTCCACATGATTCATGGCTTACATAAGAGTCTAGTTTCTTTTGAGTGTAATTTCTGATATTATGATCGTTGTATCACGTGTTGGTAGTCTTATGCAAAAATCTCTTAAACATGAATGTTTAATTGGATTAGGCAGGTTGGGGTTCAAAATACAATTTCCCTCCTGGCCTCAAAATTTATTGTCTTGTTCTTTGTTTCGGTAATATTTTGTTGTTGTTAAGCTAATAGAGAAACCATTAGCTACGACCAATAAAAGGTAGACTTCCATATGTTGTGTCCTTCAACAAATTTCGTGTAAAGTATGGAATGGAAACCATTACAAACTTCCTCTTGCTATGGCCAATAAAAGGTAGACTTCCTCCAGTTGTGTCCTCAACAAATTTCATGTAAAGTATGGAATGGAATATCTATGTTTCTTCCAGTAACATGATAGAGATTTTGGGGAATGGAGGTAAGCAATTAAGACAAACGTTGAGAATGAAAGTTTGCAAAAACTTATTTTGAATTCTTAATTAATAGTTGATCTAAAAATAAATAAGGAATACATAGTACCTAAATAGATATCAATTCATGTATGCATCTCCATATTGAATGTTGACAAATTCAGGTCCAATTTCTAGAAGACCCTAATTGCCCGACTTTGTAGTCTAAAGGGTTAAAAGTTCAAACTATTGTATTGTGTATTACATACATAGGTAAACCAAGGTTAAAAGCGAACTAGTTGGATACACATACCAAATTCAACCACCGTCATATGTAAACCGAGATCTGCACCTACTCAAAATCCACCAAGAAATTCAAATTTGAGACATTGCATACAAAGCACTCTCCATCTAGAATGGAGAGATTGCATACTAAGCATTCTCAGTATAGCTCACTTCCTTTATATATATAAAAGAAGTGAGCTATACTGAAAATGCTTAATATGCAATCTCAGAGTGTATATATATATTTCAAGCTTCAATCTATGCTAAGAATCATAATCAATAATCAAAGTAATACTAATGTATCCACTTGATTCATTTTTTCTTGACATTTCTATATTAGATAACGATCAGCATGAGACTTTTCCATACCAATTATACTAACTTTTCTAGCAAGAAGCAATGAGAAACCCAAAATCCTAAAAACCTATGTCATAAAATCAAATGTTGGAATTCTATCAATGCAAAGGACAAAATGCTAGAAGGTCGGTAATAGGTGGTAAACCCTTCATTCCATCTAACTAATAAATGTGGTTATTGGATTGCAATAAAATGATTTTGAAGTAAATTGGTTACATGGTTTAATAAATCTATAAATTAAAAGTGATCTTGTGATCTTGTGCTAGACAAGTGAAGGTAACTTTTAGTTTTAGTGCAAACTCAAACTTTGGAAACTTTTGCCTTCATGCATAACATTTATAAAAGTGGTCGTGATATGTGAAATAGACACCCAACCTTAAAGAGTTAGCATGGAATTGTACTAACATTTTAATTTTAACATTCAGATTTGGCATCTTTTTAAATCACGCCCTATTGCAAGATCAAGTCATTATAATAGTTTGTGTTCGCATACGATCGATTAGTTGGCATGGTTGGCATGATATACTTGAAGTTTTATTGGAATGTATATCAATTAAATTCAATTTTGAATTTCCTTTTTAAACGGTTTTGCTTCTGATATTGATATTAAGCATGGAGATATTGTTTTCAGTCAAATACTGGATTATGTAGGCACACCTTTCAAATGTAACAAATGTCATAGTTATGGTCATTTGGCTTCCCACTGTCATTTATCTTTGAAAAGGAATTAACGTGATGAGCATAAACCAATTTATGAATGGAGAGAACAAATAAAACCCGTCATCTGTTGACCCTGAGGAGGTAAGAACTGATTCTGTGAGCCCCAGGGTTGAGGGTTTGGATATTTTCTCCAGTGGAAAGATTGTTCCTCTGCAATCTTGTATACAGTCACTTAAACCTCTTAGTTTACCTTCTGTTGGTAAATCTGATGAGGGTTTCCTGTCTGTTTCTCCATTAAGAAATTTCGGGTTCATCTCCCCTATTAAAAAACCAATTACTGGAACCAGATATTTTCTTAGATCCTGTACAAAATTTATTGGGAATTACCCTTTATCATCTGGTTTTGGTTTGGGTAGAGGGGTATTGGGTTTGTGTTCTGATGGTTTACTTATGAAGGAGAGTGATTAGTGTTATGACAATGGGGTACTTAGAGCAGTGTTAGCCCCTGCTAAGGTTACCTTATGATCATTATGACCTTAAATTGTCGTGGTTTGGCTAGTAAACCAAAAAACTAGCTGTCTGCAGATTAGTTGAAGAACAACATATTGATGTTCTATTTATGCAAGAATCTATGGGTAATGGGATTTTGTTTGCGGATGAATTGGAGTCCATGTTGAAGGGATGGACTTTTCTATCTTTGGATGCACAAGGTAAATCTGGAGGCCTTCTGTTGGGTTGGATATCCATATTTTTTCATCTTTTGAATGCTTGGGGTGTGGGTTTGGGCCTTTGTGCATCTTTGTTCTCTATTGAACTTAATTTGGATGTTTGTCTTGACAACATCTATGGTCCATACATTGACAGAGAAGTTTTCTGGAAAAATCTGTTGGATTTGAATTGTCTGAAATGTGAAAAATTAATCCTAGGAGGGGATTTGAATTTTTCCATGGGACTATTTGAGATATGGGGTTTTAGAGCTAGATCGGATTCCCTATCTGATTTTTTTACTAAAACCTTGGAGAGGCTATGGGCTTGTGGACATTGTTCCTACTGTTATGCTTCCCACATGGACTAATAAAAGAGTTGGAGTTGAAAGTATATATAAAAGATTGGATAGGTTTCTTATTTCAGCTGATATGCTTGATTTTGATTATTTTTATCGTCAATGGGTGGGTAGTGGCGGGGACTCTGATCATCAAACTGTTTTTCTTCAGATTCTGAATAGGGGTTTTCAGTTGAAAAGTCCTTTTAAGTTCAATCCTCATTGGCTTGAACATGATGATTTGGTTAAAACTTTAAAAGATTTTTGGGTGGCTTATTCTGATAATCTTCATGATTCCCCTGCTTCTCACTTTGTTTCTAACCTCAAGCGTATTAAAGATGTTTCTATTACTTGGTCTGTTAAGAAAAAGGAGATTGCGTACAAAGAATTAGTGGAAATTGAAATTTTGATTACTATTTTTTCTCACAAGTTTGGTTTTGGTTTCTCGTCTGATGAGGATAAGGTTGCCCTGATTGATTTGGAATCACGTAAGAGAAAAATCATCTTGGATCGAGAACATGAAGCCAGACAAAAGAGTAGGGCTATTTGGTTGATGTGTGGGGATGATAACACACCCTTTTTTCATAAATTTGCTAACCAAAGAAAAAATGCAAATTCTATATGGAAGATTAAAGATGATAGGAGGGATATGGTGGAAGGATTTGAAGCCATTGCAGGGGTTGGTGTTTAGCACTTTGAGACTCTTTTTCAAGCTGATACAAATCTTCACCTTACTGAACTTTTGAAAACCTCTGATAATTTTCCATCTTCCATTACTGCTGAGGAGAATTTTGATCTTATGAAACCTATTACACTGGAGGAGATTAAATCTATTCTTATTCTAAGTAAGGACGATAAGAGCCCTGGTACGGATGGGATTCCAATAGAGGTTTATAGGGTACTTTTTGATGTGATGAGTTTGGATTTGTTAAGGGTTATGGAGGATTCTAGGAAGAATGGCAAAAAACCAGCTGTTTTTAACTCAACCTTTATAGCTTTGATACCTAAATTGGATTGTCCTAGTACCTTTGATGGTTACAGGCCAATTTCTTTATGTAATTTTAGTTATAAGATTATTGGTAAGATTTTATCTACCAGGATTAAGAAGGTATTGGGCAGATATATTTCTCATGAGCAGTTTGGGTTCTTTCTTGGTAGGCAAATACATGATGCTATGGGTGCCATCCAGCAAGGCATACACTCTATACATGTTAAAGGTTTAAAGTCTGTGGTTTTGAAAATTGATCTATCTAAAGCCTACGATAGAGTCAGCTGGATTTATCTGCGGGTTATTTTAACCAAAATGGGTTTTGGAGTATCTTTCATTACTTGGGTTATGAGCAGTTTAACCTCTATTTCTTTCTCTATCTTGATTAATGGTGTGGCTTCTAGTTTTTTTAGGTTTGGAAGAGGACTTAGACAAGGGTGTCCATTTGCACCTCTGCTTTTTCTTGTTGTTGTTGAAGGATTGAGTAGGGATCTTTATCTCCTAAAAACAATGGTGTTTTCAAGGGCATCTCTTTTGGAAATAATATATCATTGACACATGTTCTTTTTGTGGATGACATTGTTATGATCACTGATGGATCTGCACAGTCTTTATCAATTTTGTATGAAATTTTGATGGATTTTACTAAAGCCTCAGGAATGATGATTAATGAGGATAAATCATCTTTCTATTATTCTGGGTTTGATGAAACAAAGTTGATCTCTTTACAAAATATTTTTTCATATACTGTCCTAAAAATTGATAGTGGTATGAAATACCTTGGCTTTTATTTAAAACCTTGCAGATATTTACTGAAAGATTGGGACTGGCCCATTGCAAAAGCTGAAAAACACATTAATAATTGGAGTTTTAGATGGTTGTCTAGGGGTGGTAAGCTTGTTTTGATTAAATATGTCCTTGAATCTTTGCCTGTTTACTGGATGCAATTCTGGATTCCAGTAGGGCTTATTGAGAAAATCAGGAAACTCTGCTTTAAATTTTTATGGTCAGGTAGTGGTGGATTATCTTCTGGATTGCCTTGGACTTCTTGGAAGGTCTTGGAAAATCCAAAATCTTTGGGTGGTTGGGGTTTGAAAGTACCTGCACTTTTTGCCAAAGCACTTGCTGCTAAGAGTGTTTGGAACATAATACATGGCTCTGTGCAGTGGGTACAGATTGCCACTCAAAAATATATTTGGCCTCTCACATTGTTGGATTGGATCAAAGAAAAGGATAAAAAGAAATCAGGTATATCTATTTGTTGGAAATCTGTGCTTTGGTCTTTTCATCTAATTGGTGATTTTCTGGTTTGGAAGATTGGGAATGGAGCTAATGTTCGTATTGGTTTGGACCCCTGGGTAGGTTGTAAATGGCGTCATTGCTTACCTCCAAACTTGATTGACATTATGCATTCTGCAGGTTATTTCTTTTTGAAAGATGTTGGGACTACAACAGTATCTTACTTGATGGAACAAGCATGGTTAAGCTCTGATGATCTAGGTATTGTTGGGGAACTAGATATTAATGCATGGAATGGATACTTAGCCATTCTAAAAACTAGTCATATCAAATTTAGAAATGAGGATGATTTACTTGTTTGGAATTAGGTTAAATCTGGTAAGTATTCCACAAAAGGAGGATATATGCATTTGATTCTGGAACAGCATGAAATGGAAATTGCATGATGGCGGAACATGTTTTGGCATTTTAAGTGTCCTCTTAAATCAAAGATATATTGCAGGTTTCTTTTTCAGGGAAAGCCCTCACATGGGATATTCTAAATATCAGGGGTTGGGAAGGACCAGGACGTTGCTATCTTTGCAAAGGTGATGTTGAAACAAATTTTCATTTAGGGGTTGACTGCCCTTATACTAAAACTGTTTGGAAGGAGATTGAATCTAAGGTTAATATTCAGAATCTATGCGTTGGGGACACAATTCTTTCTTGTTTGAAGAATTGGGTTCTCAATATTAAGGTAAATACAATCAGATCTTTGCCTATCATTGTATATTGGTTTATATGGAAGGCTAGAAACCATAGCTGTTTTGATAACTTTATGCCATCTCCTGCGCAGGTTTCAGCTTCTAGTTTGGGTTTGTTATCATCTTATCCTCAGGATAATGTAGATTTGAAGATTAGAATCATTTATGAGGAAATTATTGACAAAACCATTCCATGGGGTTTTTTTGATGGTTCTGCTGCTGGTAATCCACAATTGTGTGGTGTTGGGGGTATACTTTTCCTCAAAATTGATCATTTCATCACTTTTAAAGCTGGCCTGGGGGTAGGGACAAATAATCTTGCTGATTTATATGCTTTGAAATTACTTTTAATTTTGGCGTTTGATAAGCAGATTTCAAAAATCTAGGTTTTTGGAGATTCCTTGCTTGTCATAGACTGGATAACTGGAAAATTCAAAATGCATAATCTACAACTTGCACAGATATTACAAGAAGTCAACAAACTTTCAGATTTCTTTGATCAGGCAGTTTTTAAACATATTTATAGAGAAAGGAATACCTTAGCTGATAAGTTAGCTAATGATGGTGGAAAAGTTCAGAATGGTTTTTGGTCTATCACTGAGTATCATGGGTTTGATAGACATGCTACTTTCCAGGTCTTTTAAGAGCTAATGCTATTTGGTGACAAGCTGAACTGCAAATTTCTGATGGTTGATACTTTTTCTATGTTTTATGCTGATGACTATATGGAACTATACGTTTTTATCTCTTGTTATATATATACAAGGATGTATATATGGGTGGTTTAATGATTTTGGTATGACAATATTTTTTGTTGATCATACAGTTGGATAGATTGCTAATACTGTATGGACATAATTTTTGGACAGTATGATACATGTTTTGGTTTGATCAATGAACGGTCATATGTTTGGAGATTTTGGAAATCCTTTTCCTTCTGGATATACTATACTGATGGATAGTCAGCTGCTACTTTGGACAGTCTAGTTTATGGCTGTTTTTTGTTTGGTGGATACTTGATGTTTTTATGGAGTTGAATTCTATGAATGCTTTTGGAGGCAATGATTGACATTTTGTTAATCGTTAGTTTTCTGTAATTAGAAGATATTTGGTATATGCTTTTATTGATCATTTTTGAATTGATCATATGGACACTTATCTTTTGATAGTGGATCATCTGCACAATATAACTTGTATAAAATTATGATTTTTTTCTATGGAAAAAAATCAATTAAATTCAATTTTGAATTTCCCTTCTACCCTATCAATGCTCACATATTAAAACTATATCTTTTTATAAGGATTTGTGGACAAGACTAAAAGCATGCAATATGATTTGGATTGTAAATTAAGGGATTTTTTGGGGATTTACGTTTTACATGTTTATAGAGGCTAATGATATTTGAATTACAAACTTAATTCAACACATGTATAAATTTATATAAATTGCAAGCTTAATTCAATTTACAATGGCAAATCAATTTACAAACTTAATGGCAGGGAATATGTAGCTTTGGTACTCATTTACCTTGTTTTAACATTGTTTCTTAATTTATTTAGGACAGTAGGTTGAAATCCATATAGAATAATAATTATATAATTGAATGACACAATGCTTATGTCTTTGAGTTAGGTCATAATTATATAATTGAATGACTCAATGTTTATGTTTTTGAGTTAGGTCATGTCTTCTTCTTCATCGTCTCTTTTTTATTCCCTGCAAGCACGAAATTATGTAATCGATCGGTTTCTTACTGTCGTGCCCATCAATTACAATATTTTATGCTATGCTTTTTTCAGGTAAATCAAGTCATTTTCCTAAGTATTTTGAATTCACCCTCTTATTGTGAAATTTGATTTTCATTTTCCAGTGGTCGTCCTAATAATTGACATCCCTGCTAACTCAAGAATCAATTCCTGACAACTAACAACCCTAAGCAGTCATCCACTGGCATTCCCGACAACTCAGGAATCGACCCCTTACAACTGAAATCCCTAGGCAGTAATCCTCAACTATGTAGTCAAAGTTAGGGTGGCGGATTTGCAAACAAATCCATGCATGCAACCATCCATCTGTCAATTTTTCGGTGTGCATGTAGGACATGTCCATAATGAAAGGTAAGCACCTTCGTTAATTGACATAAGCACCTTTACTTGAGTGGGTGGGAGTTTGAGTTAGAAGTTGGAACATAGAGTTTGTGCCCAGATTATATTAATATTTCCAGTCTGCATCTAATTTGTCTCTAGAATAGAGAGTGCATGAGCAGATAATACCCTATGTCGATTCTCCTTTATAACAAGGGAGGCTAGCGCCTTAGTTTTGTTATCGTTTTAGCTACATTAGTGTTGTTTCATTAGGATCTTGTTACTTGTGATTACATGGTCAAAGTCCTTCTACATATTCACGACACTCACTATGGTCATTGCAAAGATCGAATTAGGAGGCGCTCCTAAAAAAATCCCACGTTCATGTGTTGGAAGCCCAAAAAATTCCAAAGCATCCCATGATTCATGACCAATGATGCTCTCTAATGTCAAGGGATTGGGTCCTTCTATGTCCATCTCAACTATCATGCATCCAACACAATTTTAAAGGACTATGCCTGTATATGTGGGTTGTATAAACTTTGGTGTAGGCTCAGATAGTTAACTATCAGGTTTAATCTTCTTCATCACAATTTATAGTCCCCGCACCTACATTTTGTAGCCCTTTAATCTTGGCTTGTTTTGCAGTCGATATTCTAGTCTTAGATAAATTCTAATTGTTTTACAGATTGAAGGAGATAAATAAAATTTCTTGCATGAGAAAAGAGACAAGGACGGGTCTACATTTCTATGACACAAATTAATGAACTTTTGTCTCTCCCTATATGGGTAAAAGTCAAATTCCTTTTCTCTATAGTTGTTCTTTGTTGGAAATATTTGGCAACTGCAGAGAAATTTCTTAAATCGCCATAAACAATTATTTTGTCTCCTATTTTGTATACTTTTAATGCAGTTGTTTTGTGTTAAAAAACAGTCCTATACACTTCTCTATTGTTGAGTCTATATCAAAAAATAGGCTGATACAATTATAGATTACACAAACACTATGCATAATCTACTATAATTTGATGTTAAGTTTGAGTGAAGTGTTGAAGCTTACAACTAAAGATTTTGATACATTTTCAACAATTAATAGATTAGAGTTAACTAATTTAAAATGATAATCATTCTGATCTTGTAACATGCTCCACAACTGATCACCCAAAATTTTTGGAATAATGAATTGTTTTCAGCGACGAAGCTCACGAGGTTTACAAAGCACAAGACGATGCACAGGTAGGGATTTTGCAACACGCTGCGCACCCTGACAAAGAGGAACAATTACATACCTGCGCATTGGACAATGAAGGAAAGCAACAGGGGAGCCGAAGGGGGGGATCCCAACCCCTCCTAGGCTGAAACCCTAGAAAATAGAGACGCAAATCCGTTGGTTGCATCCAGTTCAAAAATGTCTAGCTTTAGGAAAGAAGACAGAAAACAAAGGCAAGGATCAATATCCACAACAAACACATGAAAATGCATCTCGGAAGTGAAGAAAATTCCCACTCTGCAAATCCATGTTGAAGGCCTCAGTGCACACATCCAACACATGAAGGATCACACCCTTATTGGAAAATTCGTTGGAATTTGGCCCTTAGAGAAAGCCCTCATGTGGTGGATCAATGTAACCTGGAAACCTCCGGCACATTTTGACCTCCATCTGGGCAAACAAATTTTAGATGGTATCATTCTTTCTCATGAGATTATCCATTCACTTAAATCCACCCAAAAAATTGATATTCTAATCAAGCTCAACCTATTAAAAGTCTTTGATAAGCTCAACTGGAAATTCATGAAGAAGATGCTATTGGAATTTAGCTTCTGTGAACAGTGGGTTAACTTGATCTTCACCCTTGTTTCTACCTCTTTTTTCTCCATTCTTGTCAATGGAACTCCCTCCAAAACCTTCCAACCTTCTCGAGGCATCAGAGAAGGAGACCCCCTCTCTCCCTTCCTCTTTGTCCTCGTGATGGAAGGATTGGGACATATTCTTAAATCCAAAGTCCAAAAACAAAAGCTTAAAGGCTTTTCACCTCATTTGGGATTAGAGCCACAAACATATCAACAATTTGTGGATGACACCATGTCAAGGGGCACTCCTCGGTGCAGGAAGCCAAAGACTTCAAAACCAGCCTCAATACCTTCCTCCTAGCTAGTGGACTTGACATCAACAAAGAGAAATCCCAGATATATTTATTCAATACTTGTCAGATCACAAAGCACAACATCCTTCGTATTCTTGAATTCATAGAAGGATCTCTACCTACTAAATATCTAGGAGCCCGACTGACTGATTCCATAACAAGAAAGGTCTCCTGGAAATATCTCTTGGACATACTGAATAAAAAACTCAACTATTGGACCCTCAGATCCCTTAACCTTCCTAGCCTCTTAATCCTTGTCAAAGCTTTCCTGCAAACCATGACCCTGTATCTTTTCTCTACTCTAACTGCCCCAAAATCCATCCAAAAAAAAGTTAAAACTCAGAGCAATGCAGTGCACCTTCCTCTGGGGAGGTTCCGAGAATCATAAAAAGTGGCTGCTAGTAAATTGGAATACTCTTTGCATGCCCAAGCTAGATGGGGGCCTCGGCCTAAGAGACCTTGCCACCAGCAATCAAATTAGCAACACGAAGCTATGGTGGAGATGGATCATGCATACCTCGAAACCTTGGGATCTCTTATGGAACGCCAAATATGCCCTCACCTAGTCTAGACAAGATCTCATCAAATTCAACACCAATGTTAAAGGCTAAAAAATTTGGAACTCTGCACACGCCAATCAAATCTTAATACAAAATCACAGCTTCTGGTAGGTGCGGAATGGAAATATGCTAGAATTATTTTAGGACTCATGGAACCAACAATGTCCACTACGAGAAGACCACAACCTCCATATACTTCAGGAACAACTGACACTCAGACATGCCTCCAAAGTAAGTGACTCTGTGGCAAGAGAACACCATGGGAGATCATTTTAGGAAATGGAAATGTTACGACTGGTGGCACACCATCAGCCCCTCTGAAGACATGCAAGGCTTCTAAGATGATCTCCAAACCAAACAAATAAGAATCAACCATGATAAGGACAAAATAATATGGGGGATCTCACCGTCTGACACCTTCAACATGAAAGAAGCAACAACTATTCTCGCCAATTCAACCAACGATGACTAAGACAACAAATGGACAAATATTTGGAAAGCCAACCTCTGGCCCAAAATCTCCACCCTCCTCTGGCTCCTACTTTGCAGGAATATCCTAACTTGGGAGAATCGACAAAAGAGAGGAAGCATTGGACCTTCCTGGTGTTATTTATGCAAAGAAAATGGGGAAACTGTCGACCAACTCCTTGACGAGTGCAAGTTTGCTGACAAAATTTGGAAAGAAGGAGAAAGAACCTTTAGAAAATCATCCAGAGTCAAAGGACGCCTAGATCTATCCATAGCAAACTGGAATCACCAACCCTTCGACAACATGCTCCTCAATAGAATCTGGGAGTTCTTCCGATTATTCGTGGTCTAGGAAATATGGATAGAAAGGAACAACATATTCTTCAACAACCAGAGCAGGAAGGAAGAGGATGTCTGGGAAATCTTAAAGAAACATATAATTGAAACTCTAAAATTCTCAGATTGGAAAGACAAGGACTTGACTACCAACAACAATGAAATGAAAATCCTACAAGATTGGGGAATCACTGCCATCCCTAACTACATTGGCCTTTCCAGCACTGAGTAAATCAAAGTGAACTCTCCCACTTGGCACTTACAAACTCAATTTCGATGGAGCCTCCAAAGGAAATTCGGGCCCTGCTAGTTTCAAAGGTGCCATCAGAAACAACGAAGGAGAAATTTAGGGAGTCTTCTGGGGCTCTCTTGGAATATCCACCAATAATGATGCTCAGCTGGAAGGATTATTGGTTGGCCTCATTTGGGCTCTCGACAAGAATTGGACCCCCCTCATCCTAGAAGGGGACTCTCTTCTTATCACCAATATGGCCATAAGACTTCAGGTGGGATCAACTGGTAGTAAGGTGGCCAACAATTGGAGGTTGGAAAGAAAACTCAAAACTTTAAGCATCATACTCATGGAGAACCCAACGATCATCTTCCATCACGTCAGAAGAAAATCCAACAAGTTAGTGGACTCTATTGCTAACAAGGGAGTCATCCGAAATTCTGAAATACACCGCTCTTGCTGGGACGACAAGATCGAACCCGATGAAAAATAAAAACTGGTATTAGATCACTATACAAGACCACCACATCCCGGATGCGGGTACATTAGAATGAGGATGACTGGCATAGAGGGGAGTGGGCACGTGTCGCAGCAGGTGGCAATCGTTCCCCTTCCCACCTACATGCTTAAATCCCTTGTTGCGTTTTTCGGTTGCATAAACATACCTCTCCCACACTGCTTCTATTGTTGTATTTGTCATGATTTCCACCACTCTGGATTTGTACCTATTGGCTAGTCCATAAACTAATGCTCAACATCCTTGGAGTGCACTAAAAGATATTCCTCTCGTTGCTCATCAGATTCGTAGCGGATTTTCCATGGTTCACTTTACTCCTTCTCTGCACTAGTCATCCCGTCATGAGCTTTGTGACATGATGCACTGTACCTGGCTTGGAGATTGGTGAACACTTCGTCGATAGGGCTTTGTCTATAAAAAGTGCGACCTGGAGCTCTAGTTTGTTAACACTCATGTGCATAGGTTTTTTTGTAGAAGATCCATTGCAGGGATTCTTTTGTAGAGCCTTCACTGTAATAGAGTTTGGTCATCGAGTATTCATTGCGTAGGACTTAAGTGCTTATCCTCACCACAAGTCTTCGGATCCCTTCCTGGTGAATGCTTTGGACAACAACAACCCCACCTGGCATTTACCCTCCTCCTCGACGCTGACTTCGGATGGAAAAGGTGAACAAGTGGCAGATTGAGACGCTCTCCTTCGGGAGGAAACTCCTGAACACATTCACCATGGAGGTTGATATTTATGGTGAATTCAAGCTCAGACTTGGGCCTGTTTAGTTACTATCTCTAATTACTGGAGGCTGAAATTCATTTTGGTCAGGTCAATGAGCAAGCGTGAAAGCAGCTTTGGGGACTATGTGAACCTCACGATCAAGACCTTCAAGGAGGATGCTAAGCAAGGTATGAGCCACATGAAAAATCTCATGCATCTCTCAGAACCTCCCTTCCAGAGGGCCAGTAAGGATACCAAAGAAGCCAGCACCAGCAAGGCCATAGAGGACGAGGTTGAATCCTACAGGAAATTCTAGAAACCCTTCCTAGCTTTGCTGGTTTTGTTTTTTTGATGATCTTTCTAAGCCCCTCTTTTTTCTTTAAACTCTTAAGTTGTATGAAGTTGTCAATGTATAAAGGTTGGGAAGCAGTAGTTATGGTTAGATATTCGTTCTGGGCCCTTTTGCACACCTCTCTCATGTGGTTCCATGGCCACTACCTGACTCCATGCTTCTGGAGTCAGCCACGAATATGTATCTATCTTTTTTTTACTATGCAATAGAAGGAACGTCTCTCTCTTATTGATAAAAAAAAACATGCTCCACAACCTTCTCCATCTATTAACACAACAGGACGTGACAATTCTTCATCTCTGAACAAAACTGGACATGATAAATAACCCAGTCTCTGAGATTTCGGCTCACTATGCTCAATGGCTTCCTGTTCCTTCCCTGAGCTCACTTCATGCATACAGAATTGCAGAAAATTCTTTGTGAACCATCTTCTCCACCTTCTCTATGAACTATTTACTTATCTTTTCCATCTTGAAGTTGTCTGATAAGTTATATTGAAAGAGCATTATAAAAACTCTTTTGCATGTTCTGTGGTGCTAGTTGAATCCCATGCAGGCATATACATATTGTAGCTATATTTGGCATTTCCAACCAGTCAACAATCATGGATGAACTTTATGAATATCCTTTTGAATGCTCTATCCTCTTTTCATAGTCCCATCAACAAAATTTGGTCTTTCTACTAAATCAAATTGAATGAGTGTTGCGACCCCATCTTTCTTTTGGCAAACAATATCCACCCCACAACAGAGTGATTGTTGGCCATAACTTCGTCTCAACATTTTTATTTTTGTTTTGTGTTGTATCAACCTATTCCTTCCTTTACTGTCGATCCTGTCATTTACTTCTGGATCTATGGAGGCTTTGCTAGAACACTAATAATAATGTCAGAACTCAACTCATTCATATCTGTCTGATTTTATTTCAGACTGTTGGTTGCCTAGAGCCCGGTATTGTCGTGATCAACGAAGAGATGGATGCCAAGGCATAGACATCCATGGAGTGGGCACTCACATTCCCCATCCATTGTTTTCTGACAAGTTGCTCCGACAAACATCTCTCCATGGGAAAAATCTAAATGCACATGAGGACCCGCAGCAAGAGCATTAATCACTCTGTTGTGGGGTGGATAGTGTTTACCCTATTTTTATATGGAGTAAGCTATCAACCCGTCTATTTGCACCGGGGCTCACTGACGTCGTCTAATATATAGCTTACTCAGTTACCCTCTCACCAAGACTTACCCGATTTGATTTATGAAAACTTCCAGCTTTGTAAGAGATTATATGGATAGCTCTATTCCCCTAGAGAATTGACTCCCTCCGAATATTTTTCATTTCATTGGAGTCTCAATAAATGATTGCATAGAACAGTGTATGCTGATGTATGCTGATAGAATAGAAAATATGTAGATTTTAATGAGACTATATGGCGAGGAATAATCGCATGGAGAAATGAATAAGTCCAAATAATTTCAATAGAATGCAGTCACGG
Source organism: Pseudotsuga menziesii (assembly GCA_001517045.1). Lineage (NCBI taxonomy): Eukaryota > Viridiplantae > Streptophyta > Pinopsida > Pinales > Pinaceae > Pseudotsuga > Pseudotsuga menziesii. Next base: position 15,173 of record LPNX010011812.1, on the reverse strand, counting down.
TAAATGAATAAATAGAACTGTGTACGCTGATTACCAATTCAGAATAGAAACTATGCAAAAGCACAAAATGCAATACATCGTCAACGGACTCTAAGTTGTCCGACACGAAACTGAAAAGACTTGTATGCGATTTCTTTATATCTGAATCTGCATATTTTCTATTCTTAATTGTTTATCAACATATACTAGTCTATGCAATCATTTACTGAGACTCCAATGAAATGGAAAATATTCGGAGGGATTCAATTCTCCAGGCAAATAGAGTTGTCCATATAATCTCATACAAAGCTGGAAGTTTTCATAAATCAAATCGTGTAAGTTAAATCAAATCAGGTAAGTCTAGGTGAGAGGGTAACAGAGTAAGCTATCCACTGGACGATGTCAGTGGGCCCCAGTGCAAATGGTTGGATAGATAGCTTACTCCTTTTTATACCAATCACTACAAAGATCCGACAAGACCTTTGAATGCCAACAAACCAATCATAGAGTTTTAATTTTCACGAGAGGCACTTATCTAGGATTTTGATATTAACACGGAGGCTTGATTTTAAATGAACCAAAAAAATTGAACGATAATGTCGAACAGGATTAATTCCCAACAAAAAATTAGAAAGCATAAGTTTTACAAAGATATTCATCATAATTATTATTATTACATACTAGAAGGGTCTTTATTAAAGATTCTTACCTCCATCCTTGAACGTATGTTCGATCAACTAAACCTATTGTTTACATAGTTCTTAATCACATTTCATTGGATCAAATGTGCAAGTAAACTATTGCATTATTCATTGGATCAAATGTGCAAGTGAACCATTTATTCACAAACATAAAATTAATTATATAAATTAAATATCTTGTTTTCTTTAAATATGTATAACATTTTTTTATCTAAAAAGTTGGAAAGCATAAATATTATTAAGCCCAAAATAACATATAAGTGATAAGATAAATTAGACAATGCAATAAATATATCACTGATAAAATGAATGAATCGAATAATGTAATCAAATTTTGATTATTACATAAATAGGTGTTTTTATTTTAGAATTTGAGGTGAATTATTGTTTATGTTTTTCCATGATTGTATGAAGATAAGGCATATGTATTGTCAAGATTGATTTTATGGTAGTTGCTCGAAATTCGAAATAAAATAAAAAATAAAAAAATAAAATAAACTGATAAGTGATGAATCGATAACTGGTGGTAGCTGATGCATGGATAACAGACCATTCGTGACAAAACACTCATTTAACTAGAAAAATGTGACACAAGTTAAGTGGTTGCTAGTTTAAGTTATTTTAGTTATTTGACCAATGCGAGTGGTCAAACTTTGGATTAGAAGGTACATAAAGACATGCATGTGAATGAAATATTTTCAAAAAATGCTTTGTATTTGAATTTAATTTTTTTTGCTCTCATATAACAAGATCTCATATAACAAAAGATAAATTGCTCAGTATAATTTTTATTAGTTTAAATATTTTTAAGTTAAAATCAATATATCTATTTATCAAATTTTTAATATTTAAAAAATAAATTATTCTCATAAAAAGTAAACCTTCTTTTAATCTATATATTTAGGATTCTTATCCAAAACTTTTTAACAATTTCCAAGGGACATTGCATAGTGATAAAAATGCATAGTAACGTACATTAATTAAAATTTCATTTTTATTTTACAAGTTTGACCATTTATAAATTACAGTTATGAAAGGGAATGTTTATGAATTGTTTTGGGATTGTTTTGGGAGTTATGAATATTTTTTGGATGTTTTATATTTTGTTATTTTTTTATAGTGAAAGATTATATGGTTAAAATCCAAAACAAAAAATTGTAATAGTAAAATTGACAGATAACAACACAAGAGTTTGACACTCACAGATTTGTATCAAAAGTGAATTGCAGGGCATGAAAAACACAAAAAAGATTTTGATACTCACAAATTTGTATCAAAAGTGAATTGAAGGGCGTGAAAAACACAAGAATGTCATCAAATATTCACTTGACAGACATAGGGGATTTGCAATTCTAGACATGAGATTTACTAGATTGCTTGCCTCTTGTGATACCATTAGAACACCACAAACTATTTTGAGGGATCTTGTCATAGGCAATGATGGGGTTTAGTCTTGGAATTGAATGCCAACAAATTGATTTACGAATTTAGGGTTTGTTGTCACTACATCCCCGAAATCATGAAATAAGAGCAGTGAGAGCACATGTGGGAGAAATTAATGCCATGTCATTCTTGCTGACAATGTCATTGGAAACCACTCTGTTTGTTAGCAAAGAAGATCATAGGATACTATGAAATAGAATCGTTGCAAGTGAAGATCAAGCAATTATTATGATTAGAAAAATTGAAAGTATTGTTGTGGAGTAAGATATCATTGAACACATTTGTCACATCATAAGATAAAGGAGACTGAGCCATGTCACTTGCAATAAATATCTCGAATTTCCACAACAAAAAATCTAACTTACCACAAGGATTGTGCAAATCATGCCCAACATACAGTAGTTAGTTCGACTCAAAATAACAGTAGTTAGTTCGATTCAAGATAACAGTCTTGCCAACGAATTTGATTACAAATGTGTATGGGTAACTGGTCATGGAAGCAATTTTACCATGATTAAATCATAGAGAAAATGCCTTGAAGTTGTTTCATTCACCAGATCTGTCGATGTAATCTTGAAGACCTCATATGAATCAACATCAAAAATTGCAAAAGGAAAAGAACGTAGTTGAAAAATGCTTTAAATTGTCAAAGGATAGATTAAGGTTTTTATTGCATTTTGTTGGGGCCTGGAAATTCGCAGGCGGTAACAGTAAGGGATTCTCCCCAATCAACATTCCCAACTAGCCCGTTGACTGTTTGGTATAGGGAATCCGTCCGGTTTTGCGGTCCGGCTACCGTAGGTCAAACACAAACAAAGGTTTTACCGGTTGCGGCCCGGTCCACCGGAATTTGTATTTTAACTTAAATATGAAATGCAAGTATCTGACTAATCATGCAGGGTGGTGAAGAATGTAGGGAGCAGCCACAATGTGGTGCGCAGGTTCTTACCTCTCGTCTTAGGCTCACCAACATTGAATCACACATGCATCTATGATCTAATTATCTATCTATCCCTACCTACCTATCCCCGGGGAGCCAACTTATATTTAATATATATGAGTAATGCCGATGTGCACACATGATAAAAGTAATTACAGATAGCTGACATTTACTTTTACAAGCATGAACAATGAAATATATTTCCGCAACCAGATAACTAATTGTTTCACGATAAGCATGCATTACTCATGGTGGTTATTTCATAAAATAAATCAGAAATCATTTAAGCAAGACATAGGTCATAAGTTAGAACGATCTCACGATTCATGGACACAATGCTGAAAAACAAAGTAGTTCATCTTTCAACTATCCATGGCAACACATTTGAAACCCCACCGATCTTCTTTCAACAGGCAAACTGTAAATCTTATTGCAAAAGGAAATAGTTCTTCTTACAATACATCATCCAGTCTTACTGGGGAAAAAAGCCCTTTTTGCTTCTACGCTTCCTACTTTTATACAAAAGGTCAAAATGGTTGGGCTGCCCAAAGTGGCCTTTGGGCTTCCCAACCTTTTGCTTTCCCAACGCTTCATTTCTCCAAACTTTTACAAAAATATTAAATTAATAAAAGGTTGATCGGTACTCTATGAGGAGGATCTTGCTTGGTTTTCAAAGAATTTTTTCCACGCTGCTGCTTCAACAGCGAGGCCTTCAAAAGCGCATGGCTCTAGGAACTGGATGTTAATTTCAAACTTGTCAACTTGGTTCCTGATGGCCTCGATCCTTGCTGGGCTCAACCGAAGCTGGTCTTCTAGAACCTGTATGCTAACGGCTGCGTGACCCACTTCGTTCTTCAGTACTATGGCATCAATGGATTGAATCTGTTGCGTTCTGGCCTCTGCATCTTGATGCCCTTTCTGCAATATGTCCACAAAGGTTTCATGATCCGGGAACTCTTCAAACCTAAGCTCAGCCTCTGTCTGGCAGCGGTTATATGCATTAAGGAACCTTTTAAAATATTCTGAGCATGCTACCTGTGTCCTTCGGACAACCTTCTTAAAGTCTTCAGCAGTGTTGATGGCAAACTCTACTATGCTGTGATCTCTCCTGAGGGTTTGATGATCTTTGGCTGGTAGTTCTCCTGGAATCTCGGCATCATCTTCTGGTCTTGCCATTCTGGCGTTCAAAACCTCAAGAACATCTTGGGACCTGTCTACGAAATAGGAGGAAGTTTCTATGATCTCCTCTAACCTGCTGTCCATCTGAAGAACTTTGCATCTTTCTTCTTCCAGAGCAGTCTGCAGCTGCACCATTTTAGCCTTTTGCGCTAGGATATATTATTTAAATGGCTGCAGATCGACTTGCTGTTCCTTTGCTGTCTCCAGTTCGACAGTCAGAGAAGCCAGCTTCTCTTTCAGTTCTTTGGTGTATTCAGTATTGGACTCATAGATGATACTCTGCCGCGCCTCTAGGTCCTCCACCTTTGCCCTCAATTGTTCCTTTTCGTTCTTCAGATCTTGAACTTCCTGTTGCGCATTTTCTAGAGCCTCTTGGGTTGTTTCCTTGGCTTGCGCCTCTACCTGGAGGGCATGGATTTCACCCTTTGTGGATTCCATTTCCCTTAGCACGTGTTCATACTTCCTCTTAAGTCTGCTACCCTCTCCTCTTTCTTGTCTCAGTGTGTCTTTTAGCTGAGCAGTGGTCTTCTTAGCTGACTCTAATTCAATCATCACCTTGTTTATGTTATCAGCGGAGGCATCAATTAGTGCAACCCCGGCTCTTATCGTGAGCATAGGATCTTTGTCTGTCCCTAGCATGACTACTGTATCTGTGACCATCTTCCCTGATAGATATTTCGCCTCCACCTTCTTTTCTGTCCTCCTCATTATTCTTTTAGTGGTCCTGTCATAATATACAGTACTGAAATCAGGGACTTCTTCCCCCTTCTTCTGGACGAAAGGCACTATTTGGAGCATGGGAGTTACAGGAGTGCTAGCAGTAGGTACTTGAAGGATTTGCACCTCAGGGTTTTCCTCTTCCTGACTCTGCCCTGTTGGTGTTTCAGAGGCTTACTGTTGTGTTACCTTTATCTTTTCAGCCTCCTGCCCTTGGAGCTCTTCATTTAGTTTTCTCTGTGCTTCTTCGGCTGCTTGCCTAGCTGCCTCTTCTGTTTCCCCGGCTGCTTCTTTTGCTAGTTCAGCTGCTTACTGGACAACTTTCCTTTTCTCTTCTTCTCTCTTCTGCAGCCACTCTGCAGCCTCATTTTCCAGCCTCTGAGCTTCCTCCCTTATCCTTTTGGCTCCTTCTTCAATTCTGGCTTTTTCAGCTTTGGCCTGCTCTGCCCCTTTTCCACCTTTGGTGGGGTTCTTTGGTTTGAATCTTCTGCTGAGTGTCGTCATGTTTGGGGCATTCCGAAAAACAGAGTCATCCTTGTCATAATGATGGGTATATTCAAAGAACACTTTATGCTTCTTGCAGTGCTCAGCCACTTTACCATGAGTGTCATTGCGCCGGAAAGGCATCTCCCCAAAATGGAACTTCCCTAGTTCCTCTATGAATTCGGCAGCTTGTTTCACATTGGCGAATCTGCAGCTACCTAACTTGAAAGGTAAAGGGGGATATGCAGCCTTCTTATGCTGGAACAGGAAATGACCAACTCCATGAATGAACACTTGTCTGACCGCCTCTTTATGGATTATATAATCCGTTGCATACTTTGGCAGTAGATAAGGTGTCTTTGAGCCTCCATATATTCTAAGATACATACCATTGTCGATCAAGAAATAATCTCCGTACTCCTCTATTACCTGCATAGCATCTTCCGACATGCAGTCACATTCCTTCCGGAAGATAAGCATGTATAGTGGCATAATGAAATGCTCACATACTTCTCTGTAATAACTGTGGTAATGATGAGCCCACAATGGTTTGTAAGCTGCATATACAGGCATTCTCTCCCTGTCCCAGGCACACTTGAGGACGGGGAAAGGCTGGTTACATAGTATGCAGTCTATCAAAATTGAACTCATATAGAATTCAGATTTTTTACGGGCTTCTCCTCCTCCCAAGGCTGCAGCTACGCAAGAAGAGAGACTGCTTGATACGAGGCTGGCCCAGTTGAAGATTGTTCCTTGGGTCGCCACATGGAACATAATGGGGACCCATTCAAATTTGAAGAGTCTGCCACTGGCTCTACCAAAGATCCTGTTTAGCATCAGAGCTACAAACCTGTAAGGAGCTCTTAAGCTCGCTGTATCATAATCCTCGGTTGCCCTGTGTCGATAGAGATTTCTTGGCAAGAGCATTCTCTTCAGGGTTTCCACTAAGTCCATCCTGAGGTTATCCAACCAATCGTTTGACAGGAATATTTGAGGCTCTGGTAGGTGGTAAGCCAACGCCACATATCTTGGGCTAAATGTAGCATAGCCCTGACCTTCGACATTTCCTATAAGCATTGTGTTGTTGTTTGTGTGGGGCAGAATCCATCTCATAACATCAGAGCATGGGAACAGCTCTGGTCTGGTAGCCACCTTCATGATGGCGGATTTCTCTATGTTGGCATAAATGGGCTCCTCTTCGAGACCCATGTCTGGGACTTCCCTGCGGGAAATCAATCTGTATATCTCATCCCACTTATACTCAGGCTCAACACCCGAGACACATTGGGTGTCCTCATATATATATTCTGTTTGTGTGACGACCTCTATTGCTGATTGTTCTTCGATCATAGGGGCCTTCTTTTTCTGCCTTTTGGACATTGTAAGTTCTTCCTCCCATGTATAACATTGTGACATTAAGCAATTCGAATTTGCGAACATTGTGCAGCAGTTTATTCTTTCTCAAGTGTATCATGACTGTAATGAAATTAAGACATAATCCCTTCAGGCTGAAGAATTTAACTAGTATGCAATACTGTGCAATGTGCTATTATCCTATGTCTAGTATGATAATAATCTGTGCAACAAACGCATGCATTGCACAGCTCTATAATGCCTTGAGACTAGGGTGCGATATTTCATGACTTGATTTATGTGAAGCATACACAGTTCTGAACAATCTACCAGTGTTGCATAATATCAAGCTTATCAACTATGCTTGAGACAACATTAAATCTATGCTATTATGTGACATGCCATTTTCCCAAGATAGCAATACATTGAAGCAAAATATGCACATCATATGTAGAGTGCCATTTAAAGTGAAAGCAGGCATAGAAACCAATGCATGTACGCACAATCCAACAATGCCCTAACTATTTAAAAAAACTAAATCCTGCGCAATACAGTGAGCAATCATCTCGCAATGTCGTTTCTCCTATTAAAATAACTCGCAATGCAAATGTATGGATCTTAAAAGCAAAGGGCAAATGTATCTTTCCCAAAATCAAACATTTCGACGGCATGGCTTTATCAAGGAAAAAAAAAACCGGCAATAGCCTATGAGGCTTGCGGAAAGATAGTTACATCGGTGCGGCTAAATACTGCGGGCATTAATAACAAATTTTTTGCACACGGCGCTCTCACCAGAGCCACTATCCACGACATCCTCAAATTGCAAACACTTTAGCGACACAGCCCTCATAAACACCTAGGGTTTCAGAAAGCTGAGATTGACGGACTGCGCGGGAGGGCGCAGGCAAAAAATCAGGGTTTGAAAACAGGTAAACAGGAAAAACGTCAGTGGAGGAAACATTCGACCACAAGAAAACCACCGCAACACCTCTCTGGGCTTCATCATCGTAAGGAAAACCAGATGCAGGCGGCATAACGGCCGCCTGCACCTTGCCTTCATCCACTGCGCTAGGTGAAATAATACAACCGGGGTCAAAAGATAATACGTAGGATTTTTATAAAAGAAAACTCCCCTCCTAGCCACAAACAGTTAGCCGAACCGGAAAAATCTCAATATGCGGGCGCAAAACATAAGAAAAAATGACTATGGCACCTAGCCGCGGGGAAAACTTCGTATGCAGGCAGAACGAGAAATGTGTACACAACCCTAGTAATACCCCCAATAGCAGCAAACATCACCCAATCAAAACCTTGAATAACACTAGGTAGGGCGATAACGAGCCTACCTGGCAGTGTCGCGCAGCTGATGAGGCGAGGACGGTTGAGCTTCCAACTGACACCTGGATGCAAGCACCAGCACGATAGTCCATGGAGTTCGAGGGATCGACCGCGCGGAGAGGACAACGACAGCTCGAACCAAAATAAAATAATACCATATTCCAACTCACCCCTCGTATATATAAAAGAGTCGCACGTGCGAGAGCTCTAAATCGGCCGCGAAACCAAATCTGAGTCGGGCGGCTAGAACTCCAGACCTTCCGCAACGGCGGACAGTCCCCAGCACCAATTCACCCGCAACGGCTAATAGAACGCGTGAATCAACAATGCTCGGGCGTCGGTGAGGACCAAGATCGGAGACAGACAACTTGGATTCCTCCGCAACGGCGGGCGTTCATAAGTTGAACTCCATCCGCAACGGCGGACAGCACGAAGCAAACAGGCTCCGATACGCAGCCGGAAGGCAACTCAAAGCGCAGATCGGAGGGTAAGATAAAGTCAAAGCCCAACATGATCCGCAACGGCGGACACCCGGAGTGAAGATCTGTCCGCGACGTTGGACGAGGGAGAACTCAACCCTTCCGATGAAGAATCAAAAAACCACCCGAAACGGTGGAAAATCCAATAACTTAACTCCCGATTCAAAAGGTTTTGAAAGATATGCAAAAACAACGATGAGCTCGATCAAGGATGGGATTCTTTCAAGCATTAAAGAAGAAAAAACAGATCGATTGACAGCAATCCAAAGAATTGGAAAACGTTCCAAAATCCATAGACCAAAAGCCATCAGACTGAAACCAGGAAGAAAACCAACTTATTCAAAGTAAAGGAGGGTCCAAATTTTTTTAGAATTTTGGGAAAATGTTGCAGCTGCAACAATTGGAGACTACCTGGTGAACCCCAGATTTCTGAATCAACTCTCCTTCTCAGCTTAAGACTGTCTGAATAAAATTGAAATCTTCTAGATGTCTGTATTCCTAAGTAAGCCAACTTATGCATTAAATAACTTAGAAGAAGCCCATCTTTTCGGGAGAAGGTAACATCAGCAGTATTTCAGGTCTGAATAACTCTTTTGAGGCCAAATGGATGAGGTTTATTTTCCCTACCCTTGGGCAGCTACATCTTAGACACCACAGGACTATGACAGGGGGTAACAGTATTATCCTTTTGCTCCTCATTCCCATGCCAATTTGCACTTTTGTGCCTTCTAGAACTTTAGTTCTTTTGATATGAGTCTTCCTGTAGGCCTTTCTTACTGAATTTTAATTCAGGATCCTCTATCCCATAGTGTCCTTTTGTGTGAATGATATATTTCATACTTCAATTCACGGACGGAGAGGATCTTGTGGCCATTTGGTACTTTATGCTTTGAGATTAATGCTTTTTCGAGCTTCGCTTTGAGATGTCTTGCTTCTTTTAGGAGTTTTGACTCTTAATATCTTTCAGCCTTTTCTTGTAATTTATGGCATGGGATCATTTATATATAATAAACTGTTCCACCTTGCTTCCTTTCCGTGGGTCTTTTGCTATCACTCCCTTGGGTATTCAAGATGTGAAAAAGATGGAGCCTCGAAATAGTACTTCAGATCTTTTCCACTTCTGAGTTATTTACAGGGGTTAAGTGAGACTTCAATAAATGCATGCCAGTTAGGAATACAATTACTAGCAGATATTCTATGCTTTAAAGCACAGTATTTCACTCAAGATTTTAGTTAACAAAGAACCCTGATGTTTCCATTGCATCCAAAAGTTTGCATATTATTCAAAATCAAAGGAAAACTAGCAAAGCTATAAAGAAAACAACATCATAGCAAGTAATCAAAAAAAAAAAAAAACATCAAAGCATTAAAGCGAGAAAACCAGCATCTAGTATTAGAAAAACAAAACAATTTATTTATGTACAACCAGAGAAAGAAAACAAAAATTTGCCCACTGTTGAAAATCTTTAAAACGTAGAGAGCTAAGGAATGGGCTGGGTTCTAGACACGAGTTATCTATCCATGATCTAACTGTGTTGATATTGAAATGGAACCCATGTCTAGGATCTTGCAATCATTTCTTTCGGCCTGAGGGAGTTCAAGGAGCTCAGGCTAAGTGCCCGTCATAGGACTGACCCTTTTTGAGGTATGATGCTCTAGCTTAAGCTCAGTGAGATAGTTTCCCAAGATAGAATTAGCAGACTCATTTCCTTCTCCTAACTTAGTGACAGTATACTTCATATATGGTTCTCTTAGAATTTTTATATTTCTTGGGGTACCCTTGAGAGGCAACCACAGATGAGACCAATCTGAAGCAAAATATCCTTTCAGCCTGGCAGTCCAATCTCGGTTGAGAATGAGCCCATATCCCCTTGGTATATCAGCCACCATAATGTCAATAAATTGACATATTTTGTTGTTTGCAGCCAAACGAATGAGGACGTTCTTCATTTCACCCACCACCTTAACTCCTGTGCGATCTAATTGCGTTACTTCACGAGGTGTGGACTCTAGCTATCCATTAATCTTCTTACAAATATCAAGGGGCATCACATTTACTGCTGCTCCGGAGTCTACTAAGCAATTATGCACATTGTAATTCAGCATCTCTAGAGTCAAGAGAAAAGGAGGGGTGTCAAGGTTTTCTTTCCAACCTGGTTCTTGGTCTTCTTCTCCTAGTTGGTTTTGAATAGGTATATTCTTTTCTAGCTCTTGAGTTTCATCAGAGTTTTCCCCACTGACCCCTATCTTTTCCTCTACAGGATCGACAGTCTCAGTGGTTGGTTCTGTCCTCTGGTTGAGGGTATTGTTCTGATGTGCTTTGCCCTCGTCTAGTTTCTTAACATTCTCCTGCAAATTGTTAACCTTAGAAATCATTGTATTGTCTTGGCTTGTGAAAACTTTGTCCTTTATAGTTATGGATGTGCATTCAGATTTAGGAGTGTCATCTTCAATGTTAAACAGTGAAATACCATTCCATGAGAACATAGTATCATCCTCTGGTTTGCTTATGATCTGTTTCTCCTTTTCTTCCTCACCACTGTCCCTAGTCAATTCTGGGTCCAACAACTTATTCATTACCAATGTCATCGAATGTAACCATTGAGGACACTTCTTCTCAGAATGAGGTTGTTGATGAAAGGTACAGAAATTATCCCCTCCTATTTTTGTTATGTTTATTGACGCCAAATTAGGAGGTGGGACTTGCCATTGGTTGTTATCTTCCTTTTTTGGATAGTGTGGCTTATTGGTTTTCTGAATGTCCCTCTCCTTTTCCAGATCTACAATTCGGTTGGACATTTTCTGAAGCACTTTCATCATCTCATGATAATCATGTGGTTGATCTTCACTAGATTTAAACATCAGTGAGCTTCTTCTTACAGTGGTCTTCTCTTCACATGAATCAGGGTAATCCTCTATACTCTCACTTTCTGCCTCTACTCTTTCGGCCTCCTCATAAGTTTCCACCAATGTAGGCTTGACTTTCATTTTGGCAAACATGGCCAATGCCGGACCTAGGGCTGAGGTATAATACTCAATTAAAACTTTGTCTGAAGGTCTATCCCTAGCAGAAATTTTTTTTAAGTACAATGAAAATATATGAGTGAAACTATGTACCTTTTCATTCTTCTCTTTTCTTAACAAACCAAGCCCTTTCATCAATGAGGCATGTGTCTTCTGAGTTGTGTACCTACTTCTGAAAACCCTTTCAAAGGTGTCCCAATCTGGAATGGAGTTTGCAGGTAGACCAAAGTACCAAGATGTTGTTGCTCCTTTCAGAGTGTGTGGGAAAAGTCTACAAACCACATCTTCATAATCCCCAGCCCTTAGCCCTTCTAATGCTAGGTAGAAGCTTTGAAGGTGATCATCTACAATGATATTTTCCACAGGGTCAAACTTGGGCAAGAGCTTGTCAAAGGCTTGAGGAAGGTTATGCAAAGGAGGTGTTAAGTTCAGAGGGGACCGAGCTCTCCATGCTGGCAGAGGGTTGGGTTGATTACCAGCCATGAGCAAAGGTAAACAGATAAGCCACTGGGAAAAACAATCATTCAAGGATAGCACCAGAAACTGCGAACACTTGGGTTAGGTTGAAAGCTTCAAACATCTGCTGGTAGGATGGTTTCGGGAAATTAAGTTCCACGGTCAGCCTTTACTGGCGGCCCTCCTTCTAGCGCAAAAACTGTTGGGGCCTGAAAATTCGCAGGCGACAACAGTAAGGGATTCTCCCCAATCAATGTTCCCAACTAGACCGTTGACTGTTTGGTATAGGGAATCCGTCCGGTTTTGCGGTCCGGCTACCGTAGGTCAAACACAAACAAAGGTTTTACCGGTTGTGGCCCGGTCCACCGGAATTTGTATTTTAACTTAAATATGAAATCCAAGTATCTGACTAATCATGCAGGGTGGTGAAGAATGCAGGGAGCAGCCACAATGTGGTGCGCAGGTTCTTACCTCTCGTCTTAGGCTCACCAACATTGAATCACACATGCATCTATGATCTAATTATCTATCTATCCCTACCTACCTATCCCCGGGGAGCCAGCTTATATTTAATATATATGAGTAATGCCGATGTGCACACATGATAAAAGTAATTACAGATAGCTGACATTTACTTTTACAAGCATGAACAATGAAAGATATTTCCGCAACCAGATAACTAATTGTTTCACGATAAGCATGCATTACTCATGGTGGTTATTTCATAAAATAAATCAGAAATCATTTAAGCAAGACATAGGTCATAAGTTAGAACGATCTCACGATTCATGGACACAATGCTGAAAAACAAAGTAGTTCATCTTTCAACTATCCATGGCAACACATTTGAAACCCCACCGATCTTCTTTCAACAGGCAAACTGTAAATCTTATTGCAAAAGGAAATAGTTCTTCTTACAATACATCATCCAGTCTTACTGGGGAAAAAAGCCCTTTTTGCTTCTACGCTTCCTACTTTTATACAAAAGGTCAAAATGGTTGGGCTGCCCAAAGTGACCTTTGGGCTTCCCAACCTTTTTCTTTCCCAACGCTTCATTTCTCCAAACTTTTACAAAAATCTTAAATTAATAAAAGGTTGACCGATACTCTATGAGGAGGATCCTGCTTGGTTTTCAAAGAATTTTTTCCACGTTGCTGCTTCAGCAGCGAGGCCTTCAAAAGCGCACGGCTCTAGGAACTAGATGTTAATTTCAAACTTGTCAACTTGGTTCCTGATGGCCTCGATCCTTGCTGGGCTCAACCGAAGCTGGTCTTCTAGAACCTGTATGCTAATGGCTGCGTGACCCACTTCGTTCTTCAGTACAATGGCATCAATGGATTGAATCTGCTGCGTTCTGGCCTCTGCATCTTGATGCCCTTTCTGCAATATGTCCACAAAGGTTTCATGATCCGGGAACTCTTCAAACCTAAGCTCATCCTCTGTCTGGCAGCGGTTATATGCATTAAGGAACCTTTTAAATTATTCTGAGCATGCTACCTGTGTCCTTCGGACAACCTTCTTAAAGTCTTCAGCAGTGCTGATGGCAAACTCTACTAGGTTGTGGTCTCTCCTGAGGGTTTGATGATCTTTGGTTGGTAGTTCTCCTGGAATCTCGGCATCATCTTCTGGTCTTGCCATTCTGGCGTTCAAAACCTCAAGAACATCTTGGGACCTGTCTACGAAATAGGAGGAAGTTTCTATGATCTCCTCTAACCTGCTGTCCATCTGAAGAACTTTGCATCTTTCTTCTTCCAGAGCAGTCTGCAGCTGCATCATTTTAGCCTTTTGCGCTAGGATATATTCTTTAAATGGCTGCAGATCGACTTGCTATTCCTTTGTTGTCTCCATTTCGGCAGTCAGAGAAGCCAGCTTCTCTTTCAGTTCTTTGGTGTATTCAATATTGGACTCATAGATGATACTCTGCTGCGCCTCTAGGTCCTCCATCTTTGCCCTCAATTGTTCTTTTTCGTTCTTCAGATCTTGAACTTCCTGTTGCGCATTTTCTAGAGCCTCTTGGGCTGTTTCCTTGGCTTGCGCCTCTACCTGGAGGGCATGGATTTCACCCTTTGTGGATTCCATTTCCCTTAGCACGTGTTCATACTTCCTCTTAAGTCTGCTACCCTCTCCTCTTTCTTGTCTCAGTGTGTCTTTTAGCTGAGCAGTGGTCTTCTTAGCTGACTCTAATTCAATCATCACCTTGTTTATGTTATCAGCGGAGGCATCAATTAGTGCAGCCCCGGCTCTTATCGTGAGCATAGGATCTTTGTCTGTCCCTAGCATGACTGCTGTATCTGTGACCATCTTCCCTGATAGATCTTTCGCCTCCACCTTCTTTTCCGTCCTCCTCATTATTCTTTTAGTGGTCCTGTCATAATATACAGTACTGAAATCAGGGACTTCTTCCCCCTTCTTCTGGACGAAAGGCACTATTTGGAGCATGGGAGTTACAGGAGTGCTAGCAGTAGGTACTTGAAGGATTTGCACCTCAGGGTTTTCCTCTTCCTGACTCTGCTCTGTTGGTGTTTCAGAGGCTGACTGTTGTGTTACCTTTATCTTTTCAGCCTCCTGCCCTTGGAGCTCTTCATTTAGTTTTCTCTGTGCTTCTTCGGCTGCTTGCCTAGCTGCCTCTCACTACTAGATTTTGATCCAAAATCCGACGGTTTTTTCCAACGGCGCGTGGATTTTTTATTTTAACCGTGCCAAAAATCAGAAAGATTAATTTTTTTTTTGAAATAATGGGCATAAGCGTCGCTTAAGCGACGACGCTAAAATTGCTATCCTCCTAAGTGTCGCTTAAGCGACGGCTCTAAAAAGGTAGGCATGAGTCAAAAATTGGAAGAGTTCCTTAAAAATGTTGCATCCATGGTAAGGACAGAGTTATAGGATGCTATTCAATTAAAGTTTGAATAAGAGGTCAAGGAATCCTCTAATCTCATTTGATCATTCCTTTTTTAGCTTATATTTGAAATGGACAACAAAAGCAAAACAAAGATTGTTGTTGCACCATTTTTTTCTTTTGAATTCATTGCATCAATCATATTTCAATTGTTACAAAACTAAGATAAAGCATGCATCACCTTC
>LPNX010011761.1:86280-102022 GCA_001517045.1 Pseudotsuga menziesii | reverse complement strand
ATAGATAGTTAATCACCTTAGTTCATAGTTGCATATGTGGTTTAGATGTTGTGAACATAAGACGAGAGGTAAGAACCTGTGCAGCACATTGTGTGGTTCTCGGCATCCTTATCACCCTGCACGGTTTAGATAGGTTTATGCATTGCATTTTAAGTCAAAATACAAATTCCGGTGGACCGGGCCGCAACCGGTAAAACCCTTTTGTTACTTTGACCTACGGTAGCCGGACCGCAAACCGGACGGATTCCCTATACCAAACAGTCAGCGGGCTAGTTGGGAACGCTGATTGGGGAGAATCCTTTACTGTTGCCGCCTGCGAATTTCTAGGCCTCAACACATCCTACATTGAATTTTTCAAATAAAGAGAGACTCTACATGTACCTTGGGGGGAGATAGGTGGGTGAGTAGCAACCCCGATTGGGTGCTCTTCAAGCACCACTCGCTCACTAGAAGGATGCATAAAATAATATATGTCAATCATGTCATCAAATCAATGGGTGCACCAAAAAGATACTTGCATGTACAAAGAAAACTATACTACATGGAGGGACAATAACTTTTTAAAAGAAAGTGAGACATACATGTACCTAGGAGGAGAGAGGTGGGTGACCAGCGTCCCCAATTAGGTTCTATTCAAGCACTACTAGATCACTAGAAGGATGCATAAATTAATATATGTCAATGTCATCAAATTAATGGGTGCAGCAAAAAGAGACTTGCATGTACAAAGAAAACTATACTACAGGGAGGGAGAATGATGTTTTCAAAGAAAGTGAGACATACATGTACATGTGGGGGGGAGAGGTGGGTTTCCAGCGTCCCCTATCAGGTTCTATTTAACCACCACTTGCTCACTAGAAAGCTGCATAAAATAATATATATGTCAATGTCAACAAATCAATGGGTGAACCAAAAAGATACTTGTATGTACAAAGAAAACTATACTACATGGAGGGACAATTGGGGAAACATAGATACAAGATAAGCGATATATACATATACCCGGGGGATGTGAAGAGGTGGGTCACTAGTGGCTGGAACAATTGACACTGACCTAAAAGGATGGGAATATGCATCAGTGAGCAATTCCACTAAGTGGGAAAATCTATCGAACATATGTTCCTACGTAAAAAAAATAAAGATATGTTGATTCCTGGGAAAATACCAGGTACCGAGAAGTACGGATTCTCCCCAGTGAACGATCCCAATTAGATCAGACACCGTTTAGTGTGGGGAATCCGTCCGGTTCTTGGTTCCGGCTACCATAGATTAAGTTATTTAATCTTTTACTGGTTACGGTCTAGTCCACCGTTTATAAGATTTTGTTTAAAGAATGATATGGAGGTTCCTAAGATAAATGCAGATCTAATATAGATCTAAAACTAAACTATTCTATCCCCAACCAGAGAGCAAATTTAGGTTCAGATTAATATACTGTAAATGCTCATAAAAGTCAAATAGATAATTGTACCAACATAATAATCACATTCACAACAGAAAGAATACCAAAGGTAACTATAATATAATTAAACCATTTATTACCTTGTCGACACAAAAATTTATACAGACAACAGACATTCATGACCAAGGAAATAGTTCTAGGAGGTTAGAAAAATCTCACTATATGATGTATAGAAGAAAGCATAAATAGTTCTACAGTAGGATTTCCACACATCCTGATTAAATCTCTATGCAGGCCCTTTGTTCCAACAAAATGATCCATCTTATTAGAAAAGAGGTAGCTCTTTTACAACAATAGTCCATAAATATTTCACCAGGAAAAGTCCCTTTTCGGTGCTCTACACCTCTTATTTATAGTGTTTTGGGCTCCTGAGATTGACCTCAAAATAGAGCCACATTTAGTTACATAAATCCTAACAATTTCCCGATCTAGCAGATTCACCATGATCACAAAAATAAGTAGGGAAAAATGATAGAACACACATGATGGAGAAGTTTGGGAAATTTAACCATAGGTACTCAAGCTTTCTTGCTCAAATTGTCAGTTAGAACCTCTCCAGTTAGTCTGCAATGATTTTGTTCATCTTCGCACCTTCACACATGGAAATCAGTTACAACCATCGATCAAGACTATATCTTCATCTCAACCGTCCACTGATGTATCCTTTAGCCTATTTTGCAAGCGCCCATCCTGGATTTTTGAACCATAGTACCTACAATATACAAAGAAACCTAATGAGAGCTACATCTGAACTAGAAAACAACAAAATTCATAGTATCTTCAATTTAATGATATGCATTGATTAAAAAGATAATGATCGGTGCCCTATAACGCAAACAATTTTATCTAATTAAGCTTCGAAATTTTAATTTTTTAGTTTACCTAATGGTTCATAGTAAAAAACCAAAACAGAGATTGGACGACTCAGATTATCCAAAAGATGGATCGGGCCTGATTTGGACCATTATATCTTGCAGTCTTGACATCTACTTTTTGCCTCCACACTTCCTCTTCCACACTTTGAAAAATGGAAGTCGAAACATCAAACTTTCACGAGGTTCAAACTTTAACTTTTCGCTTCCGCCTTTCTTCTTGCACCTTGTGCGAAAGGTGGAAATCAGAAGTTGGATCTTCAACTTTTTTATCAGCAAAACTTGGATTTTCTACCTGCGCACTTCAAAAATTGGAAGTCGGAAAGCGGAACATCAAAATTTCACAAGGTTCAAACTTTAAGTTTCTACTTCCACCTTTCTGCCTCCGCCCTTCGGAAAGTGGAAATCAGAAGTCAGATTTGCCAATTTTTTCAAGGTTTAAACTCTAACGTTTCATCTCCGCCTTTCTCCTTTCCACCCTTATGAGTCGTTGATTTGTGTGGAAACCTTCAGGATCGTCGGATCTTGAAACTACGGAAATTGGAGTCAGATTTGTAACCTTTTTCATAAGTGAACTTAGCTTTTTCCGACTCTGCCCTTCCAGTTTTTCCTTTTCTTGGCCATTGGATCTTGATCAAAGCGATTCACAGCCGTTGATCTATAAAGTAGAGCGTATTTTCTCCAACATGATTGTTTCTTAGTCACGCCTAAGTAACGTTTTACCAGAATCACACTTCAAGCTTAGGGAAAATACTTTCTGCTCGAGTTTCTAGGGAAGACTAAGTATGCCGAGAGGACTTAACTGAGTTGGAAAACAATTGTAAAAAATAAAAATGGAAGGAGGGGACCTAAAATGTAAAAAATTTGGGGAAGCAGTTGCAGCTGCAACAATTGGTGACTAGCTGGTGAACACAGATCTTTGAAAAACCTTCTTTGAATAATAAGATTTCCATATGGTACTGCACTGTGAATGTTCAATGATTCCTTAACTGTATTTACCGAGGCTTCTTTAAACCATATTTATTCAAGGACACAACTTTCAAGCATCACATTTTATACTACTTCTTTGGGAGTAGGGTAACCAAGAGTTTAGTGTCTTGATAACTCTCCTGAGGTAGGAGTAGGAAGTTCATTTTACCTCATGTCTTTAAGTTACCATCATATAAAACTCCACAGGATTGTAATGGAGTAAGACATATTAATTCATTTGTTCCTCATTCCCATGATATAAGAATTATTTTTATGCTTTCTTTATGACTGAAAAATTCTTCTAAGTCTTCTTTGATTGCTTCTTTCATTTTGAGAGCTTGATACAGGTTCTTCCATCCACAATGTCCTTTTGTGTGAGTGACAAATTTGTTTCCTTATCATGCTCACGAATGGATAAGAACCTTGCCAATATTTTTTGTTTTGACAACACTTCTGTTCTAATGATTTATTTCTTCAGCATCATTTATTTAATTGAAGAATGGATATTTCAGAAAAATGACTTGTCAATCTAAGCCTGTTGGCCTTTTTTTATTTGTAGCAATGGGATCATTTTTAATACCATACATCAGTCAGACTTGCTTCCTTTCCATGTGTCCATCATGATATGATTCTTAAGATAGGTATTAGTGTGAGAATGGATGAAACCCCAAGATAGTACTCTAGACCTCATGAGTCTTGGTTATTTCACATGGGTTATAATGATTCAAATGTGGGTTTGAAGACTAGCCTCCCTTTCTATCATCTGTCAATAGTTGAAGAATATCATTATGATCAAACATTATCATCTTCTCTTTCCTATAAGAAAATATTGACATCCAAATACTTGGAGTTTAATTTGATGCCTATACTTCAAAGCACCAAAAATTGAGCTGGTTTATTAAAAACAAACAAGCAAAGGCTATGAATTAAGGTGAAACAAAAAGGAAAATGAGCAAATGGAAAAAAAATCAATAACAACAAGTTTATATATGCACAAACGGTTTCTAGGAATCTAAGTAAAGTAATGTTTGAGACAAAGGCCATTTACATAAAGACTTTCTTCCTGTCCTTGTAAATATTGCAATTTGTAAGTTGCAGGGCCTAACTTTTTAGTGACTAGGTAAGGGCCAATCCATAAATGTTGGAACTTTGTGTGTTTTCCCTTTTCTACATGAGGATCATCCCATTTCAAAACTAGGTATCCTATATCAAATTTTCTTGTACCACATTTTCTCTTGTCGAACCATCTTTTGATGATACACTGATGTTGGTTGAAATTATCTTTAGCCTTTTTCCGTTGTTCCTCTAGTTTTAACAAAGTGTCAATTCGTGCTTGTAAAACTTCGCTACTGGAACCTCTTGAGGCTTGAGATAACTGTTAATACGGGAGAATAATATTTGGGGAAAATAAATATTCTTTTCCATATACCAGAGAGTATAGGGAGACACTCCTAAGCAATTATTTGGAGTGACCCTATCTTCCCAAGGTGCATTTGGAAGGGATGAGTGCCAATTTCTCTGATTTACAATAATGATTTTCTTCAAGATTCAAATGAGGTTCTTATTTGTTGATTCCGATAAACCATTTCCTCGAGGATAATAATTAGCTGAGTAATTCAACTTAATTCCAGTTTCATAAGAAAACTCAATTATTTTAACTGGTGAGAAATAAGATGCATTATTAAAAACAAGAGAAATTGGAATTCCAAACCTTGTGATAATGTTCTCTTCCAGGAAGTTGATGATAGCATCTTCGTTCACTTTTTGCGATGGAATCGCTTACAAACATTGTGTGAAATAATCAGTGACCGTAAGGATATATGGATGCTATAATGAATAATTTGGATTTATTTTCCCAATAACATCTATGCCCTGTTCAAATGGCTCTGAAATAGTAGTAGGTTGTAACAGTCTCGCCGCTTTTACCAATTTTCCACCACTCCTTTGAAATACATCACACTTTCTTGCATAGGCATGGGAATCTTTGAAAAAATTTGGCCAGTAATATCCAACTCTAAGTAGCTTATGAGTTGTGGTATCCCCATAATAGCATCCTCATGCTGGTCCGTCATGTAATTATTTGATTATTTTGGAGGAATGCTCTCTTTCCATACATTTGAGAAAAACTCCATCATAATTTTTTCTAAAAACCACTCCATCCATTATTTGATATGGGGATGATTTCAATCGAAGTTCTCTTCTCTTCTTGGAGCTCCAATGCTCTGGTAGATATCCTCGTTGAAGATAGTACACCAGATCTCTGTACCAATATTCAGTAGTAGTCAAGATAGGACATACATAAATCAAGTTCACTCTAGCTCCATTCTCCCAATCAGGATCTTTCTCAGTTTGGTTATATTCTATCAACTTAAAAAACCCTTGAACTTTGATGATGATAGCTGGTTTTAATTCTAGGTCATACTCCTACAGGGTAGTCACCCAATTCCATCTTCATTCACCCAGTTCCTTTTACACAAAAATAGACCTAACAGCTGGGTGAGGAACTACAAATTTTCTTCTGTTCTTTAGAATAAAGGGTCTGAATTGTTTTGATTCCTTAAATACTGCATATTCTTTCTTGTCTATGGATGGGTAATTAAATTCAACCCCTTGTAACCCAGTACTCATAAATGATATTGGGTATTCGTCTCCCAATTCCCCTTTCCCCGTAAGCACTACTGCGAGAGAGTTGTCTGAAGGAAAGGTATAGAAAATAAATTCCTTTTCAAAGTATGGACTCCTCAAGGAGGTTCTTAAGCTATTGTTGTTTTGATATCTTTAAATAAAACTTTCTCAAAGTCAATCCACTTGAACTGTACACTCTGCTTCACCATTCGCTGCAGAAGTTTCACAATTTGAGAAAAATCAGGGACAAACCTTCGAACAAAATTTATTGTGCCCATAAATGATTGAATATATTTCCTATTATGGGGCATGGGAATCTGAGTTATAGCCTCAACTCTTTCTTGATATATTGGGATTCCCTTTTTTGAGATGATTTGTCCCAACAATTTTCCCTCAAGGATTGTAAATATGCTTTTCTTTGGGTTTAGAGATATACCATATCTTCTACATTGGTAAAAAAATTGTTTCAAGTGAAAAGAATGGTCTTCTCTTCTCTTGGAGAAAATGGTTACATCATCTAAGTACACTACTACACACTGGCCACTTAAACCTCTAAATGCAATGTCGATGGCCCTCTGAAATGTGGCTCCAACGTTCATGGGGCCAAAAGGAATTCTTCTATAAGAGAATGTTCCCCACTTTGTACAAAATATTGTCTTTAATCGGTCTTGCTCAGCCACTAACACTTGATTATACCCTCAAAATCCATCTAATAGGGAGAAAATTTATGAGCCTAAAACCATTTGTAAAATCTGTTCCATTGGTGAAACCAGATAGTTATCCTTATCTAATGCTCTGTTTAAGTTCCTGAAGTCAACACACAGTTTTAACTTTCCTGACTTTTTCCTCACCGGGACTAGATTGGCCACACATTCTGAATGGCAAACTTTGAAAATGATCTTTGTGTCCAGGAACTTCTTTACTTCATTTTGGATCATAGGTTATAATTTTGGGTGCATCTTTCTAAGTTGTTTTTGAAACGATTGTGCTCCTTTTTTTATGGGAATCACATGTTGGATGATGCGAGTGTCATAAGTCTTCAAATATTCATACGTCTAGGTGAAGATATCTTTGTATTGCTCAAACAACTTGATGAACTTACATCTTTCCCCTAGCAAGCAACATTTTCCCAAATTGACATATTTAAGTTCAACTTCTAATCCTAGATTGACCAGGTCATGTTGCATTGATAAGCTGTTCATCTTCACATTGGTTGGTTTCCAAAATTTGCTCTACAAATCAAACATCCCTTCGAGGGTTCTTACCGCTTTAGGCATGGAATTACCCTGAATCACATCTTCATTTTGTAAGCCCCACCAATGTTCTTCTTTTTCTATTATGGATTCTTTAAAATATTCTTCATTTGTAAAAAAATCAATGATCTTTTCATCGTCGAACACCCTCATATTTGTAACATTGTCAGGTACCAATGGCCTAAAAATCAATTCAATGGAACGTTTTTTATTAGTTAGCAATAATATGGATGCAAAAGTATGTAATAAATCAGCCACAACTTTTTGCAATCTAGGTACTGCATCGATATTGAAAGCATTGAAGTGCATAATCAAATTCCATACCCCAAACTGGTATCCTTTAATATGTGGAGAAAGACAATGAATGGTGTTTCTTACTTGTGTGACTACTATCTCAGAATCCCAAAAAACTTTTAAATTGCTAACCTTAACTTCAATAGATTTCTTCATGCCCAAGACTAGAGCCTCATATTTAGCAGTGTTATTCATGCATTTCAACTCTAGTCTAAAAGAGAGAAAGTGTTTATTCTTATCTAGATTAGTCAGGATGCAACCTTCCCCTAATCCCTCTTGGGTATTAGAACCATCAAAATATACAAACCAAAATCTATCATCTAACTATAATTGGTTAGTATTATCTCATATGTGAGTCACTACGTTCACTATATTACAATCAATATTATCATCCCATGAGAACTGAAGGAGATCGGACTATTTGTCTGATTCACAACTGGCTTCTTCATCCTAGTAGTTCCCTGGTTCGATTTCCAAATATTAATTTCCCAACACTAAATAAGAGAAGTTCACGGGTTCATTCTTCCCCTCTAACTGAGTTACATTATACTTCATGTGTGGTTCTCTCAGTATTTTAATTTTGTTTTGGACATTGTTGAATGACAAACACATGTGAGGCTAGCCAGTTGTAAAGTAACCATTAGTTTCGTTGACTAGTCCCTACTCAAAATTAATCCATATGCTTATGGTATATCCACTACAATAATATCTATAAACTGACAAACCTTGGGATATGCAGACAAACAAATCAGAATATCTTTCATTTCCCCTATGACTTTAACATCAGATCTATCTAGTTGAATTATTCTAGATGGGGATGGTATGGGTTGGCTATTGATTTTTTTACATACTGAAAGTGGCATCACATTTTATGAAGCCCCAGAGTCTACTAAACATTTATGTACATTATTATTAAAATATCAAAAGATAACAAAAAGGTAAAGTCTGATATTTATACTTTCCCCTAATGCTCGCTTCATTCACTTCATCATCATATTCTATGCCTTCTGTGATACTGCTAGGTTATGGATTAAAAGATTTTAGAATTTTATTCCTTTTCTGAGGCAAATTACATAGTTCAAATAGAGAAACGTTTTCCTTTTTTTTCTAAATGTCTTCCACAATGTCATACCCCATGCCTCGTTATTTAGTAGCCTCTATTTTATTTTCCAAAGTTTCCATAGGTTTATTAATTACTGTCTTTATTGACTTGTTACCTACTCGGACTGTCTCTTTTATATTTGTTCGATTAGGCTTAGGTGTTGATTGATTTGTATTGAGAATTTTCTTCATTTTTTCTCTAAACTTCTTTATTTTAGGCATTAATAGAGTTTCATCCATTATTGGGGCTCCACTTCTCTTCGTGATATTAACTATCGACACTTGAATTTCCTCAGTAGGTTCATCTTCACTCATCCCCAAAGTAGGTTCCCAATCCCATAAAACCATTGTGGTTTCCTCGTTTGTTTGTTCTGGCTCATTAGTTTGGGATTTCTCTTCTTCAGGATCTTCTAGCTGGGTAATAGGTATCTAGAAATTTATTCATGACCAGAGTCATTGAATTAATCCATTGCGAACAACTCTTTTCAGAATGAGGTTCTTGGTGAAAGGTACATAAATTATCCATGCCTTCCTTGTTAAAATTTAAAACAATAGAATTATTCATGGGTGGTTGGGGTTTTCCACTCCCTTCCTTTTTTTTGTAATACGGGTTGAATATATTTTTATGAGAACTAGTTCCCCTATCCTTTTCCATGTCTACTATTTTATTTGACAGCTTCTGCACCATTTTCACCACATTTGCTAACTCATTAGAATGTTCTTCTATGGTCTTGGTCAACAAAAAGGGTCTTTTTCTTATGGTATATTTCAATTCAGGTTTTGGTGTATTCTTTTATATACTATCCAACTCTACCTCTACTTTCTTGGCCTCTTCATATTTTTATACCAATGTAATTTTACCAAACCTTTTTACAAACATTGTTGTTGGTGAATCAAGTGTTGTAGTATAATACTCTATTAGAGACTCTTCAACTGGTTTAGTTGCAACACTAAAGTTATTCAATAAGGTGGTGAACCTTTGATTAAAGTCTTGGACCTTTTCTTTCTTTTCCATTATCATAGATAGAAATTCTTTCATGAGAGTGGCCACATTTTTCTGGTTGTCAAATTTCCCTAAGAACGACTTCTCAAAACTATCCCAATTTATTATGGAATTAGCTTGCAGACTAAAGTACCATGAAGATGCTTTAGGTTCAAAAGTATATTGAAAAAGTATGCAAACCACATCTTCATGGTAAACATTTAATAGGTTCAAATCTAGATAAAATTTTTGTAAGTGATCTTCAGCAGAAACACCTTTCTCAAGGTCAAATTTTGGTAAAACCTTTTCTGGGTTCTTACGTAAATCATGCAAGGGCAGCAGCCAAGTTGAGTGGTGTTCTCTCTCTCCATGTAGGTTGATTAACATAATCCATAATTCTATGTGGAAATTGTGGTGGAGATTTACTAAATCCTGAAATTATAGGGGATTCCGGATCTAATTGATCTAGTGGTTGAAAAATTTCTAGGATGGATAGATCTTCCAGTTCTTCTAAATTTTCCACAAGAATTGAGTCCCTAGTGTACGAGGGTACTTTCTTGGAAGATGGATTTCTAAGTAACGTAGGAATAACTTTTAACCCCCCAATTTTCTTGATGTATGATCTAGCATGTCTCATAAATTGATCTACTTCTTCAAATGGGACTCCGTACAAATGTTCTGATGCTTCTTCCCCAAAACCTGTCTATTCATTTTCTTGTTCTTGTAACTCAGGAAAGAAACCTTTAGGGAAAATATTTTCTGATGATGTTCCAATGTAATATTCTCCCAAAATCGGAATTCCTCTACCATCCATGCATGGGCTGGGAGCCCTCCTTCTATCGCTACTTCTGTTGATTCCTAGGAAAATCCCTGGTACCAAGAAGTAGGGATTCTCCCCAGTGAACGATCCCAATTAGATCAGACATTGTTTGGTGTGGGGAATCCATTTGGTTCTTAGGTATGGATATGGTCGATTAATTTATTTATTCTTTTACTAGTTACGACCCAGTTCGCCATTTATAAGATTTTGTTTAAAGAATGATATCCATGTACCTAATCTAAATATAGATCTAATCTAGATCTAAAACTAAACTAGTCTATCCTCGACTAGGGAGCAAATTTAGAGTTCAGAGTAATATACTATAAATTCTCAAGTCAAATAGATAACTATACCAACACAATATTCACATTCACAGTAGAAACAATACCAGAGGTAGCTCTAATATAATTAAACCATTTATTACCCTTTCAACATAGACATTTATACAGACAACACACATTCATGACCAAGGAAATAGTTCCAGGAGGTTTGAACAATCTCACTGTATGATGTACAGAAGCAAGCAAAAATAGTTCTACAGTAGGATTTCCACACATCCTGATTAAATCTCTATGTAGGTCCCTTGATCTAGCAAAATGATGCTTTTTATTAGCAAAGAGGTAGATCTTTTACAACAATAGTGAAGAATTATTTCACCAGGAAAAAGTCATTTTTCGATGCTCTACACCTCTTATTTATAGCATTATGGGCTATCGAGACTAACCTCTAAATAGAGCCACATTTAGTTACATAAATCCTAACAAAATCCTATCTGGCAGATTTTCGATGATCACAAAAAAAATTGGGCAAAACGCTAGAAAATTCATGATGGATCAGTTTGGGAAATTTAACCACATGTACTCAGGATTTCTTGCTCAACTTGACAGTGAGAACATCTCGAGTCAATCTGGAATGATTTTCTTCATCTTTGCACCTTCACACAAGGAAATTTTTTACAACCATCGATCAAGACTGTTTCTTTATCTCAATCGTCCACTGATGTAGCCTTTATCATATTTCGCAAGCGCCCATCTTGGCTTTGTGAAGCATAGTACGTGCAATATACAAAGAAACCTAATGAGAGCTACATCTGAACTAGAAAACAACAAAATTTACAGTATCTTCAATTTAATGATATGCATTGATTAAAAAGATAATGACCAGTGCCCTGTCATGTAAACAATTTTATCTAATTAAGCTTCGAAATTTAAATTTTTAGTTTCCCCAATGGTTCACAGTAAAAAACCAAAATAGATATTGGACGGCTAAGATATCCAAAAGATGGATCAGGCCTGATTTGGACTGTTAGATCTTGCATTCTTGACAACTCCTTTCCGCCTCCGTACTTCAAAAAATAGAAGTCAAAATTCGGAACATCAAACTTTCACGAGGTTCAAACTTAAACTTTTTGCTTCCGCCTTGTGCGAGAGGCAAAAATCGGAAGTCAGATCTTCCACTTTTTTATCAGCGAAACTTGGATTTTTTTTGTCTGCCTTTCCACCTCCGCACTTTGGAAAGCAGAAGTCAGACGCCGGAACATCAAACTTTCAGTTTTGTGCTTCTACCTTTCCTCCTCCGCCCTTTGGAGAGCAGAAATCAAAAGTTGGATTTTCCATTTTTTTCGAGGTTTAAACTCTAACTTTCTGCATTCGCCTTTCTCCTTTCCACCATTCTGATCTATTAATTTGAGCGGAAACCATTAGGACCGTCGTATCTTGAAACTGCGAAAACCGAAAGTCGGATTTGTAACCCTAACCATAAGTTGACTTAGCCTTTTCGACTCTTCCCTTCCGCTTCCGCCTTTTCTTGGACGCTGGATCTTGATTGAAGCGATTCACAGGCGATGATCTATAAATCAGAGTGGATTTTCTCCTACATGCCTGTTTCTTGGTCGCGCCTAAGTAACTTTTTACCAGAATCACACTTCAGGCTTAGGGAAAAATACCTTCTGCTCGAGTTTCTAGGAAAGACTAAGTATGCCGGGAGGACTTAACTGAGTTGGGAAACAAGTGTTAATTAAAAAAATGGAAGGAGGGGCCCTAAAATGTAAATTTTTGGGGAAGTAGTTGGAGCAGCAACAAGATACAATTAGACAATTTCAAATAATTAAAAAAGTACATGTTGATCAATTAAAATCATAATTAAAAGCATAATTAAAATCATACGTGTACTTGCGAATCTTTCTCTATCTGTTATGAACCTAGCTTAGATGCAACATGCTCATTGTGTCCACCCTGCATAAAATATACTATATCAATATTAAGATGTATTAAATGTGCCAATCCCTACTATAAATATGTAAATCATGATGATAAACCAAAAAGTAATGTTCTTACAAGTAATGTTTAAGCACCAAAATCATATGCAACATTGACCACTGCATCCATATCATTAGCATCAATGGGTGGAGTGTGGGATTTTTGGGTTTCATTGGACACCAGCTGTAAATGTGTTCACGTAAATTGTCAGATACTTAAAATATAAATAGTTTATGAAACAATTGAACACTGTGATATAAAAAAAATAAACTATGTGAAGAATGAGTTTGACTTACATATTGGAGTAACCCATCGTCATGAAACTTTGATGAAGGCCCATAACATATTCTTCGATAAGTTGCGCAAGGATGTGGCATGACGTGACACTCTAGACCCTCTGCATGTCAAGTGTGATCTCTAGATCTGGTAGGGTCTGGAGACCTAAGTGGATCCTTTGTGTGTGATGGTCCAGCCCTAGATGTTCCAAACCCTTGGCCTACATTTCCCTCGACAACAGTCCCATGTCGAAGCAATGTATCTCCCAAATCGAATAATGCCTCATGTGTTTCATCAATCACAGGACATGCTAGAGGATATAACCGATGGGGTTTGGTGTTTGTGGAGGTCGTCACACATGATTTGGATCAGTCCTCACCTATTTCCTATCTTGGGGCATCCCATGTCCTACCCCCTAGAACTCTAAAATATCAAAGTAATTTACATGTTTACCCAATATAAACTCGGCATACAATTTCCTGAGGAAATAGAATGGGATGCCTCTATTCCCATGAGTGTCTTCATCAAAAACCATGTACCAGCGATCGATTCAATTTGATTTAATGTTTGGTTCAATGCACGAGTTTACAGAAATGTGTGGTTGACTAGTGGGAGGAACCAATCGAGTGCTAGGGTCCCGGAATAGTGAAAAAGTTGGTCTTTTGTTATCTTTAATTTCTCTACATCTTTGTAGCTCTGCCCAGTGGAATAGTATTTCCTATGGGAATCCATGTATGAGCTAATGTTGTACAATGCTCCATGAGCATTAGAAATTGTATTTGTAATGTTATCTAGTGCCTTTCCCAATGACTGTCTTATGTGGTCCCCCCCTCTAAAAAGTGAACTAAAGCATCTCAATGCACCCAAACGAGCAAGAATTTCAGAATTCCTATCGTGTTCCTCCTCCATGTGTTCGGTGTATGGACTTGGGTTTGGGTTGGGTTATCAGTGGTTTGATTTTGGAAATTTTCTTCGGGATTTGTGTTGTTTGTTAATATAAAAACAACAAATTTTAAAATGAATTAATAATTCATTCTTTGTTTTAATTAAAATGTTATGAAATTAAAACATAAAATCAAAACAATTCTTGCCTAATCCAAAACCAAAAAATCAAAGCAATTATTTCCTAATCCAAAACCAAAAAAATAAAGCAATTCTTACCTTCCATTGCATTCAACCTTGTCGATCTCCTCCCTCAAAATGTGCCCTCCAAATCACATGCAAGCTAAATCGCCTTCTCGATATATCTCTCTTCCGTTCTTCACGGCCCGCAATGCAAAATAAGCAAATAGAGGCTACGGGCCTATCTTTTAATTTTTTTTTTAAGTTTTACAAATCGCTTTGTAACTCTTTCAAAACACATGTGCGATATATTGCACTTGCGATATAGTCTAACCAACTTTTGCTTTGGTTTTAGGCTCGGGTTTTTCCGAACCAAACCATCAATAACACATATGCGTTATGGATTTCATTTTCAGACTTACATTTTGGATTTATATAATGGCACTAAAAAGTGGAACCATCTTTGTGCACGCGCCCTTATGCATAAGTTAAGATCACATAGAAACAAGGTAGAAAGCGGCAGAACATTGAAAGTTATAGTATGTATTTGTGTTGGAAACTTGATTTACAACAAGTAGAAGTTATGAATATAAAAAAAAAAAAAATCGCCAAGATGACTTGTCTAGATCTCAATATCCAATGTTAATTCTACAACGAGCAGAAGGTGAGGAAATGAAATTATATCTACAAGATTATTGATTAGGGTCTTTATCTCCAATCTTGATTCACGATATGTGTTGAAAACATTATGGATGCTTAGCTAATTTGAAGGTCATGATTGAAAGAATCAATAATCTTAAGGGATGGTTCAATTGATATATGATATCAAGCTAGGGTTTGAATTGGTGAAAATACGCCATAAAATCTAACATCCAAACAAGGAAAGAACTTTGTAAGAGGTGACAAACTCTAGGTTGTAGATTGTCTCGATAAGGTGATGTCTAGAAGTAGTTGAGCCTAAAGAGAAAAAAAAATAAGAAACTATCAAACTAGGACATGTACAATAGTCCTTTAAAACCATTGGATGGACCTAGGAGTGCAAGTCTTGAACATAATGATGTTGTGAATAGTGTTTCAAAATAAAAGTTGAAGAATGCTTCTTAATTGTAAAATTAAGTTGATGTGGTGGTTCAAGTGTATTATGGATACGATACTTTGTGTTATATTTATTTAGCAAGTAATTGTACTCGATGAATTCAATTGGACCTTTTAATAATGTTGATAAGTTTGATCAACAAAGAACAACAATCCGTCTTGTTCATATTAGAAACTATTGTATCAACGCATTTAGAACCAGAAGGAAATGGGATATTACATGTCTATGTAATCCCGGTAGAGGAACCATGATGCTATCATCTCAGTGCATATTGATGAGGATTGGGTTCCACTATAAAATAAAACTTGTTGTCGATAGATTTAGAAATCAAATTATCTTATGAACCATTGACAATGACATAAGTAGTAGAGAAATGGTGGGATGGATGTGCATGTATGATAAATAGGTTATCTCGATCGTCTGAGGGAGTGTTTTGTAGTAGCAAGGTACTTTACTGAGTCCATTTAACACTTGATAAATCTAGTAGAAACCTTAATGGGAGCATCATTGTCTTCCTAACGATAGATTGTGCAACCAAGGTGTTATTTTTTAACAAAAAATATTCAAACTTATCATGTCCTCGTTTATTATAATAGATAGTATAAGTAAAAAAAGAGAATAATAAGCAAAAGAAGATTATGAGTTCAAATATGGTAGCACAATTTGTTTTGA
>LPNX010011761.1:69974-81505 GCA_001517045.1 Pseudotsuga menziesii | reverse complement strand
GTCTAGCTGTCTGTTGTGGTACCCCAAGCCATAGGAATTTCTCTCCGTAACAGAATTGGTGACTCCACTGGGGAGTTCCTAGTAATTGTCCTTTGGGGGTTGATATTTTGGCATTCAATGTATTTGAAGTGCTCTCTCTCTCTTGTTTCTGTGTCGGGTATGGGGGCATTTGTGCCTCATAGAGCCTGATTGGTGTGAATTTAATCTCAGCCTGTCTGTTTGCCTGAATTTTTTGCATCTTTTTCTTCCTGTACGCGGGTTTGTCATTTACAGTCGTGTATACACGTGGGTTCCTCTGGAATTTCCGCATATACACGCGGGTTCACTGCGCACAGTCGCGTGTACCCTGGTTTTTACCTTTTTGTGGAAGATTGTGGATTTCTGGGTGAATGCTGTTAGTTGCTGAGTCTCCTTTGGCACTGCGTGAGTCTGTTAAGGCCTCTGTTTTTGAACGGAAACGTTTTTTTTTAGCCTAAATTTTTTTTTTAGGAAAGTTCTTGTCATGGCATCTTTGATTTTTTGTTTGAGATTAGTGCATTAGAGTCCTTTTGCCTTAGTTCTTTGCTGGAATGCTGTTTATGTGTGCTTGCAGAGTCTAGGGTGGTTAGAATCATTCTCTTGCTTTTTGTATCTCTTTATTTTCAAAAAATCCTAAATATTTGCTTATCATCATGCATTGCATTATGCATTTTGCATTATACTTGCATTAGATCTAGATTGGATTTGGAGTAATAGTTAGGAATTCATATAGGGAAATTTGCATTCAGCATTTGAAGAGGAAATTGTGCATTCACGTAGTATGCATACCCTGTTTTCATGGACACAATGCATTTGCATTGATTGTTAGGTGTGCATTTTACTTGTTGCGTCATAACACCATTAGTTGCACAACCATATCCTATTTTTGAGTAAATAAAGCCAAACTAAAATCAATGCTAAATAAAATGAATTACACTCTTTTCTTTCTAGGGTGCACCAACAAGCTTAGGTTTTAGGATCTTGGAATAGTTCATTGAAAGTTAATTCTCCAAGATCACTAAACAACAACAACTAGGTGTCTGTCCAGGGAGTGTGTGAAATCCTTTATATAACCAGTGTTCTCAGGAAGCTCCTCTCAAAAGGGAGTCAAGCACTAGGCAGTGTGAGTGGTTGTTGATTGGGATAACCCCTGGTTGGTAATTGTGTAGCACCGGCGATATAGCTAGGATTGTATTCGTATCTGGGGGCTCTTTCGGGAGTTTCGGGCTTTGCTACCCTGCCCATACGGTCAATCCCACCTGCGACTATCCTCCTGAGCGTTGATTATATCGAGGTGACCTTAGTGACCTTACCTAGGATATCGAGGGGGTACGTGTAGAGGTTATTCTGCATGTGTCCCGGCCAGGTTGGGGTCGGATAGCATAGTCGCTATACGCGTAGAACCCGAGGGCCACAATAATTGGTTTCGAACCTCCGCTTGTGGTGACAAGGGCCTCTCAAGCCTCTCCTAGGCGAGACATACCGACCACATTCGGGAGCTCACTTATCCAGCCCTTGTTTGCTTTCTTTTGGCTTTAGATTTGATAGTGATTGCTCTGTGTACGCTAGTTGGCCTAGGGTTGATGTAAATAGAGAGTCTTTGCTTTTTTGTTGAGTCATTGTGGAGTCGGGTGCGGTTTCGGGCCATTCTCGTCGGTTAGCAGGACTTCCGCCTTCCACTTCTCCTCCTCCTTTGGGAGAGGGGCCTAGTCGGTCCAGGCGGACTGTGTCACACATTGATTCACACACCATGGAGGATCATTCAGAGATTATTCCTAACCCACCTCCTCCTATTCGTATTGACGATGGGGAACTTACTCCTACATACGATCCCTCACCTGAACTAGCTGAGATTGGTCCCGTTATTTCCCAGATAGGATCTTTACATGATAGACCTACTCATACTAGGCCAGATTCCCCATTGACCCGATACCGGATGGAATGCCGGAAGATGCCGAGACTCATTTTGACCCTCCTAGCACCAGCTATGGTGGTTATGTTACCACTGGTTTTCCTATGCACGATTTGACATTTCATGTTGACTCCGACTTTGATCCTAACACTATACCTAGGGGCATTCCCATGCCTTACCTTGTGGAGAGGTTTGGGAGTACTAGTCACATTGCACCTTCCATCCCAGCGGTGGAAGCTCCATATTATGTACCTTCTAGGTCTAGAGTTAGTGATCCCATAGCGATACCAGGTTCTAGACGAGTGAAGATAGGCACTAGCACATATCTTCTTACAGAGATTCCTTCATCCTCGCTTCCGAGTTCTTCAAATGCGAATCCTCCACCTTACTCTCGTGGTCCTTCGAGTCGTCATGTAGCTACGCGTTAGATCCGTACTGCGATTACTAAACCAGTTGTGTCTCAAGCCTACATACCACCCATTGTTTCGGGAGGTTATGTTCATGTTTCTAGAGGTCAAGTTGCTACTTCTTCGACATATATCCCTACTTCTGGTATGTATATTCCTACTTCCGGAATGTATATTCCTACATATGGAGTGTCTCATGGGGCATCGCAGCCGATGACTTATGGACCCTACTATGGGGCGCAGTATGGACAGGTCTCTCAACCTTATGGAGGTGGGTATTCACAACCTGCTTACTCTCCCAACTATGGCTTTGTAGCTCCTACTAGTCAAGGTCCACCTCATTATGTGACTTCCACACCACCCTATACGGGTCATACAGGAGGAGGTCACTATGGCCAAGGTCATGGTGGTAATCAATCCTATGTGAACTAGGGAGCGGTCCCTAAACCTCATCATGCTAAGCTCCCTTTCCTCGCGACACTCAATTTACCTGACTTATCGAGACTTACGAACGATCCTGTGGCTCATGACCCGGCTTGGCCGGCTGTCCCTACCAAGCTTCCTTCGGACATACCTAAGTTCGAAGGAAAACCAGGAGAGGATCCGAGTGAACACATTACGACATTCCACCTATCGTGCTCTTCCAATTCATTGCATCAGGACTCAGTCCACTTGAGACTATTTCAACGCACCCTTACAGGGCCTGCGGCGAAATGGTACATAGAGTTACCTAGGGGTGCCTTTACTTTGTTCGATGACCTTGCGACGACTTTCCTTAATCACTTCCAGCTACTAGTACGATATGATGTCGGTACTGAACTCTTGTCGACATTTCAGCAAGATAAAGCCACCCATATTTCTAATCATATTCAGGAGTGGCGTAGACGAAAGAGATTAATCAAAGCCTTTATACCACCAGAATTCCTCCTTGAGTGGTTCCTCAAATCGTTATTACCATATATCGCGAAGGATGTCTCCACATTCGGAGTGCAAAATGAGGAACAAGCCATCTTTAGGGCGCAGGAACTAGACTTGATCTATGCTTAGTCTGGTTTGTTATATGAGATTATACCTAATGCCCCTCGTTCTAGTTTCGATCCCAAGGTCAAACCTGGACCACATGTCGATGGCATTGTGGGTAGTGCAAGTAAGAAACCTATAGGTTCGGTTGTGAAACAAGTTTCTCAATTGTCAATCAACCAATCTGCCTCGAGACAAGCTACGGCTTCATCTCAGCCCGCCCAAACGGCGAATGCACTGGCTGTGCAATCGTCCGACCAGAAAGGTAACCAGCAACCTGGACGGAATAGAAAAAAGGGTAAAAAAAATAATAAGAAGGGTGGGAATAAAAATGAGAATGCCAACAATAATGACAAGAACAATAAAAATGCTGGGGGGGACAAGCAGAATAAGCGTAAGGTTAAGTTTCCTTACAAGCTTTGTAAGGACGATCACCTCACTTACTTGTACCCTAGGATGGATGAAGCTTCAAAGTTCATATCACAGGGCCCAGCTGTGTTAACGAACCCTTTACCGCATAACCAAAATATGAACTCGAAGTCCCATGATCAATCTAGTGATGAAGATCCACCTGAAACTAGTGGTTGTGGATGCATTAATATGGTCCGTGCCGCGAAAGTTGTGACGCATGCGAAAGATTATTCTTCGTCACAACCCAATCCAAGTAAAGAACCTGATCCACCAGGAACCCCTTTGCGTATTGAGAAACCTACGAACAAACCTGAAGCTGCACCTCGCATTCCTAAGGGGGTACTTAAGCGTTTGGGGCATAATCCAAATTCCCGAGCCGCCTAGAACTATTCAGTTGTCGAGGACTTGGGTCATACTCCTTGTGCGATGTCTGCATTGGAGGTGCTTCAGAGTTGTCCATCGCAAAGGAAGGCTTTGCTTTCCGCTCTTGGTGTGAATGGTGATGATTCTTCCTCAGTGATCAAGTTTGAAACCGCAGGACATCAGCCTCGATTTCCCTACTATGTGTCCCTTTTGGTGCATGTAGAATGTCTTAATATGATTGTCAGGTGTACTGTGATTGACGAGGGCGCTGCTGCTTCTGTGATGTCTTTGTCTTGTTGGAAGGGTCTTGGTTCTCCTGAGTTGTCAAAGTCTACGACCATGTTAACTGCTTTTGATGGGAGATCGTTTAGGCTGCACGATATCCTTCCTTCTCTTAAAGTCCGTTTGGGGGGGAAGACCATTGCGATAGAGGTTGAGGTGGTTGATGCGCCCCTTGACTACAATCTCTTACTGGGAAGGAATTGGATGTATAGTCTGCAAGCCATTGCGTCTTCCGTATTTCGCGTTGTATGCTTTCCTCATAATGGGAAGATTGTGACAATTGATCAGATGTCATTCAAGAATCCGCCTGTTAGTGCATCTTCAGAAGCTTCGGTTCTGAAAGTTGAACATTCCCAGCCGGCAACTGGGAGTGTCGGTGTAGGTATGTATCCTTCCCTCATGGGAACCTTTAGTTGTCCTACACCCGTCCTCATGATAGGAGCTAGTTTCAATGGTGCTTCCATGTCTACGAGATTGGTGCCTTTTCGCACAAGTAATATGGGAGATCCTTGGATTCTTCCTTCACCGAGTCCTTCGAGTGATGCCATTGAAATGAGTGTGCCATTGCTTGCAGCCATGATTGCTTACCAAGCTAATATTCAATCTACTGTAGAGCCTTGTTCTTCTTCTTCACGGACAGAGGAAGAAGACCCCTATGTGCTGCCTGCATGGGCAGTACAGTCTTCTCATGCCCATGATTGCCTTGATACGGTTTTCCCTTCAGATGAAGCGATCATCGAGGCTATGTCAGGAGTTGAGCCACCATGGGATGAACTCCATCATAGATCATATTTCCTTCCAGAGCTTGACTTGTTGGAGCATGAGGATTACAGGGAGATTCTTAGACAGAAAGCTGGTAGGCCCATGATTCCATTAAGCTCTCCTAGTCAGATGGCTGATGGAAACATGGAAAACATATCATCAACTATGCCTATCAACATTTCTCGCAATCCTGGTACGGTTGAGAATGTGTACATTGGGGCAGATTGTTCCCAAGATGAGATTCGTGAGTATACCGAGCTCTTCAAGGAATTCTGTGATGTTTTTGCTTAGTCTTACGATGAGATGCCAGGGATTGACCCTCGGATTGTCGAACACGAGATTAAAACTTACCCCAACGTGAAGCCTGTTCGACAGCGTTTACGCGCGGTAAATCCTAGGAAAGCACCCGCCATAAAGGCAGAGATAGAGAAACTATTGAAAGCGGGTTTCATCTATCCCGTTCCCTTGACGGAGTGGGTTTCAAATCCCATTCCGGTAGATAAGAAGCAAGGAGCAATCCGTATATGCACTGATTTCCATGATTTAAATCATGCCTGTCCTAAGGATAACTTCCCCACACCGTTTATAGATCAGATTTTGGATGAGTGTGCGGGTAGCGAGGTGTTCTCCTTTATGGACGGTTTTTCCGGATATAATCAGATTCAAATTAAACCTGAGGACCAACATAAGACCGCATTTATTTGTCCTTGGGGAACATTTGCATATTGGAAAATGCCTTTCGGCCTTAAAAACGCCGGAGCTACTTTTCAGCGGGCAATGACCTTGATTTTCCATGATCTCAAGTCCATTATCAAAGTATTTTTGGATGACCTCGCTGCTCATTCTCGTATAAGGATGCGTCATTCTTATCACTTGAGATTGGTGTTCGAAAGATGCCGGCACTATGCTGTTAGATTAAACCCTCATAAGTGCATCTTTTGTGTGAAATCAGGTCGTTTATTAGGATTTATCGTTTCGAAAGAGGGTATAAGAGTCGACCCCTTGAAAGTGGAGGCAATAATTCAGTTGTCTCCCTCGCGAAATATTCGTCATCTTCAGTGTTTGCAAGGCATGGCAAACTTCCTATGAAGATTTGTTGTCAATTTCGCCAATTTGACTAGAGGTTTCATGCGTCTCCTGAAGAAGGATACTCCCTTTGAATGGGATGAGCGAGCCTAGGAGTCCTTCAATGCCCTTAAGAGAGCTCTAGCATCAGCCCCGGTGATTAGTCCTCCGGATTATAGCCGTGATTTCCTATTATATGTGGCCGCATCTTTAGAGACGATTGGGATGGTTTTGGTTCAAGAGGATGAGGAGCTCCAAGAGCATGTCATATACTATTTGAGCTGAAACCTTATTGATGCAGAGATTCGGTATTCTCATGTAGAGAAGCTTGCCTTGGCCACTGTGCATGCGGTGCAGCGTTTGAGACATTATATTCTCCTTCGCCAGACTTTGGTGGTTGCCCATGTCAATCCATTTCAGTTCGTCCTCACACGTAGGATGATTGGGGGAAAATATAATAAATGGATTTTCATTCTGCAAGAGTTTGATCTCGAGTTTGTTTCGGCAAAATCGAAGAAATCGTTAATATTTGCATAGCTCATATCAGATTTTCCGAGCGAGGCTGAGGAGTTGGTATGTGAAGATACGTTCGTTGATGAACACATTTTCTTGATCTCAACGACTGACCCATGGTACGGTGATATCATAGTATATTTGCAAACGCAGAAGACCCCTACTCACCTATCACGGGATGAGCGACGTCGATTACGTCACGTTTCCAAGAACTACCTTATAGTGGACAATACTTTGTACCGCCGTGGAGTAGATTCCCTTTTACGACGTTGTTTAACTCATGATGAGGCTGAGGTAGTGCTTAATGATTGCCACGGAGGGGCATGTGGTGGTCATTTATCTGGGCTTGCTACAGCCCAAAAGATTTTGAGAGCAGGATATTTCTGGCCGTCAATCTTCAAGGATTGTATTGAAGCGGTCAAGAGGTGCCACCCTTGCCAGGTGTTTGCACGTAACATGCGCTCAAAGCCTGCCCCGTTGCACCCTATTATCACCGCCGGTCCCTTCACCAAGTGGGGGCTAGATTTTATGGATTGCAACCCAGCTTCGGCTGGGGGGCACCATCATATCATTGTGGCTGTCGATTACTTCACGAAATGGGCTGAGGCAATGCCTACAGTAAAATCCGACGTGAGACAGCCGCTCATTTTGTATTCAACCAAATCATTTCTAGGTTCGGGATTCTGAGAGAACTTGTCGCTGACCATGGCTCGCACTTTCAGAATCGTATGATGGAAGAGTTGGCCTCCAAGTTAGGATATAAGAAAGAGGACTCCTCTTCTTACTATCCTCAAGCGAATGGACAGGTTGAAGCTGTGAATAAATCACTTAAGTCCATTCTCCAACGAACCATCGCACAAAGCAAGAAGAATTGGCATATTATGTTGTATCTTGCTTTGTGGGCATACCGAATCGCGGTAAAGACTGCCACTGGTTTTTCTCCATATCAACTTGTTCATGGAGTGGAGTCAATATTGCCGGTTGAATGCGAGATTCCTTCGTTGAAGTTAGCTGTAGAACTCTTGCCAGACACTTCGCCTTTGGAGGAGCATTTGGTTCACCTTGAGCAACTTGATGAGCAGCGTAGAGATGCCTTGGTGACTTTAGAGGTTAATAAGCGTCGCGTGAAGGCCCAATACGATAAGTCTGTTCGTCCGAGAGTGTTTATTGAGGGAGACTTGGTCCTTTTGTGGGATCAATCGAAAGAACCCTTGGGGGCAGGGAAGTTCAATCCTATGTGGTGTGGTCCTTACGTGGTCAAGCGAGTATTAGAGAAGGGTGCCTACGAGTTAGTGGATTACGAAGGGACGGCCTTGGCGGAGCCTAGAAATGGGCTCTATCTTAAAAAATACTATGCATAATCTTTAGCCAAGGTTGTTTGTTGTATATTATTGTACAGCTTTTCTGCATAGTTAGGTCTTGTTTATAGTGATCGGGTTTGTGATTAGTTTCCATTTCTTGTGGCAGATGTCAATGGAATCTTCCACCTTCGTAGGATTCGCGGATGGTGCAAGCCATCACACTCAACACTTAGCCTCAGCTGCTTGGGTGATTTTTACTCCTATGGGTCATGTACTGTCTTCAGGAGGTGTATGTCTACGGCCATCTTCCAACAATGTTGCTGAATATAGTGCTGTTATCGAGCTTCTGCGGGATGCCATTTCGCATGGTGTTCTCTCTCTTGAGGTACGTCTTGATTCAGAGTTAGTAGTGTCACATCTAAATGGTTTGTACCATGTTAGAGATCTGACGTTATTGAGGAGATTCTTACGTGTGAGATTGCTAGAACGACAATTTGAGAGCATAACATATATACACATTCCAAGAAATTTTAATCAAATTGCTGACTCATATGCTAACTATGTGTTAGATTGGCATTTGTTTCATTCATCATAAATTAATCATAAGCAATGTTTACACATGTAAATAAATAAACCGATCACCATAAAACTTTTTATATACATCAAAATGTGGTAATACACAGTGTCATAATACAAAATTGGGGCTTTGAAAGCCACCATCATATACACGGTAGTACAAAATAGATACACTCCCAGGTGTCTACTCCTGCGGAGGTGGATGAGGGTTGTGATCATGATATGTCACCACGGCTCTAGCTAGCTGCCGAAATAAACGCACCCATGCCCGTGGTACACCAACCACCTGTCTCTACATAGCCTCAGGAAAGTCCTTGACTTGCGCCATGGGAATCCTGTAAGTCAGTCGCACAAAGTTGGTATGGATTCTTTGGAGTGTTCGCTCCGCATCCACACCGGTGATATCGTCTCCTCTTCCCCTCCGTCTATGACGTGGGAATCCCTCTGGTCACCGTGGTCCCACATCTGCACATCAATGGTAGATGTCACTATGTATTGTCACCCAAAAACATGTCTTTTTGATTCCATTAATCAAGAAAACACAAAAAAATTTAATACTTCAAAAATTAAAAAAAAAAGAGTAAGGGTCAAGATTCGTTACCTATGTCTCCATATGCTGACCCGGGTGGTAATGGCATGTCCAGGTCTCCCCGGAAGTCTATCCCTGCATAAGGGTAGTCCTCTATGGCGATAATCTGTCGTCGCCACCATGGAAAAAAGTCTGCTGGATAAGGGTTGGCCACCCTACCACCCCCCAGTCTATGCATCGCGTATGCCCAACGTCGTTGGGCTGGATCTCGAACCCCGTGGAGAGGAACATCCACTCTAGGGCTCAATCCTGGAACCCGCTTGAAGAAGAAAGTGCTCAAGATAATACTGAACCCGAAGTTCCGTATCCTACCTTCCTTGCACTCACTGAGCTAATGTTTCATGTTTCTCAATAGTGATGTGCTCCAGTCATAGATGGTCGGTGTCATACACTCCACCGCATAGAACATCAATGGCCGAGAGGCCTGATGGAGTGATGCTAAGCCTGCTATCCTTCCCAGCGTCAGTAAGATGGCCTTTAATCCCAGTGCCTGTATAGCGTTGGTGGGGACTTGGATCCCCACCTTCTCTGTCTCTGGATAGTAGTATACTGTGATGTACTCATCTATAGTCAACCCATGACCTAGCCCTCCACGGGCACGAAGGTTCACCGTCTCACCTCGCCGTGATAGACCTGTGATAAAATAGATATCTTCCACCTCAATGGTGAGAGACATGTCGTCTAGCCGGAAGGACTCTGAGTCCGGATCCCAATAGTCTACAAGCATCTGTAGTAGTCCTAGTTTGGCCCTCAATCCTCCTAGGCACCAAAACTTGTAGAGTCCGCATCTTCTTAGAGCCTCTTGAGCCATTCTGTCAGCCCTTACTGCGTCCTCTACATCACCATGCTCGCGTTCTTTCCACTCTAGCACCATCGTGCATGAGAAGTTGACCAAAATGTCCATTAGATTCATAAAAATATTAGTGCACGGCATC
Source organism: Pseudotsuga menziesii (assembly GCA_001517045.1). Taxonomy (NCBI): domain Eukaryota; kingdom Viridiplantae; phylum Streptophyta; class Pinopsida; order Pinales; family Pinaceae; genus Pseudotsuga; species Pseudotsuga menziesii. The sequence goes on along the minus strand of LPNX010011761.1, from coordinate 71,351 downwards.
ATACGTGGCTGTTTTCAAAACAGCCGTGTATGTACGCGGTTTCAGGCCCCTTTTCCGCGTATGGACAGCCCTATATGCGGAAAAAACCTCGATATCCGCGTGGGCCGTGGCGCTCATGTAAGTTTGGCCATTAAAAATTCATTTGACCATGAAAAATTATAAAATTTGTATTGAAATGCAAGCTCAGAACATGAGTAAGTACCTGGAAGAATCGGTTGTGAATTCCGCCGGCTGAATCTCCTGGAATTTGCAGTTGAATATCAGAGCTCCAATGGGTAAAATTTTCAAATGATTTATATTTTTTACTATTTATAGAAAAATTTTCGAATATTTGAAAATTTTTACCCCCTTTCCTATAGTTTTGACCGTTTCTAACCTTTTTGGACCGTTTCTGACCTAATTTGTGATGTAGAAGACCGTTTTCAGCGATGTTTCAGCCTTTGGACTGACCCGTTCGTACTGATCTCAGGTATAATGTCTATACTGGCATATAGGTTAGGTTCACCACCGTTTGCATTTTGCATGACCTTATGACCATGTCACTATATCCTTAGGTACGAACCCACTCTATTATGTCACGGAATCTTCTTGCTGCTATAGAAGTGGCATGATGTGAGTGGTAGAGACTCACCTTACATGGGTACCCTAGTTAGCGCCTTATTTTCATTTGGTGCCCATGCCGATGTTTCCCCCTTTAGGGTGTGGGAGTCTGTTGTATAGTATTGCCATGACATTTAGCAAGAGCCTCATACTCCTCTTGATCTTATGCTAGCCTATATCCCCCTGTACTCCCCTTATATCAAGTTGTGAATGCATTATCATGTGCTTTGCCTGTCTTATTGAGCTTTATGCCGACTCCCCTGACATTACGTTTCAGCCATATAGCCCGAGCTTGTCTCATGTCTAGCCATGCGGAGCCTTTATTTATATCTTTCGCAGCTTGATTCCCTTTTACCGGGAGGGGATTTTCCCCCAAGTGTCGATATCCTACACATATATCCTTGCATTGAGCATAGGTATGTTCCATTGCTTGGAACTAGTTTGTTTGCCTTTATGACACTCATCTCCTCCTAGTTTGGAACTATAAAGCTAGTTTATTATTTTTTCAAGCTTTTCAAATAACTGAAAAAGACCAAAAAAAACCAAAAAACCAAAAAGTCGGACAAGAAAAGATATTATCTTTGGCAGCTGTCGAGTCGTGTCGCCTTCGAACAGAGCACTGTATATCACATCCATTGGCTGGGTTATAGTTTGACTTTAGGAGCTGTACTCGTTATCTGAGTTTTATCTCCACCGATTAGTTAAGCTTCCAGTCCCTATGGAGCCTCTATTGATGCCTCCTGCGTCATAGAGATGTCCCAGTTTATATATCGATTC
>LPNX010011761.1:27282-54516 GCA_001517045.1 Pseudotsuga menziesii | reverse complement strand
CCATTTTTTTGTTGGAGGTCCGATGAAAATATCTTACTTTTATAAAAGTTTTTTGTGATATTGTCGACAACTTAATGTCAAAAATCAGACATATGTGCCACCATATTTTGGTTTCATATTTTCATGTGATCTGAGTAACCTGCATACCATTCCAAAGCTCCTATTTACACTCGGACAACCCACATGAATTCTTACATATGAACAACCTACGTACCATACCATGGCTCATATTTACATTTGGATAATCTTTCTCAAGACTGATTACATTTGAATAACTTGCGTACCATGCCAGAGCTCATATTTACATTCAGATAACCTGTCTCAGGACTGCTTACATCTTAGTAACCTGTATATCATGCCAGGACTCATTTTTACACTAAAACAACCTACATTACTTATTACGTCCAAGCAACTATCTACGCCAAGTAATTTTCCTCTCTACACCATATCCTTGATATAGTGGAACTTAATCTCTATATGCTATGACTTGTCATGCAACATAGGGTTCGCCAATAAATTCATGCAAATATGATTGTCGCAGAAGATAAAATTCACATCTAATTGGAGATCAGACAAATCATATAGTAGCTTATGCATTTACATTGCCTCGCAACTAGCCGAAAAAGGGGAAACATACTCTGCCTTGACTGTACTTAGTGCCATGTCGGACTACTTCCTGCTAAACCAGAAGATCATGCCAGATCCTAAATTGAAGCATCAACCTGAAGTCTTTTCCTATCAATTGTGATACCTATCCAATCCAAATCAACATAACCATTTAGGTTAATCTTCTGATTCACATCATAATTGATCCCATAATCCATTATACCCTTTAGGTACCTCAATACATTATTTACAGTTATCAGCTGAACATGTATCAGATATGTTAGGAACTGGCTCAGTGTGTTCATAGTAAATCATATGTCTCATCTCATAATCTTCAAATACATAAATGGTCTAGTCATCTGATGACACATCATCACATCAATCGACTTTAATGAAGCATCGCATAGAAGCTTCAAGTTTGATGTCATAGGTGTTTATATCACCTTGCAATCCAACATTCTGAATCTCTTAAGAATCTCCACTATATAATTTCATCGACTAAGGAAAATTCCATCTGCACTCAGCCACACCTCCATGTTTAAGAAGTAGCGCATCATCCCTAGGTATTTCTTCTCGAAATCTGTAGCAAGTCTCCTCCTTGCATCTTTAATGAGTTCATCCTAGCCTGTCAGGAATAGGTCATTGACTTATAGTAGGAGCATCATTGGTATTTTTTCTTCAACCTTGAATTAAAGGTTATAATCTTCTTTACTCTTAGTAAAGCCTAGGCTCATCAATTTTTATCCATCCTACCATACCATGTCCTCAATGCTTGTTTCAATCCATATAAGGCCTTATTCAATTTGCACACATGAGTCTGCCTTCCATGTGTCTCAAATCCTAGTGGATTTTCTACTTACACTTCCTCCTCGACTACACCATTCAAGAATGTTGTCTTGACATCCATTTGGTGTATCTTCCATTTCATAAATGAATCCAATGTAAGTATGGACCTAATGGAAGTGTACATCGCCACGAGTGCAAATGTATCCTCATAGTCTAGACCTTATTTTTGTGAGAAGCCTCGTGCTACGAATATTGCCTTGTATTTATCTACATTTCCATATGTAACATGCTTGATCTTATAGATCCACTTGGAAGTCACAAAAAACCTACTTTTTGTTCTTGGAAGTATCTCCCAGACTTCATTCTTCATGATCGGCTGATACTCCTCAATCATGGCATCCTTCCATTCTTTTTTGGTTGAAGCCTCTTCATAAGTGGGAGGTTCCTTGTCAATGATGTCACACATAAGGGCCACATAATTGTTGTAAGGATTTGGTATTTTCCTTTCTCTACACATTCAATATGCAAAGCCATACCTTTCTTCTTCTTATATGAGATCTCGTTCCCATTTTGGTTTCCTCCTGTGGTACTACTTCTCAAGAAGTGTCTCTACCAGCTCTTGTGGTTCCGCCATGTCATAATATTCATGGTATTATGGAATTTATTCTCCGATTTCCATGCCTCATAATCTTGTTCCTTCAGGTTCTTTGACCTCTTGAATAGGTAGCCTCCTAGATCTGAAGTATGTTGATTCTTCATCAGAGATTACATATCTACTGATGCAATCTTATTGAATCCTGGAAAGTATATTCTATAGGCCATTGATGTATCATTGTATCCTACAAATAAACCCTTCCATCCAAAAGGATCGATCTTGGTCCTCTTCTCCTTTGGGATATGTATGTACACCAGGAATCCAAATATTCTAATATGGTTGACTTCTGGTCTCTCTCCTAAGAAATATTCTTTCAGAGTTTTTTTGTGATGTACTGAATGAGGAGTATGGTTTTGTGCATATACAGTTCTCCTTACTACTTCCACCCAAAGGTGCATAAGAAGATCTTGGTCATGTAGCATTGATTTTGCTACTTCCATTATGGTTCAATTATTTCATTATGCATCCCCATTATGTTGAGGATTATATGGAGTTCTTAACTCCATATTAATCCTAGACTCTCTACATAGTTCCTTGAATTCTTCCAAAATGAATTTTCCACCATTATCTAACTGCGGATTCTTGATCTTCCTTTCAATTTGGTTCTTGACCAATGCTTTATATTCCTTGAACTTACTTAATACTTCATTTTTTCCTTTCACGAAACATATCCAAGTCTTACATGAGAAATCATATATAAAGGAATGATAGTACACATACCCTCTTAATGAGCTAAAAGACATGGGTCTTCATACATACGAGTGTATTATTTCCAGTATTCCCTTATCCTTGCTTTCACCACTGGTAAATGTCTTCTTTACATTCTTTACTTGTGTGCATCCTTTGAAAAATCCTTCATTCTTTTCCTGGATCTCTACAAGTCTAGAGACTCCTATGCTTGTCATAGGTAGTTCTTTGTAATGTTCATGTGCAAGCCTTTCATACCATTGTTCAGGTTGTCCCTTTAGCTTGTATAAGCCTCTCTCTTCTTCTCCAATCATTGGTGCATCATGTATTGTATTTCCTTTAGGCCACACCAAGACTTGGCCATTGAAAAATCCAAATCTCATTCCCTTTGAATCTAGTGCAAATATGGAGAGAATATTCTTATTCAATCCTAGAACATATAACACATCCTTCATATTTAAATATTTCTCGTATTCTAGCTTGTATGAAGCTTCTCCACTCCCTTTTATGGGGTATTGATAATCATCCCCAAGTTTCACCTTGTGAGGTGACTCATGCTCAGACATATATATTGATGAATAATTACTTGTATCCCATCATGTGTTTAGATGCCCCACTATCCACAAGTCAATCATTGCTCTTCATGTGAAATAGTGCCCGTAATTGTTGAGGTTAGCACATACTCTTCATTTGAATCATCCTTCTCTCTTATGAATATTTTGTTTGTTGTTTCATCGTCTTCGACAACATGAGCACAATTTCTCTTCTTCGTGATGGGACAGTCTCGTGCAAAGTGTCACTTTTCATCACAAGTATAGCATCGAACATTGCAAGGATCTCTCTTGATCTTCTTTTTTTTCTTGTCATTCTTGTTGTTGTGATGATGTTTCTTCTTCTTCCCCTTATTATTGTAGTTCTTATTGGTGTGAATTGTGAGAGATTGATATCGAGTTCCTCCCATCTTATCTTCTCTTGTTACGAGTCAAGCTTCTTCTTCTATGCATTCTTCTCGGAGTCAGGTTAAAGAGATCAACTTCCTTCTTGCAAAAATTCCTTGAATGAATGAGTCCCATGAATTAGGGAGACCATTCTAGGTAGTCTTCACAATTTATCCTTCTTTGACATTCTCTTAAACTGCTTCAAGTTATTCTTTGATTTGAGAAACCCTTGTGAAGTAGGACTGTATAGTCTCTGAGTTCTGTATCTTCACATTCTTCAACTGGTTCCTCAAATTCATATTTTGCTTGAGTTTCTTTGCTTCAAACTTCTTTGTCAAAGCATCAAATACTTCCTTCAGTGTATTAAATGATGAAACATGGGGGATGAGGTTATCCTTGATTGAATTCACAATGATTCTCTTAGATTTAACCAAGTTATTCTTATGCGTAGCTGTGATATGGCCAAAATTGAAACTTCTTCAAATCTAAAACTACTTCCACCAAAAGATGTGCCTTACTGAGTCGAGTTATCCTTTCCCTCTATTCTCGATGATTTGTGGATAAAAGACCTTGAACTAGGAATCCCTATTTTCCACTACTGCACAGTCCCTTATTTTAGAGAGGCTATGATACCATGTTAGTTTTTCTATATCTTATTAGCTGATTTAGGATCCATATTTGAAACAATAATGAGTACAACAATATGCATAAAATAGAACAGATACACAAGACAAAAATATTTTCACTGGGGAATTCATAAAGGAGAAAACCCCACAAACTTCCTCAAAATAGTACAGTCACAAAGACTGTATCAGAAGATGAACAAACCCAGTAATAACAAGTCTTCAACAACTATCGGTATCTCCTTCTTGTCTCTCTCTCTTTCTCATGTGAACTTGAGTGAGTGTGAGGTGTGTATAAATGTGGGAGGGTGCCTCCCTATTTATTCCCTTTTTAGTGACTAGCCTATCATATGACTCGTTTCGACCTCTTACCCTAATAGGGCGAAATCCTCCTAGAGAGACTCCAAAAATACATTACATGATGTTACACTCGAGAATATTTCCTTTACATACAATGGAGGTTGTACCTAAAGGTCTATACACAATAGTGACATCCCAAAAGGAGGCAAACACATCTCTGATGGGGGTACTATTGTTCACGGATTCTACTTTATGATATAAGGTATGGGGGTCACTAATGTACAAATGTTTAACTTGCAGACATACAGCAGCACATAGACATTTATTAAGGAAATGTGATAGAAAGGATGTGTACCTTATGATCAAAGGTTGATCCTAGCTTTAACCATTTCTCCAAATCCTCCAGAAACTTCAAGGTATTCAACACCTATAAAAGAGATTGTTTTTGCACAAATATCTTAGTTTTTATATAAAGATGAATGAAACACTACGATTTAATATAAAGGTAAATGACAATTTATTTCATAAATCATAACACATAAGAACATCAATACACAAAGGGTGGAAGCAAATCACTCTTTATTTATAATAAATAAGGACTGATACAACCTTTGTCTGAGACAGGTGTCCTCTGCTGAACAGGAATTGAGTTCTCTTGCTACATCTCCAAGGTATTCCTCCAGCATAACCTTTCTCTTCTCACTTTCTTCCCCTATCCTTTACCCCTCCCCTCTATTTATACTTTGTGATTAGGGGGAGTTACAAAGATTAGGATGGTTAGGGAGGTTGGGGATGTTGTGATTTCGAACCCAATTATCCCTGACTAATCATGTTTTTATTTTTAAATTGTGTCTTAATGTAATAGTGGGTGCATATACTGGAAGTTAGTGAATGGACCATGAATCCTATGAAGGAAACCTGTGATTACACCCTTTGATCATCTAATCACGGGTTGCATAAGGCACTACCAGTGAATGAATCATGACCTGCAATGAGGATAGTCTCAAATGCAAGAAAAACTCATATAAAAAGAAGGGAAAGGATGAAGGAAGTAATGTACATCAAGTCAGATATTCATCTATACTTTTTAGGAAACTTCAATCCATATTTCCTTTTGTGTACCAACGTTCTCAGTGTTAGTACTCGGATGAATAAGTGTCATTTCACTGTATAATAGATTCCCCCTAATGTATGCGGTTAGAGGGAAGTGATGGCCGAAATACATTACAAATATTTTATCTTCAAGAAAATCAGTTATCAAGTTTGCAGAGAGGTACCTGAAACAGATAGATCAAAGTCATGTACAAAATCATTACTGAGAATTCCATGTTCAATAAAGTGGAACACTAGATCCTTTACAATATTTGATTACATCATATAGTATGGGGAACATTCCCACGTATGTTTTAAAATGGTAGATAAAAGCCACAATATGGCAATGATAAGTCTTCAATAGCTGGAAATAGTGTCATAGAGCATAAAACAATCTTGCACAGCTTAGGTTATATAGGTTGTAACGTAAGGTCTTTGTCCAAATCCATAGAAACTAGTACGAGTACTACCATGCAAATATATGAGTTGAAGTTGAACATGGAAGGAATCCATCAGAGTGTCAATGAATGAGTGATGCTGACAACTGATGCAAAGGAGTCCATCAATATGAGTAGTGAATACTTAGGTACCATCTTCGGAAATTTAAGTCTTCTTCTTGAGGAGGTACTATTCAAAATCCATAGAGCGAGGAGGAAGGAAATGAATCCTTAAACATATCACAAGAGTAGCTAGAAGACTAGATGAGGGAAGGTAGACACAATGTAATATCAGGAATAAAAATGATAGGGATCATGATGATTGAACATAGGTAAGGATGGTTGAATAGTAATCATGACACAGAGATGAGCCAAGGAAGCTTTAGAATTTTAGATGGCACAACTAGAGTTATCTGTCACGTAGGAGACATGAACAGATTCCCCATTTATAAAGGAAAAGTGGAGGAGTAATAACTCTAAGTGATGGCTGAAATGACAAGTGAAAAACTGAGACATGAGTATCGGGAGGTTCAAAAAGTGATTTGTTCAAGGATGAAATGCTTCCAACATACTTATGAACCAAATAATGAAATTCTTCCATTTCTTTATTGTTAAGATTTAACGAGTCCAAGAAATTCAACTCGAGTCTTTGTTCATTTTTTATAAGCTTAAAGAGAAGAGAAAATAATGCTTGATAGGTAATTGATACATGGATTTTAAGAGCTCAAATTAGTAAATGCTCGTTGATGATTTCATAGTTTTGAGAGTCTGAAAACTCCAAAGAAGAATCTAGGGGGGTGATTTTTCATAAATTTAGTCTCCTGAGTATGAAAAAGTGTAAAACAATCCAAAGGAGAACTCTCTTAACTTTCAAAGAACTAAGGTATACCTTTTTCATACTTAGTTGTCAAGGTTCGAATAATGGGTAAACTATCACCCAATTGATGCTCCTTGAAAAGAAATAGCATAGCCTTAGTTTAATGAGTTTGAAGGAAGGCAAGATCACTCAAAAATTTCCATTTATTTACAAGAATAGTACTGACAACAGTAAACTCGATGCTTTGTTCTATGGTTTAGCAAGCATGAAAAATACATAAAGAACACTCATAAAAATTTTCATGTTTAGGTACAAAGCACAAAAAAAGAAAACTAAGCTCGAATAGGTTCCTTTTGCATAAGTTTAGTCCTTGAGGTCTAGAAAAGAGATAAACCTATTCCTAGAGATACTCTTCTAGATTCCGAAGAAAATAGAGTAATTATTTTTTGTAAGCAATGCACATGGTTCGAAAAGGGTTAAATTATCACCGATGTGGACGATCATTCAATTACTTTAACAAGTCTGAAAGAACAAGTAAATCGTCTATCTAGTCAATTTTAAGGAGTCAAACCAGGGCTTAAAGATAACTCCATAAGGGAGGGATCCTTATTCTCAAGGGTAGCTTGGTAAAATATGAAAAATGAGGTTTATTTTGGTATAAAAATGAGTACGAAGGCTCCTGCAACCTAACATAACTACAACATGGGTACCAGAATGACAATAAAATGTTCTAACTAGGGTTACCCATGCAAAGGAGGCTCTAACCATGAAAGAACAATGATGTTTCCAAGGTATAGAGTGGTCATACATTGTATTCCATGGATTAAAATAGATCCTAAGGTTGAACACAGGATGAGGTATAAATGAAAAGTATGTTGCAGGCACCGGATCCTACCCTAAATGCAAAGGAAATCATATTTTGGATCATAAAGGACATGTAACAATTAGGTAACAACAGATGGTATTAGTTCATATAACATAAAAAAAACTTCAACTATACAAAAGTGGGTAAAAATTACATAATTTTACTATAAATAATTGAAAATCAAATTAAAACATATGGTTTTAGTTTTTTTACCAAATTTAGCCCATTTACCTCTCTTCTTTGATTGATCATTGTGGGAAATCCAGTGGATGGTTTTTTATTCTGCGAAGTGAAGGTAACTCCTATCTCCCTCTCCTTCAATTTCATGCTTTGAATTTTTAAATTTCATCGTCAATTTTGGGTTTTAATCCTGCCCTAAAGGAACCACGTTGTAACCACGGGTAGAAACCTACCAATGGATCGCACTATGCACACTACACAGAGGTTACTGCAAAATGTTGATTTTTATGAAAATCTAATGGTAAAATTGTGTTTTGGGAAGGTCACCATGGTTTTGGAATGGTGAGAAAGAGAACATGAGGACATGGATAATATTGAAATATCTGATCCCATGGCTTTGAATGCATTGCGAAGGTGTGGGTTTCTTAATTTTTACCGCACATCAAAGATACATGCACAAGTTAGTTTGCTTGAGACATTAGTGAGCTTGTGGGATCATGATCTTTGTTTGTTTGACCTCCAAGTGGAAAACTTGGAACTTACAACATAAGACATCTATTTCATCACGCGATTGTCGCATAGGGGAGGACCTATGAACATGGAGGATATCGTTCGAGGGGGTCACCCTCTCAGTGTTCAAGACTACATTAATACATATTCCCTACCAGGGACTTAGAAATTGGGGACCCAAATAATGATTGGACATATCACTAGCTTTCATTTGAAAGTTATAGCGAGCATCGTTGTCAGAGTAGCAGGATCATCCACTTTACATTTAGCTGCACAAAAATGCATGTGCATAGTAGTAGAGTTACTGTCGAGAGTGCTGTATGATTGGTGTTCAGGACTAGTACAGATCATGAAGAGACAACTCTTTGATTGCAAGAGGGGAAGGAAGATGAATTTAGGGTACAGAAGTATATTGGTATCTTTTTTCTTTGAAAGGTTTCCTGGTCTCAGTTCCGCAGTTACACTACGACCATGCCCGCCTCATGAGCCTAGACTCACGAGGAGGGGTGACATATTTATCCGATAGGGTGGGGGAGATGGACTCGAGAGTGGGTATGATGATGAATTCTACTCCTAGTGGAGCAAACAGGTGCCTTAATTGGAGTTGTTTACCTATGCAGGTTTGGATTTCAGAGCCGATCCAGAGCTCATCCTCCGTCCTAGAGGAGGATGGGGAGACATGGGTATGGATTTTTACTTTCTTAAATATTTATTTTTTATGAAATTTTGTTCATAAATTTTATATATACATATGTTCTCAAGTTTGACAAATTTTTGAAGATATGTAGATATAGGACCACTCTGACCCGACGAACACCCTAGGACCTTCATTTGACTGGTGGATATTGTAGGTGATGAAGCTATGATTCATGTAGTGGATGGGAAGCTCACCAAGATTACCCATGATGTCCTCACTTTGAAGATGGAGAGGATTCCAATGGCAATGCATGATCATGTTTTTGGAGTTCCTCCATCCTAGTTATGCCTTCTTCGAAGGGTAACTTGGGTTGTACTTTGCTATTGAGAGGATGTAGAGGCATCCGCAGCCGAGGAGGTTGAGGAGAACCTTTTAAGGTGGCTGATATGCCTTTACCTATGTCATCATACATTAAATAGATATATTAATTTAATCCTTAATGCATGATAATTTGGAGCAGGTGCAACCACTCCAACCATCTACAAAATGTATAAATACACTAACTGATCATGAATAAAGCGGTTAAAAATTTTCCCAAATTCTTTGTTGGTTTCTATGTATGTATTTTCTTATTGTTTATTCTTGAATACAATGTGAAATCCTAGATTTCAACATCTAGCATCGTTTTCTTCTTCACTCGGGTGGGTGATAGCAGCAGCGAGTGGGGGTGGCACAAACCTGAAGGAAGTTGTAAGATGCGAAGGAGACCTGCGAGGAGAAGGTTAAATACTGCTCGTGTGCTCGTGAAGATGAGAAATATACTATTACTAGAAAAGAAGTGATTATACGCTACCTACTCTCTTTATACCATGTGATCTGGGTGATAGCAGCGACGCAGTGAGGAAATACGATTGCACTACAAGCAATTATCTTTTAGGTCGTAGCTCTTCTTTTGTCAGCTAGGGATTTCAAGATTCCAAAGTCTCTCAATCGATTTAGATTAACAAAATGTAGAAAAATTACACCCTCCCAATGTCGGAGGAGATCAGATCAACTGACTAGTTTTGAATCAACAATACCTACCCAAAAATGACAAAGAGAACCCAACTGCAACAAACAAGAAGAAAAAAGAGCACATGCCACTTCAGAAGATGATATCGATGGTAAATTATCAAGAATTATAAGAGAATAAACCATCAAATAACTTAAATAGCATCACCTTCTAGATATTGAAAGAACTGTTATAGAGAAAGATGAGCTGCTTCACCAAGGACTTGAAAAACAAAGCGATCTCGGGAGAAATTATGTGGAGGAAGCAAAGCGCAATAGTTGTGCAAGTAATAGTGAAATAATTAAGGAACCTCAAGGGAATGCTATTCTATTGATAGAATTTTGGATACCATTCAAGAAGTCCAACGTCTGACCGGTGAAAATATTAAAACTCAGTAGCTTATGCCAGATGTTGAGTTGAGTCGCTTGTAAAATGAAAATGAAAAGGAGAAACAAAGCCAGGAAGAGGGTACATGACGTTCTTGGTGTGAATTCACAAAATTTATCATCGGAAAACTTCATGATATCATATGCCTTCGGAGCTGCTAGATCGAACTACCTTGGGTTGTAACGTTTACATTGGGATTTCATGCATGTGTGGAATTATTTTTTTAAATTAATATTTTGTGTGGCCTTGGTATGGTCGATGCTCAATAATGATCGATGGTTGATTTATTTTTGTAAAAATAAGTTCATACAAATGTTCACGTATTGTCGATGTAAATAAAAACTTGATGTTGTAATTAGTTGATCAGTTAGTCTATATGATTTGTCAATGTATATATAAATGTGTCGAACCATTATGGTTGAAGCTTAAATTTTGGTCGAGAGTTTTAATTTTGGTCAAGTCTTGCAAATGAGTAGGAATCACACAATATTGCAGGTATTTTAAAAGATGACAATTACATCCAATCAAATATCCTACGCTCACATAGAAAGTGTTTGAATGAGACATGATGACAATGTGCTTAAAACCCTTGATATGTGAAATGCACAATTGTTCTTGGGTTGTGAGCTCAGAAAGCCAAAAGGTAGATAAATTGTGTGGGATGTCAAAGAGCCAAAAGGCCATGCATACCTAGCCGATGGAGATGAGTGTTGGCCAAATGAGACAAGATGAGGATTTAAACTAAAAGACCTCATTGTAGAAGAGGAAAGTCAACCACCATTGTGAGAGGGTGAGAATTTGATGGCCTACCACCAGATTGAAGACAGAGGATCAGGGGTAACAAGTCATAGAAGATCCTTCTACACGTGTTTCTTATGATCAAGCTAGCGACTGTTGGGACTGAGTTACCTATGCAGACTGATATGAATGGACAAAGAACAATGAGGACTACTTTTGTAGGAGCAGAGACCTAGGATGTTGATGCATATTTCTTTGTTCTCTTCGGGACGAAGAAATTTTTTTTTGGTGGGAGAGATGTTGAGGTGTTCGATAACCCTTTACCTATGTTATCATACATTAAACAAATATATTAATCTAATCCTTAATGCATGATAAGTTGGATCAGGTCCAACCGCTCCAACCATGTACACAATATATAAATACACCAGTTAATCGTGAATAAAGCAGTTAAACATTTGCCCATCTTCTTTTTTGGTTTATGTTTATGTATTTTCTTTTTGTTGATGCTTGAATACGATGTGAAAGCCAAACTTTCAACAACACCCCTAGATCTAGGAATATGATGGATTTTGATCCTATTTTTTTTATTTTAGATGTGCTTATGACAAGATATTTGGATCAAAATCGATGTATATGGACTTATTTTACACACACACACACACACACACACACACACACACACACACACACACACACACACACACATATATATATATATATACCTAGTTATCTACATATGTTCCAAATGTGTCTGTGTAAATTAATTTTACAATGGATGTGACAAATGCCAATCTAGTATATCGTTCGCAAATGCATCAGTGATTGTATTTTGATTCCTTGAAATGTGGTTATATGAAATGTGTTCAAAACTTCTTTCAAGAAACCTAACTCTTAAAAGCTGACGTAATAAAGTAGGGTGTCTCACCTGATAATCACCATTAAGCCGAGCAAAAACTAACTAGGATTCAAGCTTGACTTCTAGGACGGTGATACCATGTGAAATAAAGTCCTATAGAAGCTCAATGACCACGTTGTACTCATCTACATTATTAGTCATAGGACCTAGGCATGCACCACCTGAAGCAACCAGTTGTCCTATGGGTCCGTAGATAGCCCAGTAAGTTGAAACCAGATTACAAGTGTGACATATAACACCATCAACAAACCCTATGAAACAGTATGAAGACACCTGAAAAAAAAACATACTACATAATAAACACTAACCAGTAACCACTATTGTACAAAAATATACAATAATAAAACAAGAAAAAGAATTGTGCCTAACCATAATACCTTTTTAGGTAGAGCCTGTTTTGAGGCTCTGGCAGCTTATTTCCATTGTAATCAATCAACTTGTACACTCCCTTATTTAATAGTTTAGACGCGACATATGGGACCAACCAAATGATTTAAATTTTCCTTCCCCCAAGGGTTCCTTGTCCTGATCCCGTAGTAAGACAAGTTCTCCTTGCAAGAAAACCCTAGGTTTTATGACTTTATCATACTAGTACTTGACCTGGTTCTTATGTTCCTCATTTTTTGTGAACGCATCTTTGTGCTTCTCATCTAGGTGCCCTAAATGTAGTAGATGTTCTTCAAGATCCATAGTGTCAGGGAGAACATGGATGGAAATTTTCAACAAAGGTATTTCGCACTCAACCAGAGTGATTGCTTCCACCCTATGAACGATATGGAAAGGAGACAATCATGTGGAAATATTAACATTAGTCCAGTGTGGCATAAGTGTTGGATACAACATGATGTGCCAATATGACCTACTCATGTTTATCATGCGCTTAAGAATGGTTTTCAATGTCTCATGGACTGCCTCTACTTGTCCATTCTCCTAAGGTTAGAAGGTGTTGAGTATATAGTTGTCATTGATGTCAAAGGTGTTCACAAATGAAAAAGGAATAAACATCGTATATGATGACTGAATCTACTCAGTAAAATATTAAGGTAGTCATGACATGGCATGACATAGTTAGGCATGTGGCATGACACATATGATGACATGGAATAAAACGACAGGCATTGATTAGGATCAGTTTTGAAAGATCAAGATCGAACGGTGGGCATTGATCCTGCAAAAGATCCAATGGTTAGGAAACATCCCGCAAGCCACATGTGGAAGGAAAGTTGCAGGGAGACAACTCAGGAAATTTGTTCGGGAATCCCACATCCCAAAATATGGAGATTGGATGGTTGTGATTAATCCCGCAAAAAATAGATCAACGATGCGAAAAGACTGTTGCAGAAAAGAATGTTGCAGAAGTCCAAAAATCAGAAAGAGTGATTTTGCATCCCACATCTGGAAATCCACAAGGTCAATGGTCAAGATGTTTCCAATAAATATCGATGAAACATAAGTAAATTTAAGAAAAGAGATTACGGAAAGTCAAAATACCACATCCCGCATCCCGCAATCTAGAGAGATCAGATGACTAACGTTAGCTCTGCTAAATCAATATCAATGGTGCAGAACTGGTGCTATGAAAAGAAGTTTTCAGAAGGAAGTTTGTGGAAAGGATAAAAAGGATCATTGACATCTCGCATCCCGCAAACTGGAGATTGATGGTCAGGAAAAACGCCCTACGAAGATCAACGATCAGAAACTGTTGTGAGTTAATTTTGATACGAAAAGGGGATTTCAAGGAGGAAATATGTAGAGCAAATCTATAGTCCAGATCAGGTGTCATAGTAGGATCAATGGCTCCAATTAAAACTGGTAAATATCATTGCAGAAAGAGTTTTGCACTACGGAAATATCAGAGAATGATAAATAGGACGACGAAATTATGATCTGAGGCTAAGGGAGGAATGGAACGTCAACATTTGATGAAGCAATGCGACAATGTAAGTGTTATTTGGGTGTGCTTGTAAAAAAACAATCATGACCCAAATTGAAACGACACAGAAATGAAGAGTTGCGTTGAAACGATGAAGGTACTAGGTATTTAAATGAATTTGTGTTCTAAATGAAGGGTCTCTATTAATAAGTTTAATACAGTCCATAGTGAATAGCTTACAACTATTCCATAGTCTAAATAAAATAATATTAGGGTGACAGGGCAGTGCTAGGGTAGACCATAGGTTTGTAGGAGGGTCGTAGCCTCCTTCTAGTCGTAGCTGGATAACCAGGTATTGTAGCATCCTTGTCTATTAAAAATAGACAAAAAACCATAAGGGGTGTTGTAGCATTCCAGTATGTAGCTGCAGAAAAAACCTAGGGTGTATCTTACATCCCTTATGTTGTATTAGATAAAATAATTTTGTAAATTCAGCTTATTAATGGGTCTGAGTTGGTGGTTTTCTCTTTGAGGTTTCCATGATAAAATATGTGTCGTAATTGTTGATTATTTTGTGTTTTAGTTTTAAAAAGGGTAAATACTGATTCACCCCCCCCTCAGTATTTTGCGATAAACCGACAGAAGGAATATGCAAGATATTTCCTTAACCCTAGAATTATGGTCAATTCAGTCATCATGCTAGTCTAGAAGTGATTGCCATGGTTAGTGACAATATGCTTCGTTATTCCAAACATAGTAGTAATTTGGTTGAAGTTGAAATATGTTGTCGTCTCACCATCAACCCTAAAGGTAGGAATTACCTCTTTCAACTTCGTAAAGTAGTCTACAATGAAAATGATATACTTGTTCCCTCCAGCAAAAACTGGGTTACATGTCATGAAATCAACCCCCCACTTCGTGAAGGGCCCTACCACGATGATGGGAAAGAGTGGAGCATGGTGTGACCGCATTTTCTTGGTGTAAAGCTGACATGGATGACAACATTTCACAGCTTCCACATAATATTTGAAGATGGTTGGTCAAAAATAACTGACACATAGAATCTTCTGGTCTGTTGATAACCCAGATAAATTACCCCCAAATGCTTCATTGTGAGAATCATTCAGGACATGCTCAACCTCCTCGTTGGTGAGGCACCGACGCAAAATGGAGTCTATCCTTATTTTATATAGCGTATCATTGATGATGAGGTAGTTCTTTGCATTCACTCTCAGTTTACATCGTTCTTCCCGTGAGAAAGTCGCAGGACACTTCATAGTCTTGAGATACACGAGGATATTTCTGTACCAGGTATCAGAACTCGAAATTAAAAAGATGTAGTCATCTGGGAATGACTAATATTCTACCTCTATAGTTTCTTCAGTTGAGAATTCTGTAATCAATTCCGCGAACACTAAGGACTTTTTAGACTTAGAGGACTATAAATACAAGTCAAAATCTTGGAGAATGGTGATCCATTTATTGAATTTTTCCCCGATTATTCATTGGGATAAAATATATTGGAAATTATTTACATCTGCAACTACAGTGGTTGTCTTTAGTAAAATATAGTGGCTTAACCTCTAGACGACATAAAAAGTCACCAAATCCAGTTTCTTGATGTGAGAATATCTTATATTAGGACTTGCTAAAGTGCAACTGACATAGTAGAAAACATGATTTTGTAACTCGTCATATTCTTGAAACAACACTACTATTATCGTTGACTCAGATGAGAAGATATACAATATAAAATCTCTTGTATAGTTTGGCTGATGGAACAAAGGAGCTGATAGTAGTGCCTTCTTTAATTCCTCAAACAATTGTTATGTGGATTCATCTCACGTAAATGGGGTGTCTTACTTAAGCAAGCGCATGAAGCCCTTTGTGATCTTGACATAATTGACTATAAATCATTGTAGAAAGTTGGAATTTCCCTACATACATTATAACTGTCTAATAGATCGAGGAGGAGGAAAATTTACAATCGCCTCAACTTTTAATGGATCAACTAGTATACCTTTATTCAAAACTATGAATCTGAGCAACCACCCCAACTCAATGTAAAATACACACTTATGGGTATTTAAGTAGATCTTATAGTGTATGCTTCATTAAAAAATGAAACAAAGATGATCTAGATGTTCCTTCCTCTTTCAAGAATGGGCAGGAAGATCATCTAAGTACGAATCGACAATATGCTTAATGTCGTGGAAGGAAAAGTTCATTTCCCACTAAAAGGTAGCTCCCACATTTTTTAAACTGAAGGGCATCTTCTTGTATGCAAAATTACCCCAAAGAAAAATAAAGGAAGTTTTTTGGTAGTGTTTTAGTTTAATTTGAATCTAATTATACCCTGAAATACCATCCATAAAGGAGAACACCTCACTACTCGCACAAGCATCAATGATTTGATCAATGAAAAGAGCAGGGTAGTTGTCCTCAAGAAAATCCTTATTAAGATCATGAAATTCTATACAAATGCATATGGTTGCTTGCTTTTTATCTACCAGAACAGGATTTGACACCCATTTTGTCAGAGATATTGGATAGATAAATATGGCTTTCAGCAGTTTTTCCACCTCATCCTTGACGGCTGCCACTTTTCACGGATTTCCAGGTTCGATATTTTATCGAACATGTTTTACATTAGGATATGTTTGAATTTTATTTTCTACTATCGATGGATCAATGCTTGGAATATCGTCATATGACCAAGAAAAGACATCGCGAAATTCCTTAAATAAGGAAGTATAAATGGTTGTCTCTTCCAGAGAACAATTTGTACCAATGTGTATGTTTTCCACAACATCAGGTTTCATATATATATTGATCAAAATTGTGGTAGAGATGTTTTCCATATTCCCCTCAGCGAATATCCTCTCCTTAGGTAAAGGATTGGTGGGAAGATCAACACCTTCTTTTAGTCTCACATAGAACTTTGCGTTTTTTATCTTTCTTAGATCCAAAAGAAAGAAATACTTGTGATGAATGTCGTCACAAATTTTATCAGGTCCACACATGGATTCCATAATGGCTTTGTCATATGGAAAACCCATATCTAAAAAAATCATAGGAATATGACAAGTTCTCTACCCCTACGAGAAAATAGGCTTCATCCAACTCTTCTGAGACTGGAGGAGTCAGGATGGAATAAACAACAACGTCAAATATAGCTTGATAATCTACTACTACTATTTATAGGGGCACTTGGGAGGATTCTCATGAAGGGATCACCAAGGGGTTAGTTCTATCCACAATCGTAGATATATACTTCCCAACACTCGTTGAACCTAGGTAATTTTTAGGAGTTGGTATATCGAACATTCCCATAAGTGATGTATACTTTCCAACTCCCAATATTTCACTAGTAAGTTTTGACTGATCAATCAAAGGAACTGTAGAATCAGTGGTCTCCAAACGACCCTTTCGAGTATAACTCAGCGTGTCAACTATAACTAACTTCCATTCATGTGGAAACACTAAAACATAGAAGACAGATGAAGGAATAGTGCACATGGAATATGTTCACCTTCTCCCAAAAATAAAACTACAGTTCGAGGGAGCATCAACCACTTTGACTTCAACAAAGACTTCTTTCCTTGCCAACTTTATTTTGAAAGATGGAAAGATATCATAAGGAAGGAAATACCTTCATCGAAAGTAGTAGGCAAAGTTTTTGATGGGACCAACTCCGGGGATCCCAAATCTTTCCAACAAGATATAACCATAACACATGTGGAAACACCCTCATCAATCACCATTCGTCCAATAGTTTTTCTTCCATGGACAACATCAATAGAAAAATCCACATGGTATGGTAGGCATAGTTTAACCTTAGAAAGATTAAATTTGGCCAGCAGGATCGCTAAGTCCATACTTCCTCTAGCTGCTAAAAGTGCATCATGCTGCGAAGGAAATCGTTGTAGCACTTCTAAAGACAACATTGCACAAAGTGTTTGGTATAGGTATTCCACTACAGAGAAGTTAGAAGCACCCCTCTCATTAGGGTTATGACATTTCTTTTTAACGACACCTTTAGGTATCTTGGGCATACGTTCATCTAGTTTTTCAATAGTAAGAGGGGTTGAAGGTTTGACAACTGACTTATAGTTTTGTTAAGCCATCGATTCATAGTTTTTATTTCTTGTCTGCAAGAAAGTACTGGATCATACCATGTTAATATAAGACTGATCAGTAGGAGCACCAAGTGTGCCCTCGACATCTTTTGAACCAGAAGATGCATTCTGTCCTTGGGGAACTGGATCCTTCAGGACGACTGATTGTTGTTGTTTTAACAAATTTCGTGCTTAATCCATCAAGTGGCATTGATAAGTTAGACGGTCTTCTTGGCACAACTTGCAAGGATATTTTACCTTATTCTTGTCTTTCTTACCCCTCTCAACATGGTTCATGGGATTTTGTTTATTTTGTTTCCCCTCACCCTTCTTCCCTTTTTTATTTTTCCCACTAGGATACTTAGTTCCATTTTGGAAATACTATGTTGAATAGAAATTAGCATTATGAGGTGAGGGAGTGGTAACCTTGACTGCCTGCACTGCAGACTATTTCACTTACAGCTCACTAAGCTACTTAGCAAGTGATTTTACAGTGGGTGTTCTTACTGAACCAGCCACACCATCATCATGGGGTTTAAGCTTGGGTTTCTCTAGGTCATTAGTATACCTTGGTGCCTCAGGAATAATTTCGTAAAGAATCCCAGATTGAGCATAGATCAAATCTAGTTGTTGGGGCCTGAGAATGGCTTCTTCCTCTATGGTTACTCCCAATGTGGAAGCATATTTGGAAATATAAGGTAGTAATTATTCCAAAAACCATTCCAACAAGAAATAGGGAGGAATGATTGATTTGATAAGCCTATTTATCCTTCTCCACTCCTGAATATGATCAGATATGTGAGTGGCCTTGTTTTGTCAAAAAGTCGACAACAAGCCTGTGTCGACATCATACTCGACATGAATTTGAAAATGATTCAAAAACACGGTTTCTAAGTCAAGGATACTATTGTATGCGGCTGACAGGAGTTCAATGTACCACTTTTCCGCCACATTAGTGAGTGTCCTTTGAAATAGCCTCAACCTAACATAATCATCATTCAGTGAGTTGGAAGAAAACCATAGATGGAAAGTTTTGATATGAGCACCTGGATCCTCACCAGTTTTTCCTTCAAACTTGGGAATGTATGAAGGTAATTTTATGGGGACAGGTGGCCATGTCGCATTATGGCACACATTATCATTCATCAGTTTCGATAAATATGGAAAGTTCAAAGTTTCCATAAATGGAAGTTTTGGCCTAGCCAGAGTTTGGTATTGAGGAGTGTGGGGTGAGGAAGCACCTTCCCCAGGGCTCCCAAAAGAAAAGTTTGGGTTTCCCATAGCCATCGACTATGATGTAGTAGCACTATTTTGAAATGGGTTCCATTCAAATGCCAAGGGATTAATAACCTATGTATGGTGTGTGGTAATTTGTTTGGACAGCTCTAGTGGGAGCTGGAGTTTGAAAAGTAGGAGCTGATATGACCCCACCAAATAGTGAAAAGGGAGAGCTCTCAAATAGAGAAGGTGAAACTTCACTAGAGGTCTAAAAAATAAAACCTTTAAAGGGATTTTGGTTTTGATATGACACAAAAAAACAAGTAGGTGATGGACCTACGTAAGGTGTGGATGGAGGAATGTGTCCTCCATTCCATGGAAATCCTTGAACAAAATAAGTGGACCCACTAAGACCACTTTGAGCATTCTACATGAAGGGAGAAGAAGTATAAGGTTCACTGGGTATCCCAGTGACCACCCCCACCAGAATAACCTATAATGTTGGAAGGTGCTGAGAGACTAACCACTTGAGCACTAGGAGAAAGTGGTGCAATGGATGCACTAGGTCTTGGAGCACTCACTCGAGGAGGAGAAACTCTACCATCCATCATGGCTGAAGTTGGGGTATACATGCCCTCTCTTGAACTAGACATACATAAACTCAAAGGAACACCAAACTCAGGTGAACTAAAAGGAAGGATTTAGACTAACACAGGGTCACTTAAATCGGTAAGAGGTGTATTAAATTTTCTTGCAAACTCGTTAGCTTGCATATTTTCTATCTCTACTGGTGTAAGTTCTACTTGAGTATGTCTAAGGTCCAGTTCACTTGGAACTTCACTAACACCTGTTGGTTCAAAAAAATCATCTTTGTCAAGTCACTTCCTTTGAGGTGGCGGTGGAGGCTCTAGTGTTGAAAATGGAGGAAGGTTTTGCAACCTTCTAGACCTATGAAGAGGATGGTCCTCCACGGCTAAAAATTTAGATCACACATCTATAGGTCAAACTAATACACGAGAAAAAAAAAAGCACACTAAAGAATATCCTAAGTAACACAAACCCAAGCAGGAGATAGATACACCTTCCAATGGAACGTATGGGATGATTAGGGCCTAGAACAAAACAGTGAAGACCGGAGAGTAGTTACTGGGCATCTCATGATGAGTTTTCTGGGTGCAAGAATTGGAATGACCCAGTGGCTGTCCCAAATTATCAACCGAGGTTACCTTCCAAGTCTACCCTAGGTGCAATGGAAATATCCTTCCACTTCCAACTGTGTAAGAACCTAACATATGGAAACTAAGGCTACCGAACTTACAATGTAATTCTGGTGGAACAGTCGCTGGCCTGACTGGTGTGCATGGGAAAGGTAGCTAAGCCAAAAATTCTAACAATACCGACACCTCACAGGGCCCAATAAGTGGTATTGAAAGAACCCCCAGACATACAACAATCATGGTTTATGCTCGAACGAGATATTGGAGGGTTATCTCTTCAACCAAGCTCTCAAACAACCTCATTCTTGAATCCTGTGTTAGAGACGCTTTCTAGTTGATCCCTTGTAAACTTGGGTTTACCTTAGAATTGGCCACTAAGTCAGAGTTCAAAATTCTCTTGGATACTTAAAAAGTTCCCTAATACAAGAACCTAACCTAAGCTAGTTGATGATAGAACCAAAAAATAAAAGTGTTGCTAATAAATTTTATATTATGCGTTCTTTTTAAGGCTTATATTACTCAATGTGGCACAAATGAGACTCAATGATGTTTTGACTCAACATTGAAAGCAAAGATTATGTAGTTTTCAAAAGCAAATGCTATTAATAATGTTTTTTTTATTTGTATTTTATGAAACAAATGAAAACTTTTAAACAACTTGGAAACACAAGACTTTTTGTATTTTTTCTTTTTAGAAAATAATGGAAAAACAAGGATGCAATAAACTTAAGCTAGGGATAACCATGCAACTACAAATTCCATGTTTTCTTTTCTTTTCAAAAAATAAAAATTCGATGCAATTGAATGCAACTAAGTAAGCTAAGCTTACTTGAACATGTATAAATGCAAGTAATAACGTTCATATGTTTAAAATAAAAAAATTTAACAAGCACTGTAAAGATGACTCAAACCCTACTTGGACTGAACCAATGACTTGGAAAGACCAGTAGATAAAAACTTGGTAAAAGTAACATTCCTAGACCCCTACCACAACAATCAGATGCATATCAGTGTCCTAGAAGGACTAAAAGAGACCAACAACCTAGAGAGACACAAGCACTTGAACCAAAAATTCCATGAAGGAAAGACCTAAACCACTTACACACAAATATTCAAACCTAGCTTATCCAAAAAGAAACTTGTACAACAAGCATAAATGAAATGCACTCAGTAACAACACAAACTAAGCTAAGGAAAGAACCCTACAGGTGTCCTATAAGCCAAAATGCACAGAACAGGGAAAACCCTAGAAGACTAGACAAACCCTAAAGGAAACCACGAATGTTATTAAAGAAACCCATGAGTGAACTGTAACTGTCACCAAATAAACCCGTGATGACAACCTGCCAACTGTGACTATATACGCATCAACCTGCAGTTACAACCAAAATGTTTTCAAATAAAAAATAATGGCTCAAGTATCCTAAGCACAAAAGAATACTGACTGAAATAAAAGTATAAGCAAATCAATACATAAGTAGAAAGTGCAAATATGGACTGGAAATTCTATTGGAACAGACCCAAAACAAGCTAGACTCCCAAGTGGAGTCACCAGTTCTGTTGTTAAGGGATTCTAGCTTATGAAATAGGGTCCAGGGGTCACCAACATACAAATGTTTAACTTGCAAACATACAACAACAAAGAGACATTTATTAAGGAAATATGATAGAAAGGATGTGTACCCTATGATCGAAGGTTGATCATAGCTTTAAACCTTTCTCCAAATGCTACAGAAACTCCAAAGTCTTAACACCTATAACATAGATTGTTTCCTTTCCACAAATATATTAGTTGTTTTATAAATATTAATGCAACATTACAATTGCGTATAAAGGTAAATTCCAATTTATTTCATAAATCATGACACATAAGAACATCAATACATAAATTGTGGAAGAAAATCACTCTTTATTTATAAGCAACAGGGACTGATACAAACTGTGTCTAAGACAAGACTCCTTTGCTGACTAGCAACTGAGTTCTCTTGCTCTAATATCCAAGGTATTCCTCCAGCATAACCTTTCTCTTCTCACTTGCTTCCCCAATCTTTTACCCTCCCCTCTATTTATACTTGGTGATTAGGGGGAGTTATGAAGTTTAGGATGGTTGGGGAGGTTGGGATGTTATGATTTCGAGCCCAACTATCCTTAAATAACCATGTTTTTATTTTTAATTTTTTTCTTAATGTAATCGCATGTGCACATAGTAGAAGCTCGTGAATGGACTGCAAATCCTATGAATGAAACCTGCAGTTACACCCTTTGATCATCTAACTATGGGTTTCATAAGGCGCTAGCTGTGAATATCTCGTGACTTGCAATGAGGATAGTCGTGAATGCAAGACAAACTCATATAAAAACATGGGAAAGGCTAAAGGAAGTAATGTACGTCAAGTCACATTTTCATCTATAGTTTTTAGAAAACTTCAATCCATATGTACTTATGTGTACCGACGTGCTTAGTTTCAGTACTCGAACGAAGAAGTG
This sequence comes from Pseudotsuga menziesii, assembly GCA_001517045.1. Lineage (NCBI taxonomy): Eukaryota > Viridiplantae > Streptophyta > Pinopsida > Pinales > Pinaceae > Pseudotsuga > Pseudotsuga menziesii. The sequence continues at coordinate 31,375 of LPNX010011761.1, read as the reverse complement.
TCATTTCACCGTATAACAGGTACAACAACATACAATGATAATATACATTAGAATATCTTCTGAAGTTACAAATACATCAACATCCTTAAAATAAATTATATATAAATATGATGCAGCACTTTCTCTCATAAATAGTGCATTTGTTGAGCCGATATTTTCAAGGATTTATGTAACAAAATCATCTAAACAAGCATGCATTATATTAAAGAATACATATAAATATTAAGCAGTAGACAACATGAATAAATTTAATGTTAAAGTTGTATGTGCATAAGTAAATGATATTGATGATGTTGAAATTGAGTTTGGGAACAATGAAAGAGTTTGAAGGCTAAAGTTAGGGTTTTAGTAATAAAAAACCTAACCAATGAACATGACAATATCCAATTAGTGGATTATTCTGATGACTCAATAGAGAGCATAATTGTTTTTGAGAATTTTGGTTTAGGGTCCCATGAGAGGCTTTTAAAAATTCAATTTTCATCACAGTTGATTTATTCCAAACATATAGTGCCATAGGGGCTTCAGTAATATTCATTTAATAGATTTAATGAGCTATCAAGCTCACATGAGGATCATTGTCAAAACTCTTTATGTTAAGTTAATCACCATGAAAACCTGGCAAGGTTACCTTATCATATTGAACTTACGTATGCCAAATCATATGCCAAGGTGGAGAAGAGGTATTTTTCTTCACCTAAGGACATAGCTAATCATCACTTGGGATTTTGATCCATAAATTCCATGTGATATTCAATGTTTTCCAAGTTTCCAATACTTTTTAAGAGCAAAGAGGATGAGACATATATCGTACATAATCATAACTTTCTACACAATTTTTTGAAAAGAATGATGAAGAGACTATGAAGGCTTGGGGTTATTAAGATATCATTTGTTTGGTAGAAAAAATGGATTTTGAAACTACGAGGAGAGGAGTTGTAGGTGTGTCAAAGGTTATTGAAACAATGCCACCTAAGAAAAAACCTAGGAATATGCTAAGGAAGATAAAATACAAGGTTAATATGGTGGCGAGGGAGGATATTGAGGTTAATTAGGTTTTCCATTTTTCAAGTAAGAGCATTATGGAGAAGTTCCTATGGAATCACATTAAGGAATAGGTCCAGAATAGATCGTTCTCAATTCTATCTTACAAACTCATAATACATGTACTTGCTTGTGTTTATATTGTTTTCATCCTTCAGTCAAAGGAAGACACCTACAATATTATCAAAGTATGATGGTTTTAGGGTCAAGGTTACCTAAACCTCAAACCATAGCACCTATATTTTGATTCCAAGGATAAGATGGTAACAATCCTGTTGATATGGGTCAAAATTTCAAACCTCTCAATGGATTTATGGTCAATGGAGGGTATATATTCATTTGGTAAGAAACTGGAAAGATTAGAATGGTTGATAACTCATTCAAGGAGGAATGCATAAGGATCATATTCCATGTGATATTTTATATTAATATAAGGAGAGGGGTATTTGAGACCATATATATAATTTATGCTGATAATATTTATACCCAGGTCTTGGACTATTCAAATGTGCCATTTCGATGCATCTCACGTCATATAAATGGAAATATTTTTTAAGAATTTCAATTGTGTTTGTATTTTAGAAAGTATATGCGGTGAAATTATTTTTGTCATGACTTTTCTCAGGTTGGAAAAATCAAAATGGAGGGACACATAAGGATTAAGAATAGGGATGCAAAGGGCGAATACCATGTTCTTGTTACCATTTATTAGCACCCATGTTCAAATCCATTGTTGGAACAAGGAATAAATTGTAATCATAGGGGAATTGATTGGCCTAGTGAATACCCCATGGAGAAAAAAATGGAAGTGGTTGGTGGAGCTTATTGTCCCATTGCTATTGAAAATTATAAAGGTAAGAAATCTCATCTTTCTGAGGTTTCTAGTTCCTACTTTTATACAAGAAGAGAGGTAGATTGATCAACCTCGGCCAAGGGAACACAATATTTTGTTATCTCCTAAAAAATATTAGTAAAGTATGAATTGTGATTTTGGGTTAAATATTTTTGAAGGATATAAGTCTAATGCACATGTTACGAATTTTACATTTGTAATGGTAAAAAAAAAAAACCACAATTAATGATTTCAATCTATATTTGCATTGCATCTAGGATCACTGAGTGGTGTGGTTGAAAATAGATGCCCCTTCATTTTCCTTCCATAGGTAAAGTAATTGAAGAATACCCATCCAAAAGTGTAAATAAAATAGTCATTATTGAGTACTCTTTACACCTCTAACAACATCATTGGTGATTTTGATTGCCATGTGTATGCTAAATTAAAGTAATCATTTTAATGAACAATGAAAATGTGAAGAGATGTCATGTTCCTTCATAACCCCTATAGACTTAGTGACTTGCACAATAGAGAAGAGACCTCTTCCTTTGAAAACCTCTTATATTGCTTCTCTTAGCTAATATTCTCACATGTGATTCTATTTCAATGAGGATACCTTAGTGATTATCCTCCAAATGAACTAATGGATTTTTGGAAATAAATTGCAACAAGTGACACAGATTATCATCTACACATATTATGTTAAAGAAAATAAACAATATGCTTAATAAATATGAACTTGTAATGGTTCCCAAAGGAATGAAAATATATGTTACAAGAAACACAACCCCTCCATTTCCTTGAAACATACAAGGAAACTTTTACAAAGCGGAAATATCATAGAAAATGTCTTGGAAATTCCTCGAAATTTTTCCTATGACATTTTAGTTTCTTGAAACCTTTTTTCTTTTATGTTTACAAGTTGTGTCGTTTATTTAAGTTACATTTCAAATAAAAAATAATATTTCTTGATATTTGACTAATGAGGACCACCATAGACCAAATTTTGAAGAGGAAAAAAGGTAAAAGAAAAATAAAAGAAAAAGACTAAATTGAGAGAAGGAATATCAAACACTTTTCTTATAGATAAGCAACTAGATTTAAGGAACTAGGAGTGGATTTTTCACAAGGAAAAAGAATGGTAATTGACATTGAGAATAATTTGGCTTAGAGTAGGTCATAGGAATATTAAAAACTTTCATAGAGAGTTCATCAAAAGTGCAACAACCAATCATTTATCTAGCTTAATATTAAGGAAATACCTTTCCAATGTGGTTAGAGAAAATACCTTTATTTAGCATTAAATACATTGTTGAAACCATAGGAAAGGTCCCACCATCTATAGCATTAGTTTTTTTAAGGAATATATGGTAGGAGGAAAGGGCCCACCTTGTCACTAAGCTCACCCAGTTTGAATAACTATAGAATCTTGTAATTCTTTTAGTGTGATAATTTATTGATACAATGCATGTCTATGGATTATGCGAGTAGTGTGTTTTTTGATAAATTAGTCATCTATAACATTAATAAATTATTGAAACAATTAGTTAATTAAACTGTGTGAATCCTGCATTATTGAAACAATTGATTACTTGGCATGTGTGATCTCTCTTAGGGTATTGAAGTGATTTCTTGATAATTAGAAGTGTTGAAAATATTTAATTTCTTATTGAATTGACATCACAGGTTGAATTCGTTGTGATTAATTACTATTGAAACAAATCTAGATTAATGTGTGGTTCTAGTTCATGGTCAAGTAGAATTGGGAATTCTAAAGCTTGCATGTTGTGTCAAGAACATAGAATAGATTGTTCATTCCTGCACGAGTGGTGATTGGATTTAAGTTCTTACAAAAGTAGACCTAGCTCAATTACTTTAAATATCATTTATGAATATTTAGAGTCTTCAGAGAAACATAGAGAAGAAAGAGAAATTCGACTACAAACAGAATTAGAAGCCATGCTGTAAAATAAATTTACATCTCTTGAAAACAAGATTCAAAAACAAATAGAAAATAAAATAACAATACTGGAGAATAAAATGGAGACACTTGAGGTTAGATTACATGCTATAGAAAACCAGAGCCAATATACGAACCAAACATCCCAACAAGGAGACGTCGATACTTTAGAAAGTCTTAAAATGAAGGACATGATTAAAGAGCTAGAAGCAAAAGTTAATAACAACCTCACCCTAAAAAATGTGGCAGAGAAA
>LPNX010011757.1:864642-886463 GCA_001517045.1 Pseudotsuga menziesii | reverse complement strand
TTGGGTTTCCAATTCCTCTGGATCCAGTCATCTGTGGTCTTGGCAGAGGGCCATAACCCCATGAATTGGCCCACGAGGCCTCTCTTAGCCAGAGCCAAGGAAGTTTTCATTGGTTTTTCTTCAGGTAGGGCAATTTCAGGGATTTCATCCAGCTTTTTGATGAATTTAGGAATGACCGGGGGCGAGATCTTCTTTCCCCTGCTTTGGAGAAGCCTACGGAAGGCATCCTCATCCGAGATCGAATGGGGGGGGGGCGTCCTCCCCTCCCCCAGGCGTTGCCATACTCCCACACCGAGCCTCAGCTCGTGCTGCAGGCCTGAACGAGCCCTAGCTCGCTTGCCCAGCTCCTCACGCGTTGCTCCTCACGCGCTGCTCCTCGCTTCCAACAAAAATTATTCAATAATAATGGAAACATTTGTACTCTCAGGAGATATAATGTCTTTTTATTTAACAACCATAAAATTCTATTACATACATTATAGGAGTATTACCATTATGGAACTTCAGGTAATGTATTCATTACTATAATTACAAACTGAAACCTTTATACTTCTGTACTGCGAGGTAAGTAAACAGTGCTTAAGAACATTAATACTATAAAATAAGAATATAAAGACCCTGTATAAACTGAAGGGTATAAACAATAGATTAACACTTATAAATTTCTCAATAACTAGTAAGTCAAGGTTAAAACCAAGTACATAATCTTTGACAGTAATTTTATGAAAATAAATATTAACAGTAAAAAATTAAGTGCTTAATCTACAGTAAACAATTAATAAAGTGACCGAATGCTCAGCTTCGAGCTTAATTATATTGTTTTTAAACATAATTAGAAACCCTTATAATTTTAGAAGTGCAGTGTATTTAACAGTAAGCTTTGAGAATACTTAAACAACAGATTATTTTATAAACTGAAAATAAACTACTATTGCTTTATAAACTTATAAAAGAACCTAAGCAGAACTAGTAACAAAAGTAATAAGTATTACAGGAAGAATAACACTGTTATTATAATCAGTGATAATTAACATCCTATTAATCACTGTATAAAAATTAATATTATTTGGAATTCACAGTATTGTCTTATCTTATTATCATTAATAAATTTGTTGAATATAAAACCTATACTCAAGGTTAGACCGACAGTTACATAAAGAATGTCTTAAAACATTAAGACTTATAATTCGAAAAGTATAACAATATATATACTATTAAAGTACAGGAACAACCCTACCTACTAATGCCATAAATAATTTACAGTTAGTAGATAAGGCATATATCAAATTACAAGAATCAGGAGGTATTCGAACTCAAAAAGGCTCATAAGGCTCAGCTTAATTATTCTATATATTTTCTATTCAAAACGCAAGTGAAAGTTAATTGTTTCAAAAACTGTACAGTAAACAAAATTTATAAATTACGAAAAACTGTATAGACAGCTTATATTCCAAGTTCAGGGTAAACCCTGTCAAAACTAACAAGTATGTACTGAGATTCATCAAAAGATGGAGTTCTATCTCCTTTGTAACTCACGACTACCAACTCGTTTACAAAATAAAACTTACAGCCTGTACAATATTAATATATATATATATATATATGCATGCTTAAACAGTAATCAAACGAATACCCAAAACCCACAGTCTTGGCTTCATCCAAGCATCCTTGCGAAACAAAGAGTAAAACTCATTTAAACAGCGTTCAGGTTCACTAAACTAAACCAAGGTAACCACGAGGGTTACAAACCACGAAGTCAAAGCCATGATTTCCCTAGAGGACCAGCAAGGAGGAGAACGCCATGGGTAAAACCAGGCTTACCGGGAGAAGCCAGCCGGTGAAGTCTTGCACTTTCCACGCCGAGAGAAGAGGTCAAACCCTGCATCGAAGGATAAATTTAATATTAAAAACCTTACTAAATGTTGATGGTTAAGCTAATACCACGAAAAGAAACTGATTGAAACCCTGTAACATACCTTATATTTTAATAGAGATACGGCCACTGAAGAACAACAAGACAACCACCAGCAGGAGGAAGGGTAAACCCTTCATTTACCACCGAAGAGAAAGAGATCGCTGAAGCGATGGGTAACCTGCCAAGGTGGAGGACAAATGGCAACACTAAGTTAAGGCGACGGCCTGTACAGTAAAGAGTTCGAGCGAGGGATGCCAATGGAGAAAACCCTAAGAGAATCGACGCTGCCCAAACATCTCACAACAAGTTTTCAACATAGTATCTTCCTCACAATGCAGCAGATGAGTCATGAGGAGCTGAACCAACATAGGAATTGACTAGCAGACAATGCAAGCAGCGAGATGGACCGGGAGGTTTTGCAGAGCGGCCGGAGGCCCGAAGGCAGCGGAAGAATGATCGTTTAGGGTTGAGTCAAACCTTTTAACATATCAGTGCATGGCTGAAAAGAGCCCACGTAATCCCTTTAATATTTAACATGCAATGGGTAGGAACATATGATAGTTCCATAATCGAATATCTTCAATGATTTTACAACTTAAATCATAACGAGGAGGTTCTACAAGGTTCGACGCACCATAATCAACCACCTGCATATAAAATCAAGCATGTAAACTTTAAAATAATAACTGGAGAAACTTTTAACGTAGAGTATGTTCGTTGTATGACCAACACATATATGTTTGGAGGATTTTAATAATTGTAATAAGACATAGGAGCAAAGGGAAATAATAAGTCACCATGGCGCGGCTTGTTTATAAACCTTTTTTTCTATATTATCTATTGCCCTAGTTCACAAATGAAGTAAAGGGAATAATAATATAAAGTTTTAGAGTTGTAATAATTCATATGAAGTGATCAATTGAACATGATGATGGTTTTACTCTTAACCTTATGAACCTTATTTATTTGTAAAATAACAATCCTATTAATATTCATAGAACCATTTTTGTTGTGACAATTAGAATTTTATCAAATTCAAGTCGAAGGGTTATAGAAGATATTATAAGAGTCTTTATAGGATAGGTAGCTTGGGTAAGTTAGCCTTCTTTGTTTGATAGTATAGCCATGAAACTCATAAAGCAGTGTTGAGTATAATAAATCTAGGAATGTTTTAAAAGTTTTGTTTTCATCCAAATATTGAACATGGAATAGAAGTAGTATTCCAAAACAATGCAGATCCTTAAGGTATTAAAGGAAGATTTGTATCAAATAATAAACCTTGTGAATGCTTGAAATAAGAAAAGTATAGGTTTGATACTTAAACCTCCTTATCTTTTTACAATTACAGTTACTATTTCAATCTTGGCTGAATGCAATAGTTATGAACAGTTAAAAATTAGATCTTGATGTTGTAACCCCGCTATACTTACTGTGCTAAATAAGAAACATTTATTTACATTTACACTTGCATTTCAGTAGACACATCAAACGGTTCAATACTCCATAGGGATATTAATCCTTCTATCATGAAGGAAAAATAGCTGTCATCTTTACTAGTAGAATTCATTTCTCTAACAGTAAAATATTAAAAGGAATCATAGCCAAAGCTTTACCTTTATAGGCTTGAGAAATCCGACTAGTATATTTAATCTTCTACTGAATTAAATTTGGTACAACGAATCTTTATTCGAATACTTTAGAAATTTATTATAGCAGCACCCGAGCATTTTACCTGTATATCTGTAAGAGAAGGAAAACTTATGCGTTAGCTTGGAAGCTAAGTAAGCCCAGTTTTTCATGACAGTTCTACCTTGTGGTCGCAAACAGAAAATGAATCAGTAACTGAAAAGAAACTATTATTTAAAGATAAGTATAATCAAAAGATCATTCAACTAATCAAACAGTTAGTGACTGCATTTAATAAGAATATTTGTTATTTAAAATTTTTTAAATTTTTCGGAAATTTTGGGGTTTTGACATGTGGTAGCAGAGCATGGTTCAAATACTAGGCCTTGATGCGGCCCAACTAGTTTCCATAGAACAATAAAATAATGTACTAACCTGTATTTTGTTTTATGTAAAGAACAAAAAATTTCTTTTTTCTGAATCTAACAGGCAGGTATGGAGAAGATAGGAGAATACGCTCAGGAGGAGTCTCCCAACACCGAGACAAGACAAATCTCCAGAGAACCTATGTTAGAAGAGGTAACTGCTCACTCTTCAGAGCTGATGCAGACTATAAAGGATTTGAAGACTGAAATGGAATCAGTCAAGAAGGACAATGAAAGGATTTTGAAGACTCAAGAACAGTTGAACCAAATTTTGATAGAAAAATTTCAGACTGAAGGAAGGAACAAAAGATCTGAATCTGAGGAAGCTAGCCATCAGAAATGATATAAAAAGATGAAGCTGGCTAAACCTGAAATCAGTTCATCATCTGAAGGGTTCAGGGAACAACAAAGCTATTACACTACTAGTGACAGTAGTGAGGGTGAGTTGTATGACATAAAGAAGAAGTACAGACCATATGAAGAGATTTTCGGGGAGTTAAGAAAAATAAAGCCCCCAACTTTTAACGGAGAAACTGAAAAATGGGAAGAAGCAGAGTCCTGGTTATCCGGGATGAGGAAGTATTTTCAGATATACAATTATTCAAATCAGCTGAAGGCAAGAATGGCCATCTATAATCTCTCTGGAAAAGCAGACATATGGTGGCAAGATCTGAAAAGAGTCAAGGGGATCAAAGAAAAAGAAGTCAATTGGAGTACCTTTAAAAGGTACTTCAAGAAGAAATTTCTGTCCAAACAATATTATGAAGAAAGAGCGAAAGAATTTTACGAGTTAAAGTTAGGATCCATGACTATAAAGGATTTAAACAGTAAATTCTTAAGCTTGTTGAGGTATGTACCTTATTTAGTCGATGAGAAACCTAAAGTGCAGCAGTTTCTCAGTTGTCTGCCATATCATATTAAGGACATAATCGAGTATGATAACCCGAAGACTCTGGAAGAAGCCATGCGGAAGGCTAGTTTCTGTTTTGAACAGAACAAGAAGAAAGAAGGTATAGCCAACTGGAAGGCTAAAAAGAACAGTAATCAGCCTGAGTTTAAAAAGAAAGAATTTGTACCCGAGAAGAATTTCAAGAATAATAAGAACATAAATCATTCTAACGGTAAGAACTTACAGGGGAATAGAAATGGTGTTTCTAATAATTCCAGCAACTTTAAAGGCAAGGTAGCTGCCAACAATCATGGGAATTTCACTAAGAATTTTGAAAGAAAGGAGCCTGTTAAGTGCTGGGAATGTAATGGCCCGCACTATGCCTCAGTTTGCCCAAATTGGAAAAAGTCAAACAACAATATTCACACTGTGCAAGATGAAATGAATGTTGGAGAACTTGCAAGGACTATGCCTAGAATAAATGCAGCATTAGAGAACCGCCAAGCTGATTATCAGACTTCCATGGTGGAAGTAGAAGGTATGGTTAACCAAACCCCTGTAACCATTTTAATTGATCCAGGGGATAGTCTCAGTTACATTTCACCTCAGATAGTGGAAAAGTGTAAATTGACTGTTGAAAAGTTTGATAGTTTCTGGTTAGTTCAATTAGCCACTGGGGCAAAAAGGAAAGTAACCTGTTAAGTGAAAGAATGTGCTTTAGTTATGAATGATTTTAAAACTGCAGTTAAGCTTAATGTTTTGCCACTTGGCTCGTATGATTTACTGATTGGTATGGATTGGTTAGAGCAGCACAAAGTAGTTTTAAACTGTTTTGATAAAACATTTACGTGTGTAAATAATAATGAACAACCAGTAACAGTTAAGGGTATTCCTAGGAAAACTGTAATTAGGCAGATTTCTGCCTTACAACTTAAAAGAGCAGTTAGAAAATGGTGCAAAGCCTATGCTGTAACTATTACAGATGAGGCAAGTAAATCTGAAAAAGATAAGTTAAAAATAGAGGATATTCCTGTTTTAAACGAATTTATTGATGTTTTTCCGGAGGAAATTCCAGAATTACCTCCCAGGAGGGAACTGGATTTCACTATTGAGCTAGTACCAGGTGCTATACCTAGCTCGAAAGCTCTGTATCGTATGAATATTTTAGAACTCAATGAATTAAAATCACAGTTAAAAGAGTTAATAGATAAGAAGTACATTCGACCTAGTGTGTCCCCTTAGGGAGCACCGGTCATCTTTGTCAAAAAGAAAGACGGAACTATGCGACTATGCATAGATTACTGTCAATTAAATAAGATGACAATTAAAAACAGATATCCGTTGCCCCGCATAGATGATCTGTTTGATCAGCTACATGGAGCTACGGTGTTCTCCAAGATAGACCTGAGACCAGGATATCATCAGGTAAGAATTAAAGACAAGAACATCTTTAAGACAGCCTTCAGAACAATGTATGGACATTACGAATTTGTCGTAATGCCATTTGGGCTTACCAATGCCCCAGCTGTCTTTATGTGCTTAATGAATAATATAATGCATAAATACTTAGATAAATTTGTTGTCATGTTTATCAATGACATCTTAATTTATTCTAAAAATGAAGCGGAACATAAGGAACACTTACGGATAGTCTTACAAGAGCTGCGAGAGCAACAGCTTTTTGCGAAGTTCAGCAAGTGTGATTTTTTTAGAGATGAAATCCAGTACTTAGGTCATGTAGTGACTAAAGAAGGGATTTCAATCGATCCTGAAAATATTCGGGCAATCGAAGATTGGCCAGTTCCAAAGGACGTAACAGATGTTAGGTCATTTATGGGAATTACCGGTTATTACCGGAGATTCATTGAAGGCTTTTCAAAAATAGCTAATCCAATCACTTCCTTACAAAAGAAAGGCAAGAAATTCGATTGGAACTTAAAGTGTGAAGAAAGTTTTAAGAAATTAAAAACCTTATTAACAACTGTGCCTATTCTAAGAATAGCAGATCCTAATAAGGATTTTGTGGTATGCACCGATGCTTGTAATGACAATTTAGGCGGTGTGCTGACTCAAGACGGGCATGTCATTTCCTATGAGTCCAGGAAGTTAAATATCCACGAAAAGAATTATGCAACTTATGATTTAGAACTTGCTGCTGTTATACATGCCTTAAAAATGTGGCGACACCACTTAATAAGCAGAAAGTTTATTTTAATGACTAATAATAAAGGTCTGAAATACCTTTTAGATCAGCCCAACCTAAATGCAAGACAAGCAAGGTGGTTGGCCTTCTTAAGTGAATACGATTTTGAAATCCAACACATAAAATGAAAAGAAAATAAGGTGGCTAATGCTTTAAGCAGAAACGCAAAGCTGAATTTTACAGCAGCGATCAACACTTATGCTTCTGATTTAAATGAACAGCTTACAGAAGGGGTAAAACAGGATGAAATTGATAAAAAATTACAAGTTACAACTAAAGAAGAACCTACAGAAAGCTTAATAAAAAGTTATAGTCTAAATGAAGATGGATTTTTATTGTTTAAGGACAAACTGTATGTACCTAATGTGCCTAAGGTCAAGTTGCTAATTTTGGACGAAGTTCATAAAACACCTTACTCGGGACATCCAGGTTACCAAAAGACTGTAACCATGTTAAGAAAAGAATATTTCTGGCCTAATATGAAATCTGAAGTAGCTGAATACATAGCTAGATGTTTGGATTGTCAACAAGTGAAAACTGAACACCAACATCCAGCTGGTTTACTGCAACCTTTGCCTATTCCTAGTTGGAAATGGGAAGTAATCAGCTTGGATTTTATTACTAGATTGCCTAGAAATCAGAATCAGAATGATTCAATTATAGTGGTGGTTGTCAAGTTAAGTAAAGCAGCACATTTCATTCCTGTCAAGACTATCTACAAGGCTTCCAATATGGCTGATATATTTCTAAAGCAAATTTTTAGATTACATGGAGTACCTAAGGTTATCATTTCAGACAGGGATCCTAAATTCACAGGGAATTTTTGGAGGTCCTTGTTTAATGGATTAAACACAACACTGAATTTCAGCACCTCTTTCCATCCTCAGACAGATGGACAGACTGAAAGAGTGAATCAGGTGCTGGAAGATCTGTTAAGAATGTATGTTAAGGATCGGCCAGGTAAGTGGGAGGACTACTTGCATTGAGCAGAGTTTGCATATAATAATAACTATCACTCATCAACTAAGTTTAGTCCATTTGAAATTTTGTATGGGCGTAAATGCAACACTCCTATCTCCTGGAATAATCCAATAGATAGATTGGTGTTAGGACCTGAATTATTGAAGGAAATGGAACAGATTGTGAAACAAGTAGAAGAAAATTTGAAGGTAGCACAGGATCGACAAAAGATCCAAGCAGATTTGAAAAGAACTCCCAAAGAGTTCCAGGTGGGTGAGCACGTGTTTATAAAGGTAAGACCAAAGAAAAGCTCCCTAATACTGGAGAGTTGTGCAAAACTAGCACCACGTTACTGTGGTTCGTTTGAAATTTTATCTAGAATTGGTCAAGTTGCATATCAGCTAGCTTTACCCCCTAACTTGAAAGTGCATAATGTTTTTCATATTTCTATTCTGAAAAAGTATGTTCATGATGCTACTCATGTGATTGATTGGAATGTTGTACAGGTGGAACCAGAAGGAGAAGTTCTGGTGGAACCGGACTGTATCCTCGGGAGGAGGGAAATTACTCTACGGAACCGTGCCATTGGACAGGTGAAGGTGCAATGGAAGCACCTTAGTCCTGAAGAAACAACCTGGGAACTGGAAAGTAAGATGCGGGAGGCATACCCGAATCTGTTCCAAGAGGTTGCAAAGGATGAAGAATAAGTAACATCGAGGACGATGTTACATTTTAAGGGGGTGTGTATGTCACATACTCCAATTTTGTAAAATAATGTTAATTGTTTTTATTATGTTCCTGAGACATTATGTTAAATTTAATGCTAAGTAGGAACTGATGACTCAGCAGAGTCAACAGAGTGGAATGTAATTCAGAATATTTTATTATTAATAAATAAATTGTGGAGACAACAGCATGGGAGAGCTGTTAAAAAGAGGTTACTGGTCAAACTGGTGGAGGGAAAAAGACAAGTGGAAACATCCTCAAACACTTCCTAAGTTGCAGGTGGCAAATTCCCTATATTTGGGGTCATGATCCCCCAAGAAAGTGGGATCAGAGCAGGTGGCTCATTAAATGACAACTAACCCAAAAAAAGACCTAGGCAATCTTTTAAAAGTATCCAATGAATAGAGCTGAGGCTGCTCAGATATTTTCCAGAGAGGATTCATTCAGGTGAATGATATTCAGGAATTTCATTGGGGAAGAAAGGGAAAAACAGTAAGGAAGTTGTTTGAGAGGAATTCTGCAGTAACTTGGTTTATTACAGCTTGTTAGCTGGGAGAACTTACTGATAAGTTCAGATTTGATACTGAGTTTTGAAGACTGGTATTTGACTATTGCTGCACCTAGTTCTAGCCAGGGATACCAGAGCAAGCTCGGGGGTCCTAAGGAGTCGTTGTTTGAGCGCTCTCCAGGAGTTGGTAGGGAGGAACAACCTCCCATTGCTGTTGTTGTCCAAAGCTTAAGTAGGTTCTGTCACCTAACTGTCTTTGTTTTAGTAACTATGAATGGTTGGATGTTATGTTAGTAGTTATTTAAATGGTTTAATGATGAGAGTGTTTTAGTTTATCAGTAATAGAATCTGTTGATGAAAAGTAAAGACCCACTGTGTTTTTCCACATCTGGGTTTACCAGACCGTACTCCAGCACAGGGGTAAAATTATAAAAAGATAGCATGATGAGATTGTAGATTAGTAGATTGTTTCTTTACCTATCACCAGAAGAAAGTATTTGTTTTACTGACAGCTGTTTATGCTCATAGATAAAACTACTCCCTCGTACAGTGTATCATTCTCAGTAATTCTGGTTTTTTTTGTAAAGAATAGATAGAAGAATACAATAGTTGTACTAAAGAAAAGTCAGACTAGGTATACCTGCGGTTTTAAAACCTTACAATTCTTTTTCTTCCTGTTTTTAAAGAATTTAAATTCTATATGCTGGAAAGACAATACTGTTAGTAGGAGTAATCAAATATTGTTTAAACTCTACAATTAAAACCTAGTTGTGTAAGTCTTTTTGTATAGTTAATAATGTAGTCATTTCATTACTTAATCTTCATTTTATTTGACTGAGCTCAAATAAGTTTACAGAGCTGTTATTCCATTTCTCCTAGATGGTAAATGAAGTTATTATATATATATATATATAAGTAGTATTATTGATTATTATAGATATATACAGGTATCACAACCAAACAGATAACTTAATAAATAACAGAGTGTTATGAAAAAAAAAATATTAATAATGGAAACATTTGTACTCTCAGGAGAGATAATGTCTTTTTATTTAACAACCATAAAATTCTATTACATACATTATAGGAGTATTACCATTATGGAACTTCAGGTAATGTATTCATTACTATAATTACAAACTGAAACCTTTATACTTATGTACTGCGAGGTAAGTAAACAATGCTTAAGAACAATAATAATATAAAATAAGAATATAAAGACCCTGTATAAACTGAAGGGTATAAACAATAGATTAACACTTATAAATTTCTCAATAACTAGTAAGTCAAGGTTAAAACCGAGTACAGAATCTTTGACAGTAATTTCATGAAAAGAAATATTAACAGTAAAAACTTAAGTGCTTAATCTACAGTAAACAATTAATAAAGTGACCGAATGCTCAACTTCGAGCTTAATTATATTTTTTTTAAACATAATTAGAAACCCTTATAATTTTAGAAGTGCAGTGTATTTAACAGTAAGCTTTGAGAATACTTAAACAACAGATTATTTTATAAACTGAAAATAAACTAATGATTGCTTTATAAACTTATAAAAGAACCTAAGCAGAACTAGTTACGAAAGTAATAAGTATTACAGGAAGAATAACACTGTTATTATAATCAGTGATAATTAACATCCTATTAATCACTGTATAAAAATTAATATTATTTGGAATTCACAGTATTGTCTTATCTTATTATGATTAATAAATTTGTTGAATATAAAACCTATACTCAAGGTTAGACCGACAGTTACATAAAGAATGTCTTAAAACATTAAGACTTATAATTCAAAAAGTATAACAATATATATACTATTAAAGTACAGGAACAACCCTACCTACTAATGCCATAAATAATTTACAGTTAGTAGATAAGGCATATATCAAATTACAGGAATCAGGAGGTATCCGAACTCAGAAAGGCTCATAAGGCCGAGCTTAATTATTCTATATATTTTCCATTCAAAACGCAAGTAAAAGTTAATTGTTTCAAAAACTGTACAGTAAACAAAATTTATAAATTACAAAAAACTGTATAGACAGCTTATATTCCAAGTTCAGGGTAAACCCTGTCAAAACTAACAAGTATGTACTGAGATTCATCAAAAGATGGAGTTCTATCTCCTTTGTAACTCACGGCTACCAACTCGTTTACAAAATAAAACTTACAGCCTGTACAATATTAATATATATATATGCATGCTTAAACAGTAATCAAACGAAGACCCAAAACCCACAGTCTTGGCTTCAGCCAAGAATCCTTGCGAAACAAAGAGTAAAACTCATGTAAACAGCATTCAGGTTCACTAAACTGAATCAAGGTAACCACGAGGGTTACAAGCCATGAAGTAAAATCCATGACTGCCCTAGAGGACCAGCAAGGAGGAGAACGCCATGGGTAAAACCAGGCTTACCGGGAGAAGCCAGACGGTGAAGTCTTGCGCTTTCCACGCCGAGAGAAGAGGTCAAACCCTGCATCGAAGGATAAATTCAATATTAAAAACCTTACTAAATGTTGATGGTTAAGCTAATAATGTGAAAAGAAACTGATTGAAACCCTGTAACATACCTTAAATTTTAATAGAGATACGGTCACTGAAGAACAACAAGACAACCACCAGTAGGAGGAAGGGTAAACCCTTCATTTACCACTGAAGAGAAAGAGCTCGCTGAAGCGATGGGTAACCTGCCAAGGTGGAGGACGAATGGCAGCACTAAGTTAAGGCGACGACCTGTACAGTAAAGAGTTCAAGCGAGGGATGCCAATGGAGAAAACCTTAAGAGAATCGACGCTGCCCAAACATCTCACAACAAGTTTTCAACATAGTATCTTCCTCACAATGCAGCAGATGAGTCACGAGGAGCTGAACCAGCATAGGAATTGACTAGCAGACAGTGCAAGCAGCGAGATGGACCAGGAGGTTTTGCAGAGCGGCTGGAGGCCCGAAGGCAGCGGAGGAATGACAGTTTAGGGTTGAGTTAAACCTTTTAACATATCAGTGCATGGCTGAAAAGAGCCCACGTAATCCCTTTAATATTTAACATGCAGTGGGTAGGTACATTATAGTTCCATAACCGAAGATCTTCAATGATTTTACAACTTAAATCATAACGAGGAGGTTCTACAAGGTTCGACGCACCATAGTCAACCACCTGCATATAAAATCAAGCATGTAAACTTTAAAATAATAACTGGAGAAACTTTTAACGTAGAGTATGTTCGTTGTATGACCAACACATATACGTTTGGAGGATTTTAATAATTGTAATAAGACATAGGAGCAAAGGGAAATAATAAGTCACCATGGCGCGGCTTGTTTATAAACCTTTTTTTCTATATTATCTATTGCCCTAGTTCACAAATGAAGTAAAGGGAATAATAATATAAAGTTTTAGAATTGTAATAATTCATATGAAGTGATCAATTGAACATGATGATGGTTTTACTCTTAACCTTATGAACGTTATTTATTTGTAAAATAACAATCCTATTAATATTCATAGAACCATTTTTGTTGTGACAATTAGACTTTTATCAAATTCAAGTCCAAGGGTTATAGAAGATATTATAAGAGTCTTTATAGGATAGGTAGATTGGGTAAGTTAGCCTTCTTTGTTTGATAGTATAGCCATGAAACTCATAAAGCAATGTTGAGTATAATAAATCTAGGAATGTTTTAAAGGTTTTGTTTTCATCCAAATATTGAACATGGAATAGAAGTAGTATTCCAAAACAATGCAGATCCTTAAAGTATTAAAGGAAGATTTGTATCAAGTAATAAACCTTGTGAATGCTTGAAATAAGAAAAGTATAGGTTTGATACTTAAACCTCCTTATCTTTTTA
The DNA here is from genome assembly GCA_001517045.1 of Pseudotsuga menziesii. NCBI lineage: Eukaryota > Viridiplantae > Streptophyta > Pinopsida > Pinales > Pinaceae > Pseudotsuga > Pseudotsuga menziesii. The sequence goes on along the minus strand of LPNX010011757.1, from coordinate 873,361 downwards.
CAGTTACAGTTACCATTTCAATCTTGGCTGAATGCAGTAGTTATGAACAGTTAAAAATTAGATCTTGATGTTGTAACCCCGCTATACTTACTGTGGTAAATAAGAAACATTTATTTACATTTACACTTGCATTTCAATAGACACATCAAACGGTTCAGTACTCCATAGGGATATTAATCCTGCTATCATGAAGGAAAAATAGTTGTCATCTTTACTAGTAGAATTCATCTCTCTAACAGTAAAATCTTAAAAGGAATCATAGCCAAAGCTTTACCTTTATAGGCTTGAGAAATCCGACTAGTATGTTTAATCTTCTACTGAATTAAATTTGGTACAGCGAATCTTTATTCGAATACTTTAGAAATTTATTATAGCAGCACTCAAGCATTTTACCTGTATATATGTAAGAGAAGGAAAACTTCTGCGTTAGCTTGGAAGCTAAGTAAGCCCAGTTTTTCATGACAGTTCTACCTTGTGGTCGCAAACAGAAAACAAATCAGTAACTGAAAAGAAACTATTCTTTAAAGATAAGTATAATCAAAAGATCATTCAACTAATCAAACAGTTAGTGACTGCATTTAATAAGAATATTTGCTATTTTTAAATTTTTAAATTTTTCGGAAATTTTGGGGTTTTGACACTCTTTTCCTTTAGAAAGCATCATTCAAAAAATTGTTGCGTTGGACATATTCAATGATGGCTTGTCTCGGGTTGGTATAACAAGAAAATTGAATGCATAGTGTCCATTCTTGCACCATCTTGTTTGTATTAGACGAGCTGCAAAAACAAGAACAACACAAAAAGAAAACAATTTCTCATGAGATGTCAATAAATTTTTTAGATTTATCATATAGATTCAATAGATAAGTACATAAGAAATTAAAGTGGAATATTTCTAAGGAAAACATAAATCCCTAGTGAAAAACAATTGAATTACCTAACTAGTTGGTTTGGTTTGTTGATGCTTCAACCTGTACATAAAATAAATAAATAAACTATCAAAATTGGAATCCATATAACTCTAGATGAGAATGTGCAAATATACATTATTAAGAAGATCGAAACATTCAAAGTTATGGTATACTAAGTTATTTTTCAAAGTGGAGCTCTGAGTCAACCAGTTTCAGAATTTTTTCTACAATTTAATCATATTTTATTGTTGGTTATTTCCTTTCTCATATTTAATCATAATCACTACTACATTCAAAGTGGAAGCATTCATTTTTTTTCTCACAATAAAATAAGCAAATATTGCAGTAAATATGAGTGATGCTGAATCAAGAAGAGAATAAGTTGATGCAGGAAAATATGAATAAGCCCACGCATAAATTAGGTTGTCAGCAACACTTAACAGGCCAAGTACATCATATGAAATAATGAGTCGCCAACTAAATGGTGTAGGTGAAATTCCTTTCTGAAAATACAATGGAAGTAGAATAACGGTTGTTAGAGGCCATCCCGCTACTGCTATCCATGACAAAAACCACCTACTCTTTCTACCATCAACATAGTATAGACGAGAAAGAAGGATAGAAGTTAGAAAAGAAACCAACTGTTGTAAATGAAAGTATCCAATGGCTAGGGTTTAAGAGGCCATCAACGCACTGGGGTTGAAAGGTGGATGCAAATGGTTCTGCAAGTATATATAAGCAAGTTTCAGAGATTAGAATGGTTCATACCTTGACAAACGAAGGTTGATCCAAGTATCCCTTCAATCCTTTTCTTGGTCCTCTTGGTCCTCTTGCTCCAAGAGACCTGCCAAACAAGTTATACCTTCCTCAAACCATTATGACCACATATAAAGCAATGATAATCAAATAAACAAGAAATAATAATCTGAGTAACATCAACATCTGATCATAAACAGAGATTCAATCACACATTGAACAATGATTTGGGAAGAAGACAAGTACAAGTATACCTTCTCTTCAAGTTTGGCACCTCACGAAACCTTGATCTAGTTCTGCTGCTTCTCTTCTCTAAGGAACTCAACCTTCAAGCTCTGCAACACAACGAGAATTCTTCTAGGGCAAAGGTGTGGGAAAAGAGAGTCCCAATTCCTCTAGCATAATGATGCAAAGATTCAAATCCCCTCTCATGGACCTCCCTACCTCTATCTATATGCTTAATGAAGAGTTAGGGTCGAAGACAAATGTAACGTCCTCGACCCTCCGATCGACGAAGAGGACGCTACCAAACCATCAAACATACGGGCAACTAGCCCCATGAACATGAACATACATAAAATGCTGAAATAAAATTCTTAAAACATAAAACATGCTAAGATGCATAATCATTCACATACACAGCGGAAGCAAACATACATTCAGGCATTCAACATGTTCATCATAGTTCATTAGCCATCAAATATAATTGTAGAGGAGAAATAGACAAGGATACTTATCTTAAAAAGAATTCGTCCCGCAACCAGATACGTCGCTGCAACGTTCCACCCAACCATAGGCCAGCGTGCTCATCAATCTCTCAGCAACACTGCCACCCCCGAGCTGGGCATGATTCCTCAAGGAATAAGGGTCAAAGCAGGCTTACACATAGCCAAGGTACACAAATCAGCCAAGCCCACACCGTAGGGTTTATCAGGCCGTAAAGGAGCTAGGAAATGCTAAATGCTAAGCTGGTGGCCTCAATGGAGAGCTAAGTATGCCTACCATAGAGTTAACCTGACTTCGAAGAAATCCACACACCTGACACCAAGAATCGGTCCTTTCTCTGCTTCACAGTCCATCAGGATCTGACTTCCCTTTCCAATACTCTTCAAGGGTTGTGGAGAAGAAATCCTACAGTCTAACTCTATCTGAGTGGCTCCAAACACTAGTTTTCTCAAGCATACCCAGCCTCTAATCCTACTCTCAACAGTTCGAAGACCAACCACTGCATACCGCAGTAAAACAAACAAATCACAGCTTTGTGAAGAAGATGAAGAAAATAGGGTGACAACCCCAAACGAAAAAGCTGAACACAGCTCAAGCCAACAAGGCGACTCAGAGTTTTTCTTAACCCTAGCGTGGCCAAAATAACTCGGCAGCAACCCAAAACCAGGGGAATACATCTCAAGTCAACAAGGCGACTTAGAGTTGTTCTTGGCCGTAGCGTGGCCAAAACAACTCGGCAGCAACCCAAAACCAGGGGAAGACAATAGCCTCAACCTCACAATGAAATGATGGCAACATTACACAGTCCGCAAATGGGAAAGAAGACGGACTCCTAGCATAGACAAGGGAAAATCCTAAACGCAGACCATAGTCGATAACATACACGGCCACACTCGGTAAGGAGACATACACTTACCACCGAAATCGGTATGGGAGGCATAGACACACACACAGCCCCCAGTGTGAATGGTCCCTACACAGGGAAATTCGTGGCAACAGTAAGCCCTTTTCCCAGCTCCCTGCGTGGAAGGGAGAAACTTGCACAGACTGAAATCGGCAAAAGTTCAAGAGCAGACCCTATGACTCCTGTGTGAAAGGAACAAGCGATCGGGATCCCCCAAATGGTGCCCGCGTGAGGAAGCAACCCCCCTGTGTGTGTATGAGCAAGACCAAAACCGTGAGTGGAAGAGTGGGAGAGTGGTGACCGTTCCCCTGCCCTCCGTGTGAGGAAGAGCGAGATCGCTAGTGAAGTGTATGTGGGGAAAATACGGGTAGTCCTACCACCCACCACTCCCCAGCCATAACTGCTCCCAACTAATCAAACAACAGAAGTATAGTGGGGGGTCGACACATGGAAAACTCCCAATGGCCCCCACGGGGTTAGACAACCCTCCCTGCTGTGACAGACTTAGCTGTGACACAGATTTAGCTGCGATAGACCTTTCACACTGCTGTGACAGATTTGCTGCGACATCGCGAAGTTAGTGGTGACATCAAACGGTTACATTACGTGTGATGCTATGGTATGGTGCAACATATGTGCGTAATGGTCATTGCAACGTGTTGTGAATCAACCTGTGCGTGGAGTAAGTTGCCATGTTTCGGGAATATGGAACGTCGTGGTAACATAATGCTTGTGCAGTTACTTGGCCGAATTGCATGGTTCAGCGTATGGTTGTAACAATAAAAAAAAAGAAAAAAAAGATAGCAGCTGAGGGGATGGAATCAAATCGATTACTTATCCCTCCCGCTGAACTCTTAAATAGAGGAGGTTGGCCACCGAGGGTGGGGGATTGTTTTGGGATCGCAGAGTATTGATTCTCTGTTATGAGAAGCTTAGAGATCATTTTTGCTGCGAAGTGTCCAGATGCTGTGCTGTAGAAGTCGACATTCTCTGTTATATTTTAGCTTTCTTTATCTTTGAATGCTGATTGTAATTTTGAGAGAAAGGTCTTAAATATTTTGTACAGCATTCTGTTTACAGTTGCTGAAGTTGTTTCCAGAACCATTTTGTACCATTTTTAAAAAGATTAATTGGATCGGTACCCATTGGAGAGGGACCCGAAGACGTAGCCCAGTGGAGGGGGTGAACTCCGTTATCAACTTCTGTTTGTGACGCTCTGATTCTATGCCTCTTTATATCTGTTTATCAGTTCGTTTTCCATCTATTTTCAGTATTTAATTTCTGTTAATGTTGTTCCATTTAATTAACCTGCTAAACGCATTCTTTTAACACAAACTTTTAATGCACACAAGTCGAGGTCCGACGGATCATGTTATGGTATCAGAGCTGGTTGACTGCTTGTGCAAGTTTGTGAATGCTTACCAGGTCCAGGTTAAAGCGTGGTGAAGGAGAATTAGTTGAAGAAGATCCTGAGATTGGCTCAAGGAAAACATTCTCAAGAACCATGTCTTCTCCACGGGGGGGAGAAGAAGGACATACAGAACAGGAAAAACCTGTTTTTTCTGAATCTAAGTTTTTAGAGGCTTTTATGAGCACGAAAGCCATGATGGAAATTCTACTCGATAAGCGAGCAAAAAGGAAGAAGAAAGAAGAAGGATCTTCATCCAGAGATGCAGAAGTGAAGCTGGAAGAAAAGGGTAAAGGAGTAGGAGGTGATGGTGATCCTCCTGATACTAAACAGACTTTTTCTTCTTCTCATACTTCTCATTCAAATAATGCAAGTCCTAATATGCCTTATTTCAAATTGGATGTAAAATTTGAATTACCTATTTATAATGGAGATGTAGATGCTGAAAAATTAGACAATTGGATCAAGCAGCTTGAAGTATATTGCAGGGTGCAGGGCATTAGTGATGACCCTTCCAGGATTCAATTGGCCACTTTGCGGATGAGTGGAATGGCTCTTACTTGGTGGGAGAGCAAGATTCAGCAAGATATTCGAAAGAATGGTAAAATTATCTCAGTTTGGAATGAATTCATTGAAGTATTAAGAAAGCAATTTTACCCTTTAGGTCACATGCAGCAATTAACCATGAATTGGCAAATTTTTAGACAAGCTAAAGGACAAAGCATTCAAGACTATACTCATGAATTCAGAAAGAGGGCTATTGCATTGAATGTTTCATTAGATACACAGGAAACTCTTCTTAAGTACATTGGTGGCATGCATTCTTATTTGAAACATACTTTATTGATGTTTAACCCCAGTAATTTGGATGATGTATGTGTTCAAGCTACCCATTTAGAAGCCAGGGGTAAGCATGCTAATGATACTTTTGGGAAGAAATCTTTTAAATTTGACAGCAAATCGAAAGGTCAAGATAAGGGGAAAAAGAAGATGGCTACTATTAAGAAAGAGGGTGAAAAGCCTACATGTTCGCATTGTCAGAAGGGACATGATGTCTCTAAGTGTTGGAAACTTCATCCAGAGATAAGGCCAAAGAAGTACGGAGGAAACAAAGATAAAGGAAAAGCAAAAGCTATTGCAGCAGTCATTCAAGACTTAGGATCCGACTCAGGTGATGAAACAAAGGTTACAACAGTCGGAATCCAGGGTAAGAATAAAAGTATCTCACTTCCCATTGATGCAAAATCAAGTTCTAGTGCAAGAACAAGTCTGCCATCTACTTCTAAGCAAAATGATAAAGATAGAAGTGCACTGTTTCATGTTTGTGTCATTGCAAATCACACAAAGATTGATACATTGTTTGATAGTGGTTCACAATTAAATTTGATATCAGAAGAAGTGGTTAAGAAGTTGCATTTAGTTACTGTGCCTCATGAAAAGCCCTATCCTCTAGGTTGGGTTACTAATGATACACGATTGCAAGTTACAAGGAAATGTGTATTAAAATTTGCAATTACTGAAAAGTTTAGGGATGAGGTAGAATTGGATGTAGTACCACTTGACATTTGTGGGATTGTACTTGGGAGTCCATATTTGTATGACCGGAAAGCAGTCTTTTATAGAGAGCAGAATAAGTATCATCTTTTTAAAGATGGTATGGAATATATTGTACGAGCACATAAGATGAAAACCAATCTAGCAATAGTCTCCGCGGGACAAATGAAAAGGTTGGTAAATGCTAGTAAGAATTTTGTGTTGATGATGGTTAAGATGAAAAATGATGAAGTCTCTAAATATTTTGAAGGATGTGACCCTAAACAGAAATCTGAACTAATTGAAATTATTTCTGAGTATGATGATTTGTTTCAAGATCCGAAGGGGTTACCACCGAAGAGGGAGATTCAGCATGAGATACATTTGCAGCAGGATGTGCCACTCCCGAACATAGCCATGTATCGGATGTCCGTAATGCAGAATGAGGAAATCAAGAAGCAGGTTCAGGAGCTGATTGAGAAGGGGGTCATCCGGCCTAGCACTTCTCCTTGTGGCTCTCCTATAGTCTTGGTTCCAAAGAAGGATGGGTCGTGGAGGATGTGTATCGACTACAGGGCCCTTAACAAAATCACCATTAAAAACAGGTATCCTCTTCCTCGCATTGATGATTTGCTTGATCAGTTGAAACATGCAATTTATTTTACAAAATTGGATCTGCGTAGTGGGTATCATCAAATCCGTGTTGCTGAACATGATGCCTGGAAGACAACGTTTAAAACAAAACAGGGTTTGTATTGAATGGCTTGTAATGCCTTTTGGGCTATGTAACGCTCCTGCTACTTTCATGCAGGTCATGAATGATGTCTTTCAACCATTCATTGATGATTTTGTAATTGTATATTTGGATGATATCCTTGTGTTTAGAAAAACCTGGGAAGAGCATATTGTACATGTGAAGAAATTTTTAGATGTACTGAAGAAGGAGAAGCTTTATGTAAAAATGTCTAAATGTGAGTTTGCTAAAACTTCTCTAGTATATTTGGGCCATATTATTGGTGGAGGCCACCTGCGAGTGGACCCAACCAAGGTTGTTGTCATTGTAAACTGGCCACGGCCTAACACCGTTACTGAAATCAGAATTTTTCTGGGTGCGGTTCAGTATTGGAGAAAATTCATTTCTGGATTTTCTTCCATTGCTGCTCCATTACATGCGTTGACAAGTGTTAAAGAAATTTTCCAGTGGGGAGGAAAGCATCAGAGAGCCTTCGACACTTTGAAGGAAAAGATTAGCACAGCACCAGTTCTGACATTGCCAGATTTGCAGCAGCCATTTGAGATCGAAACCGATGCCAGCGGGTTTGCCATGGGAGCAGTTTTGATGCAAGGAAGGAAGCCAGTCTGTTACCATTCAGAAGCATTCTCTACTGCGGTAAGTAACTATCCGGCTTATGACAAAGAGTTGTATGCTTTGGTACAGAGTGTGAAGAAGTGGAAACATTATATCATGGGAAAAGAAACAGTCATACATACTGATCATCAGCCACTTCAATATTTACAATCTCAAACTAAAGTACAACAAAGTAGGCATTTAAGATGGATGGGATTCTTACAACAGTTTCATCTCGTAATTAAATACAAGAAGGGAATTCATAATCAGGTAGCAGACACGTTATCAAGGCCACCTATGAATGCTTCAATCATTCTTCAAAACAGTTCATTAACACATGAAAGTTATATTGAACAGTATGCAGAAGATAAAGATTTTAAGAAAGTATATGCATCACTAACACATGGTAAACAGGAAGAAAACTATTATGTGCATAATCAACTCTTGTATCATCTTGGTAAACTCTGTATTCTAGAGAAAGAAAGAGTGCATGTGATCCGAGAGGCACATAGTTCATTGATTGCGGGACATTTTGGAGTAAGTAAAACATTGTCTGTATTGCAGAATCACTGTTATTGGCCTCAAATGCAAGAAACTGTAGCTAAATGCATAAGAGGTTGTCTTACGTGTGCAATGAGTAAGCCTGGCAATAGGAAATTGGGTTTGTACACACCTCTTCCAGTTTCTTCTCGTCCTTGGGAAAGCATTTCTATGGACTTTGTAGGAGGACTACCTATGTCTAGAAAAGGGCATGATTATCTATATGTTGTTGTGGATAGATTCAGTAAAATGTGTATCTTAATGCCATGTAACAAGCAGATCACTACTGAACAAACAGCTCATCTATTCTTTCAGAATGTTTGGGTACATTTTGGGCTACCCATGTCTATTGTATCTGATCGGGATTCCCGGTTCTTGGGAGTCTTTTGGTCGACTTTATGGGAGCTTATGGACACTAAACTAAAGAAAAGTACAACTTTTCATCCACAGACCGATGGGAAAACAGAGGTAGTAAATAGGACAGTGGTTCAGCTGCTCAGAGGATATTGTAGTAAACATCCTAAACTTTGGGATGAGCAGTTGCAGTATATACAAGATGCCTACAATCATGCAGTTCATTCTTCCACGAACAA
>LPNX010011757.1:713907-864387 GCA_001517045.1 Pseudotsuga menziesii | reverse complement strand
TGAGAATCTTAAATTGTATGAGCCTCCTATGATCATGGATGAGGAAACTAACGTACAGATTCCTTCAGTTGATGATATGGCACCTGAATATATGAATGAGTTGCATGATGATGTTATTCTTGACAGAAATGTAAGGACTTCACGAAGGGGGAATGCTGAGTACCTTCGAGTGGGGCTTAAAGGCACGCATCCTAGCAAAGCAAAATGGATGGAGATTGGAAAAGTGAGGGAGTTGTACCCTCACTTACTTGCCGAATAATTTAGGCTTTTGGTGGTCCAAAAGCTCTCCAATGGGGAGGAATGATCCGGTGGATTATTCATCTTCAAAAATTAAACTGATCCAATATGGTACAATGGTATTTAATCTATGGTTCAAAGAACATAACATATGTTTTAACTCACAGATTTAGCTATGACACAGATTTAGCTGCGACAGACTTAGCTGCGACACAGATTTAGCTGCGACACAGATTTAGCTGTGACACAGATTAAGCTGCGACAGACTTAGCTGTGACACAGATTTAGCTGCGACACAGATTTAGCTGCGACATACTTTTCACACTGCTGTGACAGACTTAGCTGTGACACAGATTTAGCTGCGACAGACCTTTCACACTGCTGTGACAGATTTGCTGCGACATCGCGAAGTTAGTGGTGACATCAAATGGTTACGTTACGTGTGATGCTATGGTATGGTGCAACATATGTGCGTAATGGTCATTGCAACGTGTTGTGAATCAACCTGTGCGTGGAGTTAGTTGCCACGTTTCGGGAATATGGAATGTCGTGGTAACATAATGCTTGTGCAGTGACTTGGCCTAATTGCATGGTTCAACGTATGGTTGTAACAATAAAAAAAAAAGAAAAAAAAGATAGCAGCTGAGGGGATGGAATCGAATCAATTACTTATCCCTCCTGCTGAACTCTTAAATAGAGGAGGTTGGCCACCGAGGGTGGGGGATTGTTTTGGGAGCGCAGAGTATTGTTTCTCTGTTATGAGAAGCTTAGAGATCATTTTTGCTGCGAAGTGTCCAGATGCTGTGCTGTAGAAGTTGACATTCTCTGTTATATTTTAGCTTTCTTTATCTTTGAATGCTGATTGTAATTTCGAGAGAAAGGTCTTAAAGATTTTGTACAGCATTCTGTTTACAGTTGCTGAAGTTGTTTCCAGAACCATTTTGTACCATTTTTAAAAATATTAATTGGATCGGTACCCATTGGAGAGGGACCCGGAGACGCAGCCCAGTGGAGGGGGTGAACTCCGTTATCAACTTCTGTTTGTGACGCTCTGATTCTGTGCCTCTTTATATCTGTTTATCAGTTTGTTTTCCATCTGTTTTCAGTATTTAATTTCTGTTAATGTTGTTCCATTTAATTAACCTACTAAACGCATTCTTTTAACACAAACTTTTAATGCACACAAGTCGAGGTCCGATGGATCAATATTCTCAGCTTTCGACTCATCCCCAAGTTGAGGAACTTTGTGGCTCCTACCCTCTTTATGTTCCCTTGTTGGGCAATCCCGACGTAAATGATGTCCTCCGCATTTCCAACATTTCGCTGGCTGCTTCATATTTACCTGCTCAATTTCCTTTGAGTCTTCATGCCTGGAACATTTCTTAACGGATTGCTTGGACGAATGTCCCATCATTGATCCACTTTCCTTGCCTTTACGGATTGCTTCCAGAAGGCTTTTCACCTCCTTTTGCAAACCAATAGAGTCTTGCAAAATCTCGTGGTTCATCTCATTCTTCCTTCTCTATATCTTGAGCATCTCTCCAAGATTCTCTTGGGTCCTGGCAATCGTTTGAAGGAGACTTCCAGCCAAGTCCAACAGCTTTTGGCCCGCTGCCATGATCAATGTGCACCACTGGATTTCACTTTTCTCACCTGTGAAATGCATTATTGAAATTCTGTTGGACCAAGCATAATATAGGCATTAAAATCAGTCAATTAATTTCCCAATTGGCATGACAGTCCAAGTCTCATCAAGGAGACTTTCATATTTTTCATGCCTTCCCAACAGGCACATCAGCTCATTCATGTCCATTCTTGGTCAGGGAATTAATTATTCCAGCATTCATAATTATTTTAAGCAAATAGACACATTCTATTTTCAACCATACATGCATTCAACAATCTTTTGTTTTCACAATGCATAAGTATATATATATATATATAATCAAAAGGAAAGAGAGAGAAGCAAGAGTTTTTCCCCTCTTTGTCTTGTTCCATCCTGGAACCCACACCACCACTATGGTTTTCATGCTCTTAGCCTCTTTCACTTCACCGTGAATGTTGGACCAATCCCTCTTGGTCATGACACTTAGTGTCTCTAGTCTATTTCAGACCTCTCAACCATGGAGCCTCCCCACATGGTTTGTCTCGGCTGCTAGGAACTTCACAGTCTCACTAGCACCTTTTTCATTACTACTCATTCTGAGCTCTTCAGGATAGTCACATGTCCACATGCACCCCTAGGATGCTCTCATAGTCCTCGCTCCAAGTGATACCTATATTCAAACATCAAATAGATTCACATGTTTAGTTTATTCTCAATGGTTTTTTTATCTCTAAAACAAGAGCTTAAAACACCATAACCAAATCATATACACATGTATATTCATAAGCAAGAAATTGCAAAATAATTCAATACTTATATGTATTGTGCGTTTCCTCTCTGGTCCACAGGATCCTGCTTTGCCTTATAAGCCTTGGGATCGCCTATGGACTTGGATGTTAGGTCAGCACGTAGGCTGCTTCACAACATCCTTTTATATATATCAGGCACAGTCAAGCCAACCTATAGAGACCATCCAACCAAGCCAATATACAATTGGGTTTATCAGGCTGCAGCCAATCAAGCCAATACACTGCTGGGTTTATCAGGCTACTCAGCCAAGCCAGCTAACAGTTGGGTTTATCAGACTACAGGTAGTCAAGCCAACACTGTAACATTTCAACAATTTCCACAACATCAAATAATTACACAGTCAAGCCAACCTTCAACTGGGTTTATCAGACCGTCAACAAATCACCTGCACTTATATCAACAACCAATTAGCCAAGCCAATGCAGTTGGGTTTATTAGGCCATCAACAATAACACATGCACTTATATCAACAATAAACGACCATTTCCAGGTCCAGGATCTACTATGGATCCCCAGGCATATACTAGCCCAACATCTCCTTCCAGTACATCTTTATGCCAACTGGGAAGGAAACTTTATCACTACCATTTCCAGGTTTCATTTCTAGCAGTGAGCTCTAATTCCACTACCCCATACAACACAAGAAACCACCCCCTTCTCTGCTCTTCAATTCCTATGGAATGTCTCCTTCTCTGTGCTCTTAAGTATGAGGTAAGATGAGCCCAAGCCATAGTCCATTTAGTGTGCAACACCAGACTGCATCTTTTTAGCCTGACAACACACGCAATATAAGCAACTCATCAACATTATTGTTCTAAAACTGGAATCACATTTCATATCATTCACTATAAAGTATTGAGACACCATGAGTGCGTCCACTTCCTAGGGTGTAATCAATATTGAAAACCCTTTCATGACCCGACATCGGGAAAGTGTGCACCCCTTTCCGATGTGAACCATGTAGGCCCTATTCATACTCAAGCAATCTGTCATAATGGAAATAAAATCAAAACATGCTCTACATATTGAATTTAACAATTGACATGCATATTCTTAGCTAGGGTCATAGAACACTTATCCATTTGCCGAGGTAGTATTCCTTTGTTAAGGAGGAATGGGGGCTCCCTTCTCTGAGTTGACAGTCCCTCGGTTTTCCATCCCAACTCGTTTTTACATTTCATATTGATAGGTATAACTCCCGATTCAATATTATTCATGGCTAATGCATACATTTATATATTACATGTGACGGTTGTGTTTCACCTTCGGCCCAGCCTTTTCGACTTCCTACATAACTATTCAGATTTATTTATTTACAATATATAATCCCGACGGATTATATTCTAACAATCCCCCTCTTAATCTGAAGGGGTGTTCGTAAGTCCGAGCATGTTTTTGAATCTTTCAAACTTTTCTCGTCCAAGCGCTTTGGTGAAGATGTCTGCAACTTGATCATTTGTGGAACAATGTCGAAGATGGACTATCTTGGCCTCTACATGATGTCGAATCAAATGATACTTTGTGTTGATGTGTTTGGTTCGATCATGGAATATAGGATTCTTAGCCAACTTGATTGCAGAAGTATTGTCGACCAATAATGGAGTGGAGTTTTCTTGTTTTTCTTGCAAATCTTCGAGTATCTTCCTGAGCCATACTATTTCTTTTGTTGCTTCAGCTGCAACCACGTATTCTGCTTCTGTTGTTGAATCTACCGGAACTGACTATTTGCGTGATCTCCATGAGACAGCTACTGATCCAAGACTCATAGTGTATCCAGAAGTTGATACTCCTGTCTCCTTATCACCATCAAAATATGAGTCTGAGTACCCAATAAGTTTGAAGTCATCTACTTTAGAGTACTTGAGTCCAACGTCTTGAGTCCCCTTCAAGTATCTTAGAACCCTCTTTGCAGCTGACCAGTGTCCTTCACAAGGTTTATGCATGAACCTTGAAAGTATGCCAACAACATAAGAAATATCTGGTCTAGTTGTTGTAAGGTAGATAAGACTCCCTACAAGTTGTCGATACTTGGTCGCATCCTCAAATTCTTTTCCTTCACTTGATGTGAGCTTCATTTTCTGTTCCATTGGAGTAGATATAGGGTCGCATTCTTTCATGCAAAATTTTTTTAGTAGTTCTCCAACATATTTTTTCTGAGATAGGAATATGTACTTAGGATGTTGAGTGACTTCAATTCCTAAGTAATAGTGGAGATGTCCCATATCTGTCATTTCAAAGATCTTTTTCAAATCTTTCTTTATGGATGATATATAGCTCTCATTGTTCCCTGTCATCAAAAGATCATCTACATACACCATAAGATACACAACAGATCTTCCAACTTTCTTTATAAACAGTGTTGCATCATCAAGATCAAAATGTTCGAAATTTAACTTCAAAATATGCTCGGTTAACTTTTCATACCATGCGCGAGGCACTTGTTTTAGGCCATACAAGGATTTGACAAGCTTGCATACCTTTTGTTCTTTTCCTTTCACAACAAATCCTTCTGGCTGAGACATGAAGACATTCTCTTTCAAGTCTCCATTCAAGAAAGCAGTCTTCACATCCATTTGATGAACTTTCCACCCTTTCTGAGAAGCTAAAGAGAGTAAGGTACGGATGGTAGCCCATTTTGCTGTAGGAGAAAATGTTTCTTCATAGTCAATTCCTTCTTTCTGTGCATAGCCTTTTGCTACAAGCCTCACTTTGTGCATGTCAAGTGAGCCATCTGATCTGTATTTGTTCTTGTACACCCACTTGCAGCCAATTGGTTTGGTTCCAACTGGAGGGTCAACCAGCTTCCAAGTTCCATTCTTTATGAGTGCATCATACTCATTCTGCATAGCTTCTTTCCACTCAACTCAAGTAGAAGCTTCTTCAAAGGAAGTCGGTTCAAAGTTAGCAGATAAATTAAATTCACAATCAAATGATACATCCATGTCATCACCTGAATTATCTACTTCTCCTCCATCTTCATGTCTTTTTGAACTTCTCGTTCCCGTCTTTCCAACTTCATCTGGATGGACAATTTCAAGTGTCTTTGTGGCCCATTTAGGAATCTTCCGTGATGGTCTTGGTTGATCAGTTGGTGGTGCTTCATCATTGATTGAGAGTCTTTCAATTCTCTCAATCACATCATCCAGTTGAACCTCTTGTTCAGGTGAAGTAGTAGGAAGTTCTTCATGCGGGGGAGTTGGTGCTTCATATGGAAATTCCAAAGGTTGATCCAGAATAGGAATCCCCCATTTAAGGTTTGGAATTTCATATTCATTTTCAGAATATGTCTTTGGATGAGGATAACTTTCCAAATGATCAAGCTGTCTCTCAATGGACTGGTCATGTTTATTAGTCTCAAGAAAAATGACATCTATGGAAATAACAAATTTCTTGTTTACCTCATCATACAGACGGTATGCCTTGGAGTATTCTTCGTACCCCAGGAAAATACATTTTCTGCTTCGAGCACCAAGCTTGTTTCTTAGCTCCTTTGGAATCAAGGCATAACAGGTGGAACCAAAAACTCTGAGATGCCTGACTGAAGGGAGATGGCCAAACCACATTTCATGTGGAGTCTTGTTATCAAGAGAATTTGAGGGACTTCTATTTCTCAAATAGGCTGCACATTTTACTGCATCAACCCAAAACATTAGTTTTACATTCTTGAAAAACATCATTGAGTGAACCATATTCATTATGGTTCTATTCATTCTTTCTGCTACACCGTTTTGTTGAGGATTGTAGGGAACGATAGTCTAATGTGCAATTCCATGTTGGCGAAGATAATCTTCAAAAGCATTTGAAGTGTATTGTTTCCCATTATCAGTACGAAGTGTACCAATTTTTGATTGTGCTTGTTTTTCTATCAATGCATGAAAGTCTTTGAATGTTTGAAATGCTTCTGATTTTGTCTTTAAATAGTAAATCCAGCACATTCTTGAGTAGTCATCAACAAATGTCATAAAATACTTATTCCCATTTGCTGAAGGTGTTGGCATTGGGCCACATAAATCAGAATGCACTAATTCTAATTTCCTACTTGCTCTGAAATTAGATTCATGGAATGGCAGCTTACTATGTTTCCCTAATATACATGCATCACATTTGTTCTTCTCTTTGGGAATGGTGGGCAAACCAAATACACCATTCTTTCTCAACAAACGAAGACTGTTATAATTTAGATGACCAAATCTTGCATGCCACAATGAACTAGATGACAAATTACCTTCTCCATACTGAGAGAGGTAGGCATAGTTCTGAACCCTTGCAGATGAACCCTTTAGCTTCAACAGCTTCCCATTTTCGTATCCAGTCATAATGACTTGGTTGTCAGAGGACTTTCTTATTTCTATGATTCCATCAAACATGTGGATGGAATGGCCTCGCTATCAAATATCCACCAAGGACAGCAGGCTTCTCTGTAACTCTAGAAGATAAAGAACATTCTTCAACAAGAAATCAGGGAATCCAGGAATCTTCAGTCGAATGGTGCCCATTCCCTTTGGTTTAATACTTGACTTATCTGCAAAGTAAACTATGCCATCTATTGTTTCATTAAGTTCTTCAAAACAGTCTTTTCTAAATGTCATGTGTGATGTTGCACCAGTATCAAGCAGCCAACAATCTTTGTAAGATGAAAGTGAAGTCATTTCATTAATTCCAAGATTACAATATGCAACAATACAATGAGCAGAATCAGAAGATTTAATAGCATCTTGGTTTTTACTGTCATCTTTCTTCTGGTTATGCTTGTCTTTGATGGAGTCCCACGAAGCCCAACACTGATCTGATGTGTGCCCAGTCTTTCCACAACGCTTGCACTGCAAATATGATCTTTTGCTGAAGTTGTTTCTGCCCCCTCTGCCTCTGAAGTTTCTTCTTCCTCTTCCTATCATGCTGCTTTCTCCTTTGGGATGATCTTTGCCAGAGAGAGAGGCACCAACTATTGATGCCAAATATTGCATATTTTGCAACTGTTAGTGTAATTTACAATAATGACAAAGAGAAATAGAAAATAATAACCTTGCAGGTCTACAGTCTCTGCCAAGGTGAGTTACAATATTAATATTTCAACTTCAACTTTTTAAAAAATGATACAATGACACATAAAATATGTTGTCAATAAGAAGGGCAGTCTCAGCAATCTCCTTTCACATAGAATGTGGTCACAACTTCAATCTTCAAGCACCACCAGCAACATGTATCATTCAATGGGTTCTCCAATATATGATATACACCAGCAATAACATATATCTTCCACACAGTATCAAGTAGCAATCAAGAGCTCATTAAATACACAACAAAGTGTACAAGTAAAACACAGCAGTTATAGCTCATTTGCCAAGTTCAGGTTTCAAGGTTCATTCATATAGATATAGGTTTTATCTCACAGCTCCAATACAGCACTCACCGCCTCTTCAATAAGTAGCATATATACATCTCATACAACAGACTCGAGCCTTGCTTGGTTTTAAAAGGTATTCATGACTCCATTCCTAGCACACTTTCTATGATATGATGAACTCATAGAATTGTAGAACAGTCAAAACCTTACCAAATAGGTGTTCAGACTGCACGACTACCTAACAGTAATGCAACTACTCATAGACATTGTATGAGCTTCATTAAACATGCTGGAGCTCAACAATAGCATTCATAAGAAAGATGGCGTATTCAAGCAGCAACACCTAACACAAAGGTTACCAAATATGCTTCATGCTTTTAAAAACTTTCAAACAAAGCCCTTGCACCTCAAACAGTTGATCTTTCTAACAATAACACAAATGGTTACATCAAATCTATGTATTAACAAGGTAACCAACCAGAATACCTAGAAGACCAACAACCAAACAAAACATGATGGAAAAGCGAGACTTGGTGTTTTCAGTTCCATGGCGCATTGATTCCAATTCCTGACGTAGTTGTTGAGTTTGCTGCACAACTATGTCCCTTTCATCTGTTAATTTTGACAGCATTGTGTGTGCCTCAATAATTTTTGCCTTCAATTCACCAATACAAACGCATTCAATATGCCAATGATATTACGAATAAGTGAAGTCACAGCAACAATATTACATAGCAACACCATACTCAATGGATACCAATCACAATATATCAGTCAGCATGTCAATCACAATATATCAGTCAGCGGTCTTCAACGCAATATGCATGCAGTATATCAGTCTTCAGTCTTCAACGCAATAGTCTCCACCGTACGCAACATAAACTCACAGCTCGCCTCTCATCTAATAAATAGGGGGATCAATAAAGATGAATCTCAATGTTTGCAGACCAAACAACAACAACAAAACCCAGCAGAAGTCGGTAGCTACAGATCGCAGAGATAAATCTTCCAAGAAATTCAAGTGTGTATTGAACAATCGAGTCCCTTTGATAAAAAAAACTTTCAATCCGTTTATAGATGTATGAATATGGAGGAGAGGTTACCAGACTTTAAAATAATATGCAGACCTAAGGATAGTCTCAATGCACAACGTTAGAGCAGCCAGCGATCACTCTCTTCAATACGCAGTGAAGCACAGTGCAGTCTCCAAGAAATGGATTAGGGTTAGGTATCACAACGTCCTAGCAGAGAATAAACGCACGCAGAAGGAGGAGTAACGCCAACAACAGAACGTTCAACTCCAAGCAAAGCAGACTGAGGAACGGGCAGATGAATGAGCAGACTGGCAGCAGGAAGACAGAATGGCAGGTAGAATGGCAGGCATGCAGGCAGGAGTTATGAACTTGGCTCTGATACCACTGATAGGTATAACTCCCAATTCAATATTATTCATGGCTAATGCATACATTTATATATTACATGTGACGGTTTTGTTTCACCTTCCGCCCAGCCTTTTCGGCTTCCTACATAACTATTCAGATTTATTTATTTACAATATATAATCCCGACGGATTATATTCTAACACATATCCACACATGTCTTACCAACATAATCTATACCATATCACTCATGTTGTTTACCAAACATGTAGTGCAGATGAGACATTTCCAAAATGTCCAATGGAGTTTCACCCGAAACCCATTTCCAAGATAGGGGAGAACTTCCCCATAAAGTTTGGCTCCTTCAAGCCATCACACATGGTCTTCCTGCAATGTGTACCCCTAGCACATTTCATCAAGTAGCCAAACAGTCGATCATTATTTGATAATACAATCCAAATTGATTGTTCCATACTAAGCAATGACATTAGTAATTAAATTCAATAGGAATTTGCAACTCTGTCTACTACAGAAATTGATTTGCTTGGCAATGAGATGATCCTCATTTGTGGGTCACTTATAAGCAACACCACTATGCCCATTATAATTTTATGCTTACTAGCATAACACGAATACCCACTTACAATACGTCCTCCTGACACAATCTTATGCAAGCCAATAGTGATTAGTAGTTGTCAACAATTTCTTAAATCTAAAACTCACAATTCAAATTTAACAACCCATCATGCATACAAACTATTTTCACAGCCATGAGACTCTTCTCATAAGGTTTGGCTCTTTCACATGGTAAATTTCGGCCTTTGTCATGGTCTTACCCAAATTTTCCATGCCCCAAACAATCTACCTGAAACTTGAACCTCAGTCAGCCAAACACTTAGTAAGTCTGGATGCATATAACCTTTTCATTGCTGCAACCATCACTGAAGCATTTTCAGAATTTATAAAATTCAAATACTTCCAGCTGTTAATCACATCAATATTACCAAAACCCATTTACTTCACGCAATAATTATCATACTTTAAATTACAGGGTATAGTCACATCATTTATGCAATTTAAATGAAATGTTTAGATACTCCTTACTTCACAAGCGTATCATTTGTACCACCTTGCCCTTCCATAGAGCATTTCCGGCAGCCAATTGATCATGACTACCCTCTTCATGCACTTACTATCCTGCATTCATAACAGCTCTTGAAATGGTTCTAGAATTGTCATCAATTCATCATTTCAGCCATTAGTTATTCATAATATCACATGCACTATTCATGCAATGCATCACAACATTTGCACCCATACTTACGTAACCAGTTACTCACACCCTTCATATGCATCCATTCAATGCATAAGTACAAGATTTATAAAATCCTTTAATGCATATCCACTCAATGCTACCTTGCATTGATTCAGGAATACTATGCATTCAAGCATACCATGCATGGCCTAACCATGACTACTTCATATATGATGCATGACTACAATCAAGATCATCAGTGCTTACCTTCCCTGGGGCTACTAAGCTCTAACAACATAATACAGGCATGACACATTTTGATCCGGGAGGATCTAAAAAGGCCAATTTTCAAAATCATCATATTGCAACAAAAATAGTACCATGTCGAATATCTCGTCAAGCCGATTCCAACAGTGCAAACGGCGTGTCAAACAGACTCCGAATGCAAAATATATTGCGTTTTGAAGTTTGGCCCCAACAGGGAAAATTTTGGCTGACGTGCCATGTGGCACTCCCTCAAGCTGCCACGTGGTAGTCAAAAAGTGCATTCTAATGACATGGCATGATAATGTGTCATGATGATGTGGCATGCTGACATGGCATGATGATGTGGCATGTTGACATTGCATGATGATGTGGTATGATGACATGGCATGCTAATGTGGCATGATGATGTGGAATGATGACATGGCATGATGACTAGCATGCATGCATTTGTGCTTGAAATGAGTTTTAGGACATTCATGCATTTACTCATGAGAAATTGTAAAATGATTAATATTTGAAGTGAGTGGAAAAATTACTCACATATTACTCATTTATTTTATTCCTTGAGTTGTTATGAAGTTAATGCATGGTTGTAACCAAAAACAAACATGCCATATTTGTAAAGAAGTTGTAACAAGTTGGTTTATGGTTGAAAAACCAACATGCTATTTTAAAAAAGGGTTTTTTTTATGTAATGGATTATTGTTGGATTTTGTAAATGTCATTATGGGAAGTAACTAAATGTGAAAACCCATGGGCATGTGGGCATGAACCATATTTTTGGTTTATGTTCTTAAAAGCCAAACCAATTTGTAACTAATCCCAATTTGGAGAATCACATGTATCATGCCACCAAGAGTAGCTTCTCTTATTTAAGCACTTGTCATGTGCATTTGAAGGGAGCTCAAGTTTGGAGAGATGTATCCCATAGAGGAAGCAAGCATCTGAGAGGCCCCATTGGGGGTCTCCATTGGAGAAGCTCATGGAGAGGCTCCAACCTTGTAGTTCCAGCTTAGAGAGCAAGCATGGCTCCATCATGTCCAAAGGTGATCCAGCGTAGGAGACAAAGAAGCAGAGTCAGTTCGAGGAGGTAACATTTCAATTTGCATTTGAAGGCAAGTAGCGACCATCTACACTCTCATCCTGAAGGACAAAGGTGAAGGGATTGGTTGGTAAGAGTGTGACTTTGGTTTTATTGATGCACTTGTCATGCAAACATATTGTCGTCTATTGAGACTATCCTGCAGAAGATCGTGTGGCGTAGCTCGAGGTTCGTGGCTCGTAGAGGCAGTTGAAAGAGGGCGGTTTGCAACATTATGCAAGGCT
The DNA here is from genome assembly GCA_001517045.1 of Pseudotsuga menziesii. Lineage (NCBI taxonomy): Eukaryota > Viridiplantae > Streptophyta > Pinopsida > Pinales > Pinaceae > Pseudotsuga > Pseudotsuga menziesii. The sequence goes on along the minus strand of LPNX010011757.1, from coordinate 852,162 downwards.
TTGATCCGCTCGAGGTTCGTGGCTCGTAGAGGCAGTTGAAAGAGGGCGGTTTGCAACATTATGCAAGGCTTTGATCCGCTCGAGGTTCGTGGCTCGTAGAGTCAGTTGAAAGAGTGTGATTGGATACATTGGGAAAATATCTTCATGTCCAAGTTTGGCAACTTCTCGAGACAAAGGAGACAGGCAGTTGCTTGCTTGATTTTTGCAGTCTTCGATTGAGTCCTATAGCTTGTGCACTTATGTGACCCATCAGAGGAAGTTATGGTGCGACGATAGAGATGAACAGATGATGAAGACTTTGCAGGTGAATATGTTGTGATGTATCTTATGTATTTGTGCATCTTTGCAATGGATTGGTCACTCTATTTTGGAGTAGGCCCGAAGATGTAGCCAGGAGATCTGGTGAACTCCGTAATCAAATCGTATCCCTAATGTGCTTGAATGATTTTCATTTTCATGTGGATGATTCTATGTTACACACTTATATTATGCTCATGTTCACTTGCACTAACGTCAGAAAAATGATCCTATTGGTATCGATTGTTTCGAGCGGGTTCGATGACTTTTCGGGCTCGCCCCCGGGATGAGATCACATTTCCATATGAATGCAGCATAAACTTCAAATACCCACATGGTATGAGACCTCTTGCTTTCACCACTCCATGCAATTGCCATAATTAAACTCTTACCTTCATGGTCCCTACTTACACCCTTGACATTACCAGTTTGGTTGGTCCTTTGCAGGAGATTGCAGAATTTGCTCACCAACTTTTGATTCTGGACTTGTTGCCTTATCCCTTTCTCCATATGGTTTCTAGTCACATTCGTCAGCATCAGCAACATATTCAGCCATGTCCATGTTGTCGTTGGTTTTTCCACTAATGCCAACATCAATGCAATAATTATCATTAATGGCTCATTATAAACATGTAATATCTTATGCATGCAAAGCATATCCTCATACATTTCATGTATAAAACTTGTAATCATAATTAGCAAGACAGGGTTTAAGGAAATTTTCCTTTTTCAAGTCCCTCATCCCTACATGGAACTCCTCTTCCACACAACAGCTGGTTTGACTTCATGGTCTTTCTACCTCTAGGCATGCAATTCCTGGATTGTTCATATTGACAGTAGCACATTTCTATTTCAAGCAATCACTAGCATTTTGCTGCTCCGCATTCAGATTCTGGTGACTCTCCCTTGTTCCCTGTTGGATAAGCTTTCCAACGCCTATCCACATGCTTCATTCACCACACCATTTCAAAAATGATGGCAAAACACACCACTGAATTTTGGTCTGAAACGCGAACTTCAGCCACCTAGGGTTTTCTTCCTGCTGAAAAATCCAATGAGAATTCACTGCAAAACCCACTGGAACACTAGCTATAATTTGCTAAGAAAAATTCCACTTTGAAAGACCCAAAATTTCCTTTGGCCCAATTGGACCCTTTTCTAACAAGTTTCTGACGTTTCGGAGGCCAAAAGCTCTAGTTTCCTCTGCGCTCATCGGCGGCCTGTTCATCTATCTTTCCGGCGCGTCGGGTCCATAGTCATCTAAGCTTCTGGATGACATCGACGATGCCAAGGACTGTTCGTCGGGTTTCTTTCCCACTAACTTTCCAGCGTTTCGGCGATCAAATCGTCTAATTTCCTCCACTGTATCGGGTCCATAGTTATCTAACACTCTGAACTTTATCGGCGGGGAAACCAACTAACCGTTGCATCGGCAGTCGAGCGCACTGTGCATCAGACGGTTAGTCCTCTATGCTTCCGTAACGATGGCCAACGAACCTTCTAGGGTTTCCACGGTTTACAACTTTGCTGGCGGTCGGAGTGACTAGTCTCTGCGGCATCGGTGCTCAGATGCACTTCTCATCGGATGAATAGTTCCTTATATGTCCACAACGACGGTTTCACAACCCTCAACTAATATTCCCCAATCGACTTCACTAGCCTCGGCAGCTTCATCTTCTATAAATATTCGATGACTTCCATTGACAGGCTCATCGTCTAAATTTCACCGATGGCCGATGGTTTTCAACACTTCAACAAAATTCCAAAAAATTTCTTCTTCCTTCCATGTCGGTGAACCCAACAACTAATCTCCGCTGACGGCATCGGCGGTCCGAACGACTAAACTTTACCGACATCGAAGGTCAATATCGGATGTTTCCTCAACTATATTGAGCCGACGTTTCGGCGGTCTTCGACTGATATCCTTTGAAACTGCGGCTCCCTCATCCACTAAGTTTCGCTGACGGCCGACAATTCCCATACTAAGAAAGTTTTTTTGAAATTTTTTCTTTAACCTTCCTTCCGCCGCTTCATCGGCTCAAACGTCTTTTATTCCTTGCCGACGTATCAGCGCCTTCACTATCTATCTGATACGGCATCGGCGGTCGGGGACTCTATCTATCGGAAGGATAGTCCACTAGTCGGCCGCAATGGTGGGCGCATGAACAGCTAGACCTTTCCGATGTTCATCGGCGATTCCATCGTCTAAAATTCGCCAATCGTCGATGGGTTCGACACTTAGACGAATTTTTACAAATTTTTCTTTCCTTTGTCTTTTCTCTCGCGACTCTTCGTTGGATATTCCATCTACTATTTTCCGCCGACACTACAGCGACTCCATCAACTAATTTGCACCGCCGTTTCAACGGTCTTTCACTGATGGCTTCCGATGGAAGTTCGCTTTCCTTTCATCATTCGTCGGTGGCCCGTATTGGAGGGCCTTCCGACTAAAACTTCCGCTACATCTGAGGAACGATCCTCTAAACTTTTCTGACGGCCGATAGTCTGGATACTTAGAAAAATTTCTGATATTTTTATTCGGTGGTACCCGTCGGACGGTCTCTTGCTTAGGTGATCCGATGCATTGGCAGGACTTCGGTCTAAGTCCTCCGACGATCCGATGGTCCCAATACTTAGAGAAATTTTCCAAAATTCTCTTTTCATGCACAGATTTTCTTCTATTTTCTGCTGGGAAGAAGGAAACCTGCCTCTGCTAGCTGACCTTTCATGGCCCTTTCAGGAACATGTTGCAACTTTAGCTCTGATACCATACTGTAACGTCCCCAACCCTCCAACCGGCGAAGAGGATGCTACCAAACCATCAAACATACAGGAAACTATCCCCATGAACATGAACATACATAAAATGCTAAAATAAAATTCTTAAAACATAAAACATGCTAAGATGCATAATCATTCACATATACAGCAGAAGCAAACATACATTCAGCCATTCAACATGTTCATCATAGTTCATTAGCCATCAAATGTAATTGCAGAGGTGAAATAGACAAGGATACTTATCTTAAAAAGAATTCGTCCTGCAACCAGCTACGTCGCTGCAACGTTCCACCCAACCATAGGCCAGCGCGCCCATCAATCTCTCAGCAACACTGACACCCCCGAGCTGGGCATGATTCCTCAAGGAATAAGGGTCAAATCAGGCTTACCCATAGCCAAGGTACACAAATCAGCCAAGCCCACACCGTAGGGTTTATCAGGCCGTCAAGGAGCTAGGAAAGGCTAAATGCTAATACAGTGGCCTCAATGGAGAGCTAAAGACGCATACCCTAGAGTTAACCTGACTTCTAAGACATCCACACACCTGACACCAGGAATCAGTCCTTTCTCTGCTTCATAGTTCCTCAGGCCCTGAATTCCCTTTCCAATACTCTTCAAGGGTTGTGGAGAAGAAAGCCAGCAGTATAACTCTGTCTGAGTGGCTCCAAACACCAGTTTTCTCAAGCATACCCAGCCTCTAATCCTACTTTCAACAGTCCGAAGACCAACCATTGCATACCACAGTAAAACAAACAGTTCATAGCTCTGTGAAGAAGATGAAGACAACAGTGTGACAACCCCAAACGAAAATGGTGAACACAGCTCAAGTCAACAAGGCGACTCAGAGTTGTTCTTGACCCTAGCATGGCCAAAACAACTCGGCAGCAACCCAAAACCAATGGAAGACAACTCAAGTCAACAAGGTGACTCAGAGTTTTTCTTGGCCCTAGCGTGGCCAAAACAACTCAGCAACAACCCAAAGCAGGGGAAGACAATAACCCCATTATCACAATGAAACGATGGCAACATTACACAGTCCCCAAATGGAAAAGAAGACGGACTCCCAGCATAGACAAGGGAAAAGCCTAAATGCAGACCACAGTCGATAACATACACAGCCACACTCGGTAAGGAGACATATACTTACCACTAAAATCGGTATGGGATGCACAAACACACACACAGCCCCCAGCGTGAATGGTCCCTGTACAGGGAAATTCGTGGAAACAGTAAACCTTTTTCCCAGCTCCCTGGGTGGAAGGGAGAAACTTGCACAGACTAAAATCGACAAAATTTCTGGAGTAGACCCTATGAATCCTGCGTGAAAGGAACAAGCGATTGGGATCCCCCAAATGGTGCCCACGTGAGGAAGTAACCCCCTTGCATGTGTATGAGCAATATCGAAACCGTGAGTGGAAGAGTGGGAGAGTGGTGACCATTCCCCTACCCTCTGCATGAGGAAGAGCGAGCTCGCTGGTGGAGTGTATGTGGGGCAAAGACGGGAAGTCCTGCCACCCACCACTCTCCAGCCATAACTGCTCCCAACTAATCAAACAACAGAAGTTTAGTGGGGGTTCGACACATGGAAAAATCCCAATGGCCCCCACGGATTATACAACCCCCCCTTAACCTTAGGAAATAGTGCCCTTTTAATTTAACATTGCACCATCGTATCTGGCTATAGGTTTATTTTAATTGATGTGCATATTTACATGATGCCCAAAACTATAATGTGCTAGATAGCACGATATACCATCGACAATGATCCCTATTGCCGAAACATACACAACCAAATCAATGGTGGGGATTTTTCCTTTAGCTCCTCACCACGATTAATTACAATATATACATCATGTATCATTTAATGCAAACGGGGTCAAAATCTGGACATTACAACAAAGTAGTTACAACTGAAGGAGTCAGTTGCATAACTATCCAAACTACCCGAATTTCAAAATACATATTTTTTTTACATTTTCAAGAGGCATACGCGGGTTGCAGAAACAACAGTCACGTACACGAGGAGGTATACGTGGGTTGCAATGCAGAATGTCATGTATTTAAGGCATACGCGACTATTATATATAGCAACTCGCATACGTATGTGGGTTTCCTTAAGGAAACACGCATACATAAAAAAAAACTCATTTTTAGGGCATTTCTAGGCATTTTCAGACTTTGGTGTCTTCTGAAAAGTTTTAGCTAACATAGATACCTTTCCAATGGTGTAGAGATAAGGTCAAACTAAGTTACAAAACTCAAGATATGGGTCCTCCAAGTTAGGTGTTTTTTTAGTGACTTTCATGAAGTGTCGTCATGGAAGTGTCGACATGCGACAAAATCATGGGAAAGTGGTCACAGGCAAAGACGTGTCATTTTTAGCTATAATAGATTCCCCCTAATGTATGAGGTTAGAGGGGAAGATGATAGCCAAAATGCATTATAAAGGAAACAACTGAGTATGGAGAGATCAGAGAATCCAAGATTAAAAGGCTCGAACAAAGGTACCCGAAAGAGAGATAAATGTGAGAAAAAACTGATCTCTGGGACATACAAGTCCATATACAAAACATCGCCATAAAGATATAGGCAGATCCAACATATGTATAACTGATGAAACTATCATGGTTGCTCAATATGAAAAAAGGTGCCATATCAAATCTAAAGGAGTCATGGCCACAAATGAAAAAGGTGGATCCATACTCGACAATCGATCATAGCCACAAGAATACAAGGTGGATCTATGTCTCAACAAAATGTCATATAAAGTGTAACAAGGTCTTGCACGGCTTAGGCAATAGCAAAAAATGATGGCGCTACTGTTGGCCCAAGGTCTTCAATCCAAACCTGCCCAAAAGGTACGAATCTTAACCATGTGAATAAAGGAGTTGAAGTCGAACATGGAGGAAACTGTATGATTACCAGTCAATAATGAGAACTATTAACAAACACGAGGGAAACCATCATTAATGAAAATGGTCCCCAAGGTACCTAGTACATTCTAACAAGTGTGAATACAAGGACTTGAAGTCGAACACTTGAAGAATCCATCGAGTAGGAGACATTAAGATATTCCCACTACCCAATAGTGAGAGAAATTTCCACTGATGACTACAATCCCCAAGGTACTGTCATAAAACTATAAATCTCATCCCCACAGCAATATGTGTTGCAGTTGATAGGAAGAGATCTGTTGGAAGGAAGGCATTAAGGCATCCTTCATCAATGAACACGAGGTAAGTCAAAGACTAATTGGATCTAGAATTGGTAGAGAATTTCACAACAAGGACCGCTGAAGACATGATGTAATGAATTGATACCAGGGAATGGGCAACACAAAAGGTCAAGGTAACTGCAGAATGGCCGACAAAGGTTTAATCCTTGAATAGTGAGCACGACACAAAAAGTGACCTAGGCAGCTTTTGACACAAAAAGGACCAATGACACAAATCTGCAATGTAGGAGACATTGACAGATTCCCCATCTAACTGGAAAAGAAACCAATTGGAGGAGTAAAAACTCTGAATCGGGATGAGATCAAAAAATTAGGACCCAACTATTGATAGACTCAAAATTGGTGCTTTGTTCAAGGAAACAAGACTTGATGCCATGATGTAAAAAACATGTGAATGAACTTCCCTTCCCCTCTTTCTTGTAAAGGTTTAACGAGTCCAAGAAAGCAAACTCGGGACCATCTTCATTTTTGGCAAGCTCGAAGAAAAGATAGAAGAATGCTTGATAAAGCACTGACTCGTGGATTTTACGAGCCCGAACTAGTACATGATCGATGGTGTTTTCATAGTTTAGAGAGTCTAAAAACTCCAAAGAAGACTCCAAGGGGGTCCTTTTTCGTACAATTTAGTCTCTTGAGACCGGAAAAGTATAAAACAAACCACAAAAGAACTCTCTTAGCTTCCAAAGAAGTAAGGCACACCTTTTTCGTATTTAGTCAAGAAGGTCCGAAATAGGTTAAATTACCACCTACCCAACGCTCCTTCAAAAGAAACATATAGCCTGATTTTTATGAGTGTGAAGGGAGGCAAGATCACTCGGAAAGATCCATTTTATTATGAGAAATGGGGCTTACAACAATAAACTCGATGATTTGTTCTTTAGGGTTTAACGAGCATGAAAAAGACATAAAGTACACTTGGAATATTTTTCATGTTTAGGTCCAGAGCACGAAAAAGATAAAACTAAGCTCATACCAGGGGTTCCTTTTCCGTAAGTTTAGTTCCTCAGGTCCGAAAAAGTGATAAACCTATGCCTGAGAATACTCTTCTCAATTCCGAAGAAAAGAGAGTGTTCCTTTCTTGTATTATTCCACATGGTTCGAGAAAGCGATAACCTACCACCAATGTGGATGCCCATTCACATATTCTTAACGAGCCTGAACGGACAAGTTTACTCGGTAGTCAAGTCTATTTTGAGGAGTTAGACCTGGGCCTAAAGAAACTCAATATCTTTCCCATGAAGTTTTAACGATTCCGGAAAATCCAACTCGCGGCCTCCTTACTATTTTTATTGAGCTCGAAGGAGAGCAGAAAGAATGCTCTAAATGCGAGGAGACGAGTGTCAGGGGCAAGCGAAACTAGTTCCAAGCGCAAGGAACAAACCTATGCATAATGCAAGGAACAAGAGCAAGGTAAAGACACTCGGGGAACATCTCCTCAAGGTAAAGGGTGTCAAGTTGCAAAGAAAAAATGATACAAGGCTTAACGACGATGAGAACAAAGATGAGGGCTTATATAACGAGCTAAAAGCGTGAAAGCCAGCATCAGGCTCATAAGCACGAGCAGGGCACATGCAAATGCAATTACAGCTTGAAAAACAAGACAAGGCCAGTAAACAGTTGTGAATCCAACTAAAAATCCTATCTCCAAGAAACAACAACATCAAAATCATATTCAGAAAAAATATCTGATGCAGGTCACTTTGGCAGAAACACATGTGGCTTTGCTATCTTCTACAAAAGATGCAGTCAAGGAAGAATCAACAAAAGAGGACTCTATAGTGCCAAGATCCGAGGGTTTATAATCAATAAGATCAACCTCAGAAGGAGATAAAAAATCAACAAGGTATATAGAGTTTGCAGGAACAAACTCAATATCACAGGATTTGAAAAATTCATAAGAAAAATCAAACTCATCAGGATCACTGACTTTCTGTTCAAAGGAAGAGTCGAAAGACTCAACAAGACCAACATAAGAATAAAGGTCATGCTTACTAGGAAAATCAGGGTTAGACTTAGTCACAACTGACCAACATCTAATAGAAGATCAGACTGTATCAAATACTTTAGGAAGACTCCATCCGAAGGAAGGAGATCATCCGAGATAGGACACATGTCTAAACTTTAAAATGGATCAACAGAGTGGAGAGCACGCTCCATAGTCTGTATAGGATGACTCACCTATTCAACTGTTGGGACCAAGTCCTGAGAAGGTAAGCATGAAAACAGAGGCTACTTCTTAGTAGGAATTGAATGCAAAGGACATGAGGCCACATAGCTCACCTTTGGCAGGGTAGTGTCTATAGAAACACTGGGAATCGATAAAGGAAAGACTTGGTCTCTAGTTGGGTCAGGAGACAGATCAAGAGAATCCAACTGATCGATGGTGACAATTTATTTTCCATGATTAAAGTACATCACACGAAAGAATGTTGACACCACAACTTGCATGGCATAGACATAATCACGTCCAAGGAGCATATTGAAGTCCAAGGGGTCCTCTATTACCATGAAGTCAACTAAGACGGTCTTCCCACCCAAAGTAACAGGTGTTTGAGCAAGAATTCCCAAGGCTATACAAATTCTTCTATCAAACACCAGTAACTGACTAGTAGTCGACACAAGGCTGGGAGATCCCATGCCTCACCAAGCACGAGCAGACAAGATACTAACTGAGGCTCCTTCATCAACAATATAACGAGCAATCGTGTATGGTTCAACTTTGACCTTTATCTAGAAAGGTGCATCAGAAGGAAGGCGCGCCTCAACTAGGCTATCCCAATCAAAGGAAGCAATCCGAGAGCTTGGTGGGGGTTGATCTGAAGCGAGTTCAGTGCCCCCTTGTTTAGTAAGTTCTGAACTGGCAGCGAAGAAAATGTGACTAGCAGACACTTCACTCTCCAAAGGAAGAGTGGGATTGATCAACAATGAATTCAATTCAACCGCTTCATGAAAGTCACTCTCCGAAGGGAGAGTGGGATTGACCAAAGATGGCATTGGTTCAATCACATCAGGATCACTCTCCGAAAGAAGAGTGGGATTGACCAAAGATGATATTGTTTCGACCACTTGATCAACCAAAGGTTGAGTAGGTTGTTGAGAAACTATAGGTTGTTTAGGAGAAGGAAATTCTTGAGTCTTGGACCACACTCTTCGCACCTCTACGATAGCAGGGCACTGGTGAGTAAGATGATCTCCCTCACATAGCTTACAAGGGAACTTAAGTTTTCACTTTGAACGACCAGTTTTCTCAACGGTGTCAACATGACTAGCAGTGGATGACTGTTTGCTCTTAGCATGACCTACAGAGGCTAAGAGTTTCCCCCCAGCATGAACTACAGAGGATGGGTGACTGGGTCCAACCTGACTAAGAGAGGTTGGTTGTTGAGAGACTTCAGGATGTTCAAAAATAGGATGACCATGAAACCAAACTCTTCGCACCTCCGTGATAGAAGGGCATTTATAAGTAAGGTGGTCTGCCTCACAAAGCTTACAAGGAAACTTGGGCTTGTGTTTTGAAAGGGTAGTCTTTTCAACAGTGTCAACATGACTCGCAATGGCTGACGGATTGTCTTCAGCATGAACCACAGAGGATGAGAAGCTGCCCCCAGCATGACCTGCAGAGGTTGAGAAACTGGGTCCAACATGACCTGCATAGGTTGGATGGGCACCACCAGGATGAGCAATAGAGGCTGAATGGTTAGGATCAACATGCTTTGCAGCAGTTGAGTGTGTGCCCTCAGTATGAACTTCAGAGGCTGGGTGGATGGATCCAACATGACTTGCTGAGGTTGGATGGGGAGGTTCAACTTGAACATCAAAGGTTGAATGGGTGCCCTCGGCATGAACTACAGAGGCTGAATGATTGGATCCAACGTGACCTATACAAGTTGGAAGGATCCCACCAGCATGATCAACAGAGGCTGGATGGTGAAGATCAACTTGACTTGCAGAGGTTGAGTGCTTAGATCCAACATGACCTGTAGAGGTTGGATAGGTGCCCCCAGCATGAACTGCAAAGGCTGGGTACCGAGGTTCAACTTGACTTTCATAGGTTGAACGGGTGCCCCCATGCTTATGTGCCGTCTTCCTATTCCTCCTTCTTTTACTCCTTTTAGACTGTCGATTACTAATATCAGTATTTTCACCGCATGAGGTAGAAGGAGGAGGAGAATCAACTATAGGTGAAGGGAAAGCATTGTTTTGATGCCCTTGATATAAGGAGCTTACTTGAGAAGCATCTAGAGCATTCAGGACAGTTGGAGTGGATAACAACCACATCGGTAGCCCTAGGGTGAATCCAGGAAGATTCAAGGTGGCCATCAAAGGAACACCAACATTCCCTGTGAGAGGAATACTACAAGGAGTTCCCAGCATGGGGATCTCTTGGTTGGTGTTCAAAGGGGTGTTATCCATAGTTTCAAACTAGGAGACAAAGTCTAAGGTTGACAGGAAACCAAAATTACAAAGCACACACCTAAAGGCACACTAAGTATAGAAAAACCACACAGCAGTCACTAAAAATTCCTAAATCCAAACAGACAAACATGTATAAGATATGATTTCCCAAACAAAGCTGAGATACAATTACTTGGTGTCCCTATAGATGTTCTTAAGCACAAGCGGATGAATCACCCACCGCCCTCACACACCTTCTACCGGGGTTACCTTCCAAGCCCGTTCAAGGTCAACCAGAAATAGCCTTTCGGTGTACCTATGTATGAACCCTAGATGTCAAAGAGACTAAAGGCTACCTTAACTATATTGATAGTCTGGGGGGGCAGTCGCAAGCCTGGTTTGTACGCTTGGGCAAGGTAGCAAATCCCAAAACCCTGTCTAAGATAGAATCCTCAAATGCGCAAAAACCTTGGTCTACGCTTTGACAAGGAATCAGAGGGTTATCTCCTCAGTCTAAGCCTCCACGCGGCCTCGTGCTTAACACCTGTTTGAGAGGAGCTTTCTAGATACAATCAACATAAAAAAGGGTTTACCTAGTGATTGGACAACTACGTCTGAAATTTTAACACTTGTGGGGAGTTTAAACTCCCTATCCCACAAGTCTAGCCTGAGATAGTTGGTGTATGACCCTATAAAATAAAACTTACTAATGATTTTTAAATTATATCGTTTATTTTAAGGGCTATTTTTAGTCAGAGGGTAAATAGCATGAAACTTATGTGGTGTTTTGACTCAAAGTTGAAACAAAATGGCTAAACAAAGAGAAATGAAATGCAAAAAAGAAATAACTATTCTCTTTATTTCTTCAAATAGAAACTTGAAAGCCACAAAAGAACAATTTCATTTATTTATTTTTCAAAAACAATGATATGCCATGCAATCTAGACTAAAAAAATAATCTACATGCATATAAAGAAAACATGTGTTTTTTTTCTTTTTCTTTTATAAATGCAAAAGAAAAACTACCTACAAACCAAAATATGCAGATAAAAAGAACAAAGCAAAAGGAACTCTACTATACAACCACCAAACAAACTTTAGAATGCTCTAAAGTTAGTATAAACCCTACTTGGAAGGAAAGCTTGCATAAGAGACAAGTCAACTATTTTGGCATGGTGAAGTTAACCAACAAAATAAGAAGGAAACAAACGCCAACAAGCTTCTGAACTCAGACAAAGATCACTAACAGAGGCTAACCAAAAACATAAGCCAAAATCAAGCCAAGCAAAGTTGGTGGGGAGCAAAGAGCAAAGAGAAAACCCTAATGCTATAAAAAGACTTACCACATAGATAAAGAACAACCAAAAAGGATGAAACTAACTCCTTGGAGTCATGCACCTATAGAGGACCCAAAAAGACCTATCAAACAGCCTTCAAACAACAGAAAAAGCCAAAAAAAGAGGAAAAAACATTGTTTAAAGGCACACGCGGGTTTCACTACTGACAGGCCGCGTGTCATACACGGGTTGACAATACAGCAAGTCACGTGTACAAGCACACGTGGGTTGTACCACTCATAAGTCGCGTATCGTACGTGGATTGACATCATAGAAAGTCGCATGTACCAAACCAGACACGCGACTGTTCAGCCTTCAACTCGCGTATGGGTGGAAAAAAATCCTAAAAAAGGTCAAAAACTGCCTTAGGAAGGCAGGGGAGTTGTTCTATCAGACTGATAAAGTGTTCCTAAGTGGCAAGAAAGACCTGAAACCTTGCAAAATACTGAAAGAAAAACAGAGAAACCCCAAACAGACAAGGCTCTCCCCAGCAGAGTCGCCAGTTTTGTTGTAAAGGAAAGTATCCTATGGCTAGGGTTTAAGAGGCCATCAATGTACTGGGGTTGAAAGGTGGACGCAAATGGTTCTGCAAGTATATATAAGAAAGTTTCAGAGATTAGAACAGTTCATACCTTGACAAACGAAGGTTGATCCAAGTAGCCCTTCAATCCTCTTCTTGCTCCTCTTGCTCCAAGAGACTCACAAAACAAATTATACCTTCCTCAAACCATAATGCCACCACATATAAAGCAATGATAATCAAATAAACATGAAATAATAATCTAATTAACATCAACATCTGATCATAAACAGAGGTTCAATCACACATTGAACAATGATTTGGGAAGAAGAAGGACATCACATCTTTATTAATCTTGAAAACAAGTATAAGTATACCTTCTCTTCATGTTTGGCACCTCACAAAAACTTGATCTAGTTCTGCTGCTTCTCCTTTCTAAGGACTCAGCCTCCAAGCTCTGCAACACAAGGAAAATGCTTCTAGGGCAAAGGTGTGGGCAAAGAGAGTCCCAATTCCTCCAGCATAATGATGCAAAAATTCAAATCCCCTCTCATTGACCTCCCTACCTCTATTTATATGCTTAATGAAGAGTTAGGGTCGAACACAAAGTAGTTACAACTAAAGGAGTTAGTTGCATAACTACCCAAACTACCCGAATTTCAAAATACGTATTTTTTTTTACATTTTCAGGAGGCGTACACGGGTTGAAGAAACAACAGTCGCATACACGAGGAGGTATATGTGGGTTGCAATGCAGAAAGTCATGTATTTAAGGCGTACACGACTATTATATATAGCAATTTGCGTACGTACGCGGGTTTCCTTAAGGAAACTCGCATACATACAAAAACTCATTTTAAGGGTATTTCTAGGCATTTTCATACTTTTATGTCTTCTAGAAAGTTTTATCTAACACAAATACCTTTCCAACGGTGTAGATATGAGGTCAAACAGAGTTACATAACTCAAGATATGGGTCCTCCAAGTTAGGTGTTTTTTTAGTGACTTTCATGAAGTGTCGTCATGGAAGTATCGACATGCGACGAAATCATGGGAAAGTGGTCACAGGCAGAGATGTGTCATTTTGAGCTATAACACCAGAATTGCAGAGCTGCTTAGGAATAAGAGCACCCTGTGAATAGGTGTCTTTCTTTCAAAATACTTCCTTAACCTAGAATAAGTCAAGTACATTTTTCTTGGTTCCTGAGATATATCTACGATATTGAGACGTGTTAAATGTTAAGCACTCTTCAAATATTCAATAAAAAAAAACTAGCTTGAGATCTAAAAGAAATATTGAGTTTAAACATGCACAAAAAAAACTTATACTAGTAAGTATTGGACATGGCCTTGGCTTACAAAAACATACAGTGAGTAAAAATCCAACTCATTATGTTGTTAACAACACCAGACCCAACAAAGTAATGACAATTCTATGAATTTTGAACATGTGATGCATGGATACTAAAAGTTTCCAATTCCTAATAAGAGAGCTATATTCTATTATGATGGAACAAATACTTCAAAAAAATAAGCTTCATATCATAGAAATGATGAATAATAGTCTAGGATTGAATTAGATGAGTTTTTTATTCCTAATTTAAAAAAAAAGATCCAATGAATCTATATTACAGGGAAGTTATCAAAACACATAACATAAATTCTTCCTTAATGTCAGTTTGGATTTAAAGTTAGGAATAAAGTGAACCCAAAACCTATTCTAGCACCATCTACCACTAAAGAATGACAATTACAAATTAGAATTCCTTGTTTTATTTTACAAACAACTAGCAAATCATTAAATCCTCTGTATAAACTAGATTATAGAGAGCATGTAAAACATATAATTTCCTCAAAAGAATCCAACTTCTAATCAATTCTTAAGAAATTCAAGTTGTCTCCCTATATAAATTGAATTGTAGCTAGCATGAAAAATAGCACACTTCTTCAATAGAAGCCGACTTCTACCAGCTGATCCATTTTGAAGAATGTCAATGTGTTTGTTTAGCAAGTCTACATCATAACTAGAATGATATTTCAGGGCATCGATCAATGAATTTATCCAAATAGTAGCGATGTCATTCAAGCCAGTTAAGGTCTCAAATAATGGAAATGCCATTGTTTCATTACATTGTGACAACGACAGAATACAACATACAAAACATGTAGTTGCAATACAGCTTTCCAGACAACATTGGCACACAATTGGAAAAATTTATGCTTGGTCCTACAATACTAGAACCTAGTACTTGGTGTTTGTACTAGAAATTGTTCCCAGACTACCACAGGAACAAGCTAGAACAATCTCAAAAATGAAAGTAAACTGGAATGGGGTTTTTTAATGGTTTTGGTTTGAAAGTTTATCATCAAGAAAGAAAATCATCAACAAGCTAATACAAATACTAAATTATGGAATGATTTGAATGACTAAGCTGTAAACACATAAGATATAAACCATAAACAATATAAACAAAACAAATATTTCACCCATAACACATACTAACACTTGCATGAATAAACACTTTAAACAAGAAATGAAATTACATGTTAAGTGATCAAACAGATCAGAGATAAAACCAGCAATAAAGATAATAATGGATTATAAGTATGTATATTCAGTATCAGTCTTCAAAATTACATAAGGGTAATCAATCTTAGCTTGATATACATCAGCTCTAAAACCTTTCCTTGATCAAAATTCGAACCCTGCATACATTTCTTTTCCTACTTTTATCCCTTTCCCATCAAAATAGTTACATAACTGTCAAAACTACTTTTAGGCCAGAATTCGAGCTAGTTACAAAAGTAGTTCTATTTTTAAAAAATAACAAAGCTATTAACTATAACAAACTAAACTAATTGACACATGGCCACTGGAATCATTCATAGAGTCTTGGCAGCCTCAACCAACAAAGCAATTCCTTCTAAAGCATGTGACTGCTTTTTACTTCTTTCTTGCTCTGTCTCTAAACTTTTGATCCTCTTTAATAAGATCTCATTCTGCTAGCTCAAACTTTGAACTTTCTGGTTTAACTCTCCGACCTGGCTCTGCATCTGCCCTTTTCTCTTCAAGGCCTCTTTAGAGACAGCTATCAACTCTTGATAGTGTGTATTGATTTCATCAAGGCCTTCTCTCAGTCTTCTATTAGTCATTACTAATACATCATTAGTCTCACTAAGAAAACCAATCCGATATTTGTATTGCTTCGCAGTTTTCTTAAAGTTCTTATTTTCTGAATCTATGTACATTCTTCCCTGTAGTGTAGAAGTTTTGTATGACAACCATGGGATATCTATTTTCTTAGAAATGAGGTCATCTTCTTCTTTATATTTTACTGTTTCTTGTGCCACATGAACCTCTGAAGACACACCTCATTCAATACTGAAAGTTTTTGGGTCTTCTGAAACTTTATCTATTCCTGGAGATGACTCTAATAACATTGAATGTTATTCCTCAATATAAAATTGTTGAGAGTTTAACTCTTCTTCATTTCCCATGTCTTCTTCATTTGAATAATCCTCGATCATCATGACCTTTTCATTCCTCAGTTTAGGGTTTAAGATCTTTTTCATATTTAGTCTAAGTTTATTCTTAACCCTAGTTTTTGGCCTCCATTTTACTTCTTCCACCTGTACAAGAGACTCCTTCTATAACTTTACCTTTGAAACTTGCAAACTGTCATCCTTGGATTCAGCTATAATTGGAACTTTTGTTGTGCTTTCTTCCACACATACAGAACTTTGTTTTTTTCTCAAATGAAATCCTCTCTTCTTCATGATTTGAATCAGCTCTCTGCTCCTTTTCATCATACTTCAAAACCTGTTCTGAGTTACAATCAAACGTTTCTCTTACCTCTTCATCCACAGGTTCTTTGAATCCCTGACCTAAACAATTTTCGTGAACATTATCCTATACCAGCTCATTCATTAACTCTTTCTTGAACCTTATAGCAAAAGAAAATTTACTGTTCATCAGGCTCTTCTTCATTTGATCTTCTTTTTCATTAGGGAGACCTGACCGGAGCAGAAAATGATCCCAACTTCTAGCTTCTTCTGCAAGACTGTGCAAATAATTAATTTTATTAATCCATGATGAAAAATAGACTGGTGAGTATGATCCTTATGCCCTTTAATTATGTTGGACATTTTTTGAGGACTTTTCAAGAAGAAGAAAGGTAAGTTCATCTTCGACTGTTGGTTTAGATGTTGCAAAATTCTAAAATGGTATTTGAAAACCAAAGAAAATCTCCCTTCACATGTAATGTAGCTCTGCAAAATTTTAATGACTTCTTTCCATTCAGGCTTGAATTTATCCAACTAAATGCCTTTTCCCCAATATAGGGCTTCGATTTCTGGTAGCAAGAAATCTTTTGGGTTAAAGCTAAAAGGAATATTATTAAACCACATCTCTCCCTCTCTTGATATACATGTAGCTTCTCCTATCAACTCCTCTGTCAATTCAAATTTAAGAGTATTAAATGTAACTGTATCATTGTTGAAACCCTGGGTGAAACGATATGATGCTTCTGGATTAAAACCCGTGATTCTTTCAAAGAAAGTGAACCATCCTTCTCTTTTAAACAATGCTACACAGTTAGGAAACTCATTTTCCCAACTCATATCCGTAGGTTCAAATCTATTAGTTTTCCCACTTTTCTTCATCTCTGTGCTGTAACCTGACCTGTGTAATTCCTCTGTAAACTTCAAATATTTTGAAAGCTCCTTCTTTGCAACAATAAAACTGTGCCCAAAACTAACTCGTGACAGGAAGGATTATGATATTTCAATAATCCTTACAGAATTAAAATCGTGTCAAACCAGACCACGATTCTCTCAATGATTTCTACATCTCCTCATACACCTGTCATGATTGTGGACTCTGGCTATGATCATGCGTCATTATGTCTTCATAGGTGTCTAAAATATTCCACTATTTTTTATTGCAAACAACCATGATTATCTGCCACTATTTTCAATGATTCGAGATTCTTGTAGCACCTTATTATATTGACTCTTCACTTTGCGCTACAAGAATCCCCCTTGTGAATATTTTTTGAAAAATGACTCAAAAACAAATGTTAGGTCATAAAGCTAAAGCTTGGAATAAAATTTATTATAAGCTTTTCAGACTTTTAAAGAAATATACACCTAATAAGCCCACAAAAACTTTAAAACCAATAAAATGAAATAAATCAAACAATTATAAGCATAAAATCAAACAAAAAATGTAGTTACCAATATGAAACCTCAAAACCAACTAAAAAATGTAAAGTAATAGGAAATAAATTTAAAAAAAAAACACATACATCAACCAAGAACAAGATCTAGTTATAACACTTAGTACATACATAAATAAAATACCAGAACCTAGTACTTAGTACATACAAAAATTCCTAGACATGAGATGGTTTTGATGCAGGGCCACAAAAGGAAATAAGCTTTCCCAAAACATGCCACAAATTCACATAATCATTGCAAACCATTTCCAATTCTCAAGAGAGGTAATATAATTACTGCAATATTAGGAATTCACAGATATTTGGATTAATTTGCATTGCCTGGTTAACTTAGACCAGTTTTAGTAGCAGTGGCAAATCGCCTTTGTCTGCTTCTGCTTGGAAGTTCCATTGATAAAATCAGTGGATTCCTTCAAAATATTCTAATCCTAAGCGAAATTCATTGTACGGAACACACGCTATGCTCAACAAGTCAGAAACAATATGAGAGGAGCAAGGTAACAACGTATGAAGTGTCGAAAGGGAAGCCAATACATGACTAGTATTTCCTACATCCATCCATAAATGGTGGATTGGCCTTGTGCTTACATATGTGATGAATATCCGATGGACAAACATACCAGTGGAATGAATAGATAACAAACAGAAACGATTTCAAAAATACAAATTTACCCAGCAAGTTCTAGGTCATTCATAATAGCTTGATAGTGATGGTTTGTGGACGAATTTTTGTCTATTGCACAAGAAAATTTCCATCTCAAATAATTTTATAGAGTGGCAACCGCAACCACAATGTTAAAGATTAAATATTAATGGTGAAAAAAAATCCATAATCAAGAGTATACAGAGTGAAGAAAATATTACTGAATAGAAATATATCGAGGCTCTTGTTAGGAATGTATTCGTAGACCAATAGTCTCTGTGGACCATACACACTGCAACCAAGCAGTTTAACGAGGTTTCTGTGTTGAACATGGCTCATCAGATTGAATTCATTGAAGAACTCATTAACCCTTTGTTCATTGTTTGGAAATAGTCTCTTCACTGCAATTTCGTTCCCCTCTTTCAGAACTCCCTGATAAAAAATCCACGAAGATGTTGTCTTATCATATTTTAAATGTTCTAAATAAAGCATTCTAAGGGCTTACAAGTATTGTCATTGGATATGGTTGTGATTCCATGTTCCAATTTAGTTCTACTGCAAATTTACCATAGGAATTCCATGCTCCAAATTTAGTTTTACTGCAAGTTTGATGATTGAAAGAAAATCTCTAGACTTCTGCTTGGGATTTTCATGTAAAATATTGGCATAACTATTACAATTGATTGAAGCGTTCCACACTAGGAGTTGATTGAAGCCTTCCACACCAGGGATCTGGGGATTGGAATAGGGAATAGGGGAGTCGGATGGGCACAGGGGAGCAGGATTGTCGTGGTTTGAAAATGAATTGGTTGGTGGAAAAATTAATGCAAGACTTTACAGGACTTGAGACGGGCGATGGTGGAAATAGGACGGAGGTTAAACGAGCAGTGTTGGGGGTAGCCGAAAAGTTTAAAACAATTCCATTAATGGACGACTTTTTCCCTGTAGGGAACCACGCCCGGTGGCTTATCCAACATGAGGGTAGCCGGAAAGTTTAAAACAATTCCATTAATGGACGACTCTCTTTTCCTGTAGGGAACCACGCCAGGTGGCTTATCCAACATGAACACACATGCTGGATAAGATCGGCCACCATGGAGGGACTCTTGGAAAGAACCACCTCATACCCATCGTTCATCTGTTCCACACCCTCGGGAAACAGCTGCCAAATCAAGCTTCCTGCACCGCCTCCTGCATTCCTCGTCAATGAAGGTGTCTCTGTAGCTGCTGTTGTAACTCGGATCTATTCTTGATGTTCCAAACTCTATAAACATGGCTGACATTTTCAAAGTCTTCTCACAGTCTTCGATGTCTGACATGGTCCAGTTTTTAACGAATGCAAGGTGTGTTTCAGATATGGATTGAGAAATCCTTCATGGAATCAATAAGAAACAGAAAAAAATCCTCGTCAGAATCATTTTGTTGTAACTTGGAACACGGTTTAAAGGTTATTATTGATCTATGCTCATTTGTAACCTTACCACATGTCTGGATACATATGCACAAAAGCAAAATCATGAATGCGCAACACTTTGTGGTTTCTTATGAAGTTTGTGCCTAATTGCTAAAAACTGTTAGGGTTCAATACAAACCTTTCAGGGCTGGAATATCCATAGAACCCTTCAACTCCAATCTCAAAAAGATGCTTAGGATCAATAGATTTCACATAAAATCCATCTCCTAAATCCATTCCTGTCAATGAATTTAATGTGCACGTTAAATACCCATTGTACACAGTGATTCGTCTAATCATGTTGCAGTTTTCTTTGGAGCTACCAAAATCCGGCTATATATGAAATAAGAGTTTTCATGATCATGAACTTTGATGGATTTTTGCCAATATCTTATAGATTCAAAATTCAAGTTCTATGGTCAGTTTTGTAGAATTGTCATTTTGAACCAATCCAAATAGCTCAAAAATTATTCAAAAAAAAATTACTTCACCATTATGCCACTATGTAGACATTTTTCCAACCAGTTAATGAATTAATGTGCCATTAATATAAATTTCATAGAATTTATTAAAGACTAAGGAATTTAATGGATTCTAGAAGGTCGGGAAGACAGAAGATGACGAGAGGATTTTAGTAGAATTTATTAAAGACTGAGGAAGTTAATGGAATCCAAAAGGCTGGGAAGACAGAAGATGGCGAGAGGCTTTGTAGGGCGAGGTATTTTAAAGAGATTTCCGCATGATTTCCGCGTGGTATTATCTCGAGGTAGTTCATGAGCTTCGATTCCGTTTCCTCCGCGTGTGTTTAAAATTTCCGACAGTGGGTAATGAAATTCGATGGGAAGACGTTTCTTTTTACGACTTAAAAAATGACTTTGTCACGAGAGTCTATGTTGTTTTTCTTTTGAATTGACTGTTTGTTTTATGTTATATATTCACCTTGTTGAAATGAGTTTTATGTTATATATTATCAAATTTCCTAAGAAAAAATATTTACTTTTAATTAATGGTCGACAAAATCTCATAAGTAAATAGAAGTAAAAAGTAAATATTTATAGCTGAGCTTTACATGAGGAACGTTACATAACATTACGTAATCGAAAATAATATTTATCCCCGACATTTACATGAGGAATGTTACAGAACGTTAAGTTACAGGATCTCCATCATACTGGGTTGTAGAGCACCTATGGAATGTAGAGCGCCTCTCAGGAAAAATATCCCCCATGCTAGGCGCCAGAGCATTACGTTACAAGATATCCTATTTTTGGTAAACAATGAGATATTCTTGCCTGAATACAAAACATCATTTACCATCAACAAAATAAACAATTTTATAATGTCAAATTTCATAGGCATGTCCACTTCACTAATGCTCAAACCCTTATCATGACTTCTTTACAGAAATCTCTTGAAATTTTCTTCAAATGTCAATGTGGTGAATTCATTGGACACCTAAGTAGAAAACTATTCTTGTTATAAGATATATCATTATTTTTTTTAAAAGAGAAATGACAACTTTGGAAGCCCGACTTTGAGAGGTCATAATTCCATCATCATTGCACATAACCTCTATTGTGAACCATTTATAGAAATCTCCCACATTTTTATTCAAACAAAAGAAGTTGTGTAACAATATAAAATTTATATGACGAAATAATGCAAGAAGCTATATCCCAATTTGTCATGCCAAGGCCATCATTCTCTAATACCATGTCAAAGGTAGGTGGCGCAAACATAGTTACTATTAGTAATCTCAAAAGTATATAATCACACATCATAAACATAGCTTATACAAGATATAATAAGTATTTAAAATACCCCTGAGATACATTCGAAATTAGCAACTCGCTTGATAGCTTGGTGAATACATATGGGGTGATGACCGCATGTGTGTGTCTGTATTCCAAGTAATATATCTCAAGGGAAACCTTTCGATCACTTCCCCTTATATCGAGAATGGTGCACGAGGTAAACTCTAGATTCATCAAGGCACAATGGAAATTCAACAACTCATGAATAAATCATATATAACTCATCAATAATCATCTCACTAGGAGAAAACAAGTCACAACTCTTTTTATTCAAGTGTTGAGGAGATTTCACAGTCCAACATATGATATATCATTTTTGGGATTATCTACGTAGTGTATGTCATTAATCTATATCCCATCAGTATAGTTGCAACTAGCCAATTTCTCATAGTTTTGAATAGTCCACTTAGCACGCATTGCATTGGGTGATCATCTTATAGGATTGAAGAAGTGGGATTGAGACTAGTGAAATGAATCCATAGAATTATCAGATCATGGTGTCTCTTGCTGAATATTGCACCATAGAACCTCATCAGTAGTCCCACCCTAATCAAGTAGACATATTTGGTCCTCTTAGTCTGCAGCACTAGTACATCATCTTAAACATCTTGCGAATTACACCCACTAGTTGGTCACCAAGGATACCAACATATGGATTTTCCATGCACACTTAACTAAGTTTTCTCAATGCATCCTCTATCCTAAACAAGGACTTAAGAACCCAAGTCTTCCTCGAAGTCCAAAGTCCATATATTATCCCCACTTAAAGATGTTGACATCCTTGTCAACATCACTCCATCGACAAGTCCAATGAAAACGGGCATTTGTGGTGAAGAGATATATTGTTGTTTGTCCCTTCAACCTAGGTTTAGACCTTGTTTTTCAAACAACAACACTCAAGATATCGGCCTAATAGAGCAAGGCTCAGTCGGCAGCACCTAAGACACAAATTCAGTCTCACCCAAGATATCTCTTATGGGTACTGTCAGAACCAATTTTTTGCAGTTGGGTGGGGATTTCTTCTCCCTTGGCACATTACCAACTAGATCGACAGAAGTCAATGGGTGTATTGCTTATTCCTACTATGTGCAATTAAGATACTACTTAGATTATATGTTAGCAGAGATTATATCAATAATTGAAGAGTTTAACAAACATATTATCTATCAATAGTGTGAATTATACATAAGAGAACTCATTCATAAGCAAATACATAAACACCTATTCACAATATACATTCCTGTGACTTAATCACATTCATCATATACATTAATGTGACATAAACACATTCATCATCTACACATTGACACAATATTTAACGTGGAAACCCATCTAGGAAAAACCATAAAGGTGCTCTTCATGTGGCATGAGAAATATATGCTCTTTTTGTCTGTGCACTTAGTTGGAGACTCTGTTCTATATCTTCTTCTCTTATATATACAGACTCCTCTCTCCTCTCATTCTCTCTAGCCTTATGTTTCTTGATCTTCTTCTACTTCACCCTACTATCGATCCACACATAGCCTAGATCAACTAAATCTTCTCTTCAAATCTATTGTTGATCCACACACAACCTGGATAGAATAACTCTCCTCTTCAAATCTACTGTTGATCCACACATGTCCTAGATATACTAACTCTTCTTACCTACACAACTGATTGACTAGGAACCAACAAAATAGGGACTAGGAACTTAGCACGCAAGTAGAATTAAGAAGTAAGTAACCTGCATACAACTTGATTTATTCCTTTTATATACTCTTTAC
Source organism: Pseudotsuga menziesii (assembly GCA_001517045.1). Lineage (NCBI taxonomy): Eukaryota > Viridiplantae > Streptophyta > Pinopsida > Pinales > Pinaceae > Pseudotsuga > Pseudotsuga menziesii. The sequence continues at coordinate 828,684 of LPNX010011757.1, read as the reverse complement.
TTGTCGAATTCAACCGACTTCATTCTGTTAGCCAACATGTTGGCATTCCTATTCTAGTTACACTTGTCAATAGGCACAATCGACCCAAAATACAAAGATGTGTTTATTCCTTAAAGAATGTGTGACTCTAGGCGAATTCGTACCCTCGATATCTCGATCTGTCCTTTTTAGTCATAGTGTCACTGGATGCCTTCTCTATCATGGTTCCTTCTGTTGCAGTTGATCTCGTCGTGTCTTTTCCTTCTGTTGCAGTTGATCTTGTCGTGTCTTTTCCTTCTGTTGTGACTTCTCTTCTGTCGTGGATTCTCTTCTTTCATGAACTCTTCTCCTGTCACAGCTTCCTCTACGACTACTTCTTATGTCTTAGATATTTTTTCCTTATCTTATTTTTTCTTCCTCTATCACAACTTCCTCTATATATTCTTCTTCTACCTTGTTATTCCTTCCATAAATGCTTTCGTTACAGCTTCTCTTCCATCTTTATCTGCTTCTTATCCCTGCTGCTAGACTCTTTATCTTTCGAGCAAAATTCTAACCAAATTTTGCCTATATTTTCCTAGGGCCAATAGGCCCCCAACACTCACATGTGGCTCGTCCCGAGCCACACTATGTTATTCCACAACTTCCACATTTGTGAAGACTTTACCTTGAAAATATTGAAATGTTTTCACTATCTCCTATGTCTCGCGTTGCACATCCTCTTTTGTCTTCTCCAAGTTTTCCAAAAGGTCATATCCGATGTGTTCTGACGTTACAAGTCCCGCGACCTCTACTACTCATCACACCTTCTGAGGTACAGCCTTAATCATTGCTTTAATTCTTTCTTCTTTAGCCTACAACTCTGCGACGTTGGCATTTCTTTGTTTTTGTTGGGTTCAAAACATTGCAACTTCATGTTGAAGTTTCTTCCTTTCCATATCCTTATCCATTTTCTTTGCTAAGGGTAACTTCTTCAGTTGAGTTTCTTTTGTATCAGTAGTACGTAGCTGCTCTGTGACTTTATCCAATTCAGCGTCATCGATCAAATCTTCCCATGTCTGAGAAACTTGGTTCGACATCCACCGAAAATTTCTTGTCGAGCCATACACAGCCACCATGGAATGATACCAATAACTCTTTGACACACACATTTACTTGTACACTTCAGTCGAAATGAAACATAAAGAGTAATGATAGTATACCTTCCTGGTCTAGACCTCTTGCCCATTCCATTGGAGATAGGAACTTCGGGCCATTCGGTATGTCCTGTATAAATATCATGCAATTATTCAGGTCCAAATATCATTGTTTTTCGTGTGTTGTGATCCACGAAGTTCAACTTATAAAGGTTTGGAATAATTTTCTACGACACTGGAACTCCTTCCGGCATAGTTGGTGTTTGCAGTAGGTAACATGCATTGTTTGTAACTTTAATATTTGGCGAATCGGATCATCTTAGTGGAACATATGGTAGCATAGTCTCATGTCCTAATTCTTCCTCCTCCTCCTCCTCCGGTGGTGGTGGTGATTTTTTTGTTTGGCTTGTGGAACATATCCCCCATGTTGTAACAAATAGACTCGATTGGTCTGGTCATGACCTGGATGATGGGACAAATGGAGGTTGTGGATATTCTTCAACAGCCACAACATACGGTGGGATGTATCCAACACTCTTCCATGATGATTGTAGCTGCGATATTAGATTATGCAGTTGTTCTTTTACTGGAAATTGAAATAACTATGCTATGTGAAAACTTACTTCAGCTCTTTCAATTGCAGACAACAATCTCTCTCTCACATACAACAATAGAGTGAATTGAAACTTGGGCACGACTGGAGATAACATCTAACCATTCAATTCAACTGTCCTTCACACGCTTAGGAAATAAATGGAAAGGTATATGTCCTTTTCGTCACATGGGCTGACCATTCAAATGATCATTAGGAAACTTCTATGCATGCTGCCATTTGCCTACCAAATCAAGTGGTATTTATTGCCATAAAGATGGATGTGACCGAAAAACATGTCGCCCAAAATATCTCATGCTTTTAAATTAATGATGGCAAGCTATTATTTTTGCGACTCTATTTTTGACTTGCAAAAATGTTGCTCTTGTTGCAACTTGTATGCATGTTCGACAGGTTTCCTCCGGTAGTGACGGACTAAGTTTCTTCACCATCATTTTTATTCTTGCGACAGAGAAACAACCTCCAACAATTTCTCTTTCTCCTCGACAAACTAGCAGTCTATGACAATTTTCCTTTTTGTGAGAAAGAGTAGCAGTCTGCGACATTTTTCCTTTTCCTGTTAGAGACTAGCAGTCTGCGACATTTTCCCTTTCTCTTTTCTTTATTTTCTCTTTCTCTTTTATCTTCTCTTTTTCTCTTTTTTTTTCTTGACCGAGTCATGGCTATCCTGAGAAGGCTTTATCCAACTTCCATTTACCAGTCCTTTGACATTTGTTCATAAGGATTTATCCTGACTGATTGTGCCTCTAGCAATGATCTCAATTACAACGTACGACCCTGACCAGTTTGTTTTTAACTTACCCGGATGCTTGATGAATTTTCTATCATACAAAAGAACAAGTCCTCTGACCTGAAATTGTTTGTTCATGATGTGGTGATCATGCCCTACTTTCTGTCATTCTTTCTCAATGTTTTGATGATATCTTGTGACCAAACATTCTTCTTCCAACTCTATCGCTTGAAATAGTCTTTCTTCGACAAAACCAACATTGTTATCTCCATGATCACAACAATCCTTAAGTTGGGTACAATATATTCCATTGGCATGACAACGTATTTCCCATATACCAAACAAAATGGAGTTCGGTCTATCAAATTCTTACAGGTCCTACGATATTCCCACAGTACTACAGAAATTTTTTGATCTCAGTCGTCAAGTTGTACATTGCAAATATTTGTCAACGCATTTTCCAGAATTTGGTTAAACGCTTCGACAACATTGTTTGCTTGAGGGTGATATGGTGTTGTCCTTCTATGCTGGAACTGGAATTCCTCAATTAATTGGTTAACAAAGTGTGTACCTTGGTCGCTTATCAAAACTTTTGGGCTGTTGAATCTCATCATGAGATTTTGAAAATAATAAATTTGCATCAGTACAATATTTTATTGGTGTTGCTTCATCCCATATGATGAGGTAGTCAATCACATTAATTATATACCTTACACTTGTGTGCTTCTCGATTGGACTAATAAGACTTACAAAATCAATGACACACTTATCAAATTCCTGTAGAGTTACTTGAGGAACTAATGGCATCTCATCTTGTCACAATGACTTTGTCGTTCTCTGGCATACATCACAACTACAATAGTATTCACATGCATCTGCATGCATGGTAGGACACCACAATATCGTTGTCAATATATTTTTCACCATATATATTCCAGTGTAATGGTTTCATGTGACACCATCATGTGCTTCATTTAGTATCATTGGTCACTCGTGTTCCAAGATGCAGCGATGGATAATTTCATTAAGGCCCATTTTATGTAACTGTCCAACAATCAACTGGAAGTTTGCAGCTCACACAACTAACTGTTTCTTTTGTGTAGTAGTAAATTCAACCGGTGCATAACCCATAATAAAAAATTGTATGATGTCTATGTATTGATCATCAAACATTGTTATTGCAAATAGTTGCGCATCAGGGAGACTATCATCAAGGTTACCAGGTTCTTCTCCACTTTCGATCCTCGACAGATGGTCTGGTCTTGAATTCAGTCAAACGGGTTTAACAATGAATTCAATGTAAAATTCCTAAAAAAGGAGAAGCCACTGAAAAATATTCCCCTCCAACACTGGCTTATTGACCAAGTATTTCAATGTTGAATGGTCTGTGCACATTTTAAAATGTCCACCCAGTAAGTAGTGTCTAAATTTTTGCAGAGTGTATACCTAAATTTCTGCAGAGTGTATACCATCGCTAACCCTTCTCTTTCCATCGTGGTATAGTTCTTCTATGTTGTGGATAATTTCCTACTGGCGAAGGCTATAGGATGGTCGATCGACCCTTCGCTAGGCTGTGTTAGTACCACGCCGAGTGTGACATACGATGCATCGACATGTACATGAAATTCCTTCTTCCATTCTGGAAATACAAGTATGGGTGTTGTAACCATCTTGTTCTTTAAAAATTCCATACTTTCTTATCAAGTTTCCATCCATTGATACTTAATGTCTTTCTTCAATAATTTTTCCATCGAAGCAGTCACCTCTGCATATCCTTTGATCAATTTTCTTTAGTATCACGTATGTCCCAATGTTGCACACAATTTCTTAACTATCGTTGGTGGTGGTAGTTCAAGGATGATCACAATTTTAGTAGGATCGACCAATATTCCATCACGACAGACCACATGGCCCAACATAATTCCAAATGGGGCACAAAAAATACATTTCTTTAAGTTCAACGAAATTTGATACTAGTGATAGCGTTTCAACATCATCCAGAGGCTCTTAATATGATCCTTAATGATCTTAAATATTGTTTGATCGTCAAAGTAGACTTAAAGAAATTTGTGAATAAAGTCTTTAATGGAAATGACTACTATTATGGAGAAAATAGCAGGAGAATTCTTGATTCCAAAGGGAATTACTGTGTACTGGAAACACCCCCACTCTGTCGCAAAGGTGGTCCTGTGTCATTAATATTCCTTTGCAATTCTAATCTAATGGTAATGAGAGAAACCATCAGTGAATGAATAAATCTCTTGAACCCCAACACTTTCTAGTACCTCCTCTATAAATGGAGTTAGAAATGGGTCATGCAAACAAGCATCATTGAATTTTATCAGGTTGACGCAAATTATTACTTCACCAATGGAATTTTTGTCTTCCACCATTATTGGACTGATCCATTCTAATTATTCTATCGGTTCTATGATACCTGTGTCCAACATGTGGTCCATTTCTGCCTTGACTTTTTCTTTATACTACGGATTCAATTGGTATGGTCGATGCTTAACTGGTTTTGCGCTGGGCTTCAAAGGTATCTTCATTTCACCAAGATCTCCAACGATTCCTTTCATATTTGAGAATTTTGTAGGGAATGGATATTGGAACTTGTGCAATAAGTCTATGATCTTCCTTACAGTCTCGTTATCCCAATAATATCCAATATTGACAAATTTTGGATTCTCCGAGGAGCCAATATTAATTATCTTAACTTTTAGTGGACTCAGGAATTGGTCTCTAGAAATACCAAATCCTTCCACTTTGCGCATACCATCTGACTCAGGTATGTTTACGTCGAGCGGATCATCGTCATCAGGTTCTTCCATCATGTTATAGTATTCCATTGTGTGGTGGATTTTCGCACTAAACTGACTAAATTTTGTCATTGCGATAGGGATATCTTCACATATATTCGTTTTCATCACTTGCAATGCAACATCAATCGAAGGATGATCATTTGCGAACTCAAATGTATGTGTGAATCCAGTAGCTAACTCCTCCCATTCACTAATTCCTAATCAAAACTCAACTGTTGTATACCAATTCCTTAGTATAATGTCCAGTGTATGTATATAACTAAGGTACCCATTCCTATTGCAGGCATGCATCCCATGTCGCATAACAGTACTCAATATGTTCAACACGATTTGTCAATCATGTATACTTGCGTCCAATATAACTGATATTTTATCCAAAAATTATCTCCAATAATATTCTACATTGTGGAAATTCAGAGATAGATTCTTTATGCATACCACACCATATAGCAGGTGTAGTTTTCAGAACAAAGTCCAAGGCGGACAAACGTTAATATTATGTAACTTTCGGTTCTAACTTTGTCAAAAAATATGCAAGGCTGTAAACCTTCATATGTAGGTATCGCACTTTCCTCGACTCTTACCAGTCGTACAGATCGTGTATTTCTTGTGCATCTTCTAATGGATACTTCATGCATATGATTATACCAATTTTCTAATGCTTCACCCGAATCTGATGTACAAAATATAACACTCCTCCAACTCAACTTTCCATCGGTTGTTGGATTTATATAATCGTCTCCTGTAGATGTGATATTATAGTTATGGTTGAGATAGCCGCCTTGTCCTTGATTGAGTACCGGTTCGACATATGTATGTCCTTCTAGTGGATCAATTGGAATGACCACCCTTATCTCTGAATCTTCAAATGATAATATTATTTTCTTAAAATTGATGATGGCTTGATTGTTGATCACCCAGTTGATCCCCAAAAGTGCAAGATATTGGTTTATATCATCAACAAAATGTCAATCAATTAAAAATATGCATATGTTCTCAGGCCTTCTACCTCAATAGGACTTGGGTCAATCGACCAATAGGTAGCACCTTTGACTGATTTTCTAATCTTAGTTAAATGGGAGACCAATCTAGTCGCAGTTTCCCCATACTTTCCCATGTATGTCTTATCAAAATATTAACATTAGACTCCAAGTCCAAAATGATATAGTCCATATCATAATATCCTATCTGCGTAATCATTCTTAACACGCGACCGGTCTTTAACCTTTTTCTGACCTGGTTAAATATTCATTTGGGTCACATCTCTTCCTGAGTTTCATCTATTCGAGCTATCAATTCTATGATGACATAGTTATTGTCAATTAGTGATAAGCAACTTTTAAAAAAATATTTAAGTTTACTAACCTTTCTCGTTGGTTGCTGTCAGAATAGTTGATCAAACCTTTCAAGAATCTCCCGTACTTGTCCTCTTGATAGCGTAGGAGTAGATGTTGACGCTTGATTCTTTTCGATGAAATATGGTTGAGTCTAAGAAAACTTTCTTCTATCTTTGGACTTCGAACGGTGACATTATTTTGTGCTACCGGTCGCACCCACGGTTGACCATGTTGTGCATCTTGTTATGCTCCAGTCGCAACACCCCCTCTTGTCACGACAACAATATTTGCTTCTCAAGGATCAACAAAATCTTATGGATGTTTTGGTTAGGATTCATATTGGGATTCTGCATAGGATTGGGATTTCCCACAGTTCGAGCTTGCCATTTTGCAATAAATTGTGGGAAGTGTTCGATAGTACGATCAAAGGATTTACAATACGAACATGCCTTCACGGTACTCGCATAGTCCCAAGCAAAATTTCATGGTTGTCCACAATTATAGCGTATGATTTGGCATATTCCTCGACCAAATCCTCCTCATTTTTGTCCTCAACCTCTAAAATTTCCACCCCCTCTTGGTTGAGGGTATTTATGTTGCAGATATTGATTTTATTGATATTAGGGTTGAGGATACATATTTTGTTGATATTGGGCCGATGGATATTGATCTTTTGCTCCCTCAACTTGCATATGCTCTTCATTATTCATCCAGTAGGTATCCACTATTTTCTTCTCCAGCAGTTGGAAATATCTACAATCCTTCTCATCATGGCCTACTAATTTACAAAATTTACAATACAAGATAGTCAATGCACTTACAATCTTCTACAAGTACAAACACTCTTCCGACCGATGGCCTCTAGTTTGGCATATTCTACACCAAGGAATCCATTGTGCATTTATTGGATTCGATGCTCCAGTTCTGACATAATTCATGAACATCGGGTATTGTCCTTGTGGTGTCCTTTAGTTCTGCATCTGGTACACCATAATTATTCTTGGACTTGCTTCCCTTTCTTAATGTCCTAGAGTTGCAACGTAATGTTATCTAGTTTCGATTGAATATGCATCATTCCTGCATTGGTATCTCCACTTGGTGAAGATTCTAACTTCATTGCTATCTTCAGAGCCTCAGCCTGCAACACAATATTCTATCGCATCAATGGGATTCCGATGTGTGGAAACAACGCTGCAATGAACCATTCCTTATGTTGCACGCCTGACATCTGAAATATTACTTTAGGCATCAATGTCTTAAATCTCTGGTCAAAGTCCCACACCAAATCTGTAGGCAATTTCTTAGTCTCTTTAATCTATGTGATGGACCGAGATTCATATTTTGTCTTTCTGAATTTGTCTACTAATCCCGCTTGAATTTGGTCGAGTGTTTTTTGTGTGACTCCTATCGAAACCACATAAAACTTCATGTACCAGTCTAGCACACGAGATCTCAGGGTTGTGATCATTTCTACCTTCTTTATCTCATCATCTTGGACTTTTTGTACAATCCATAAAGGTTCATATAGAAACCAATGTTGCTCTGGGTCTTCTAACCCATTTCTATTGAATATAGGAAACTTAATATTGTTTCCAACCATTATATTGAATCTTTTTACACTTGGACAAAAAATGTGGCTAGCAGGACTCCCTTGTTCACTATTTACACTATTATTATTGGTTGTATTTACAAATCAGCTAGGATACGAGTTTATGGATCTTACCTTTAGAGATGTGTGTGGGGTCGTAGGAATTCTGCACTCATACTCTAGGTCTGGAGCTTTTGCTTATTCTTCTTCTCTTTTGGATATAGGCTGATATTCCTCTTCTTCATCGCAAGAACCTTCATTAAAATGCAACGTCAACTCGTAGTCTTCTCCTCTAGTCGTACTACAACTTCCTCTTCGTATGATAGTTTTTCTTCCTTTTCCTGACCGAAATCTCCTTCCACTCCTTAAACATCCGCCTTCTATTTCAGTTCCTCTATCAGCAAGGAACATCTCAGCTTAGTTTGCTCCATTTTTCATGCACTCCTTCTGCAAAATATATCAAATTTCTGCGCATAATCCTTTAATCATCAGACTCAATTCTCAGGATTCATTTTTCGCATATGAGCATCTTTATACAAGTTTTTAAAGATGTCAAGTATCTTCCCCGTGGTCCTTGGAAAAAATTTATTTTCGCCTCACTATATGATGTTATTGTGTCGACCACAAACTCAGTAATGTATCCCTCCAAAATACTATCTATCCAAAAATCAATAGCCCTCGACACAAGGTTGCTAATACTCTTCAGTCTCTTAATCAATCGAGGACTCACTCTGTCGGTTCTCCTCCTTGGAAATTTTTTCGTTGGGTCGCTAACTTCAACAACCACTCATACAACTCAATAGGAACTTTCGTAAAAACAAATTTCATGAATAGTGATACAAATGTACCACTCCAACCACTTTCTTAGATTCAACCGTGATCCTTTACTTTCTTCTTGCGCAAACTCTAATGCTTTAGAATCCACCTAGTCGTGGATTTACGGATTCCACAACATATCCCTCACCAAAATGATTCATGATGCTGACAACAGAACCATTTGTTGGTGTTTGTCCCTTCGACCCAAGCTCATACCTTATTTTTCACACAACAAAGCCCAAGATATCGTTCTGACAAAGCAAGGCTCAATCGACAACACCTGCGACGCAGATGCAGTCTCACCCGAGATATCTCTTATGGGTAACAATTAGAACCAGGTTTTTGCAATTGGGTGGGGATTTATTCTCCCTTGGAACCTTACCAACTCATTCGAACGAATTCGATGGGTGTATTTCTTGTTCATAGTATGTGTAGTTAAGACACTACTTAGCTTATCCGTCGATAGATATCATAACAACAGTATAAGATATTAACACACATATTATCTATAACACAATGTGACTTATACATAAGAGAACTTAGTCATAATAAAATACATAAACATGTATTCACAATATACATCCATGCGACTTAAGCACATTCATGCGACATAAACACATTCATAATCTACACATTATTTAACGTGGAAACCCATCTAGAAAAAAACCACAAAGGATTTCTTCATCTGGCATGAGAAATATATGCACAGCTACAAAATCTGTTCTAGATATTCTTCTCTTATCTATACAAACTACTCTCTCCTAACATTCTCTCTAGTCTTATGTCGCTTGATATTCTTCTACTTCACCCTATTGTCGATATGCACACAACTTGAATCGACTAACTCTTCTCTTCAACTCTACTGTCGATCCGCACACAGCCTGGATCGACTAACTCTTCTCTTCAACTCTATTGTCAATCCGCACACAGTCTATATCGACTAACTCTTCTTACAGACACAACTGACTGACTAGAACCCTACAGACCAGGGACTAAGCACTAAGAAAGTAAGTAGAATTAGGAAGCAAGTAACCTGCATACAACTTGGGTTATTCCTTTTATAGACTATTTACATGTCGCACTCATCCAACTTCATTATGTTAGCCAACAGGTTGTCATTCCTATTCTAGTTACCCTTGTCAGTAGGCACTATCGACCCAAAATACAAATATTATTTTATTCCTTAAAGCATGTGTGACTCTAGCCGACTTAGTACCCATAATCTCTCAAGATGTCCTTTTCAGTCATTGCACCGCTACATTTCTTCTCTATCATGGTTCCTTCCATTGTGGTTGATCTCGTCATGCCTTTTCCTCTTGTCACGACTTCTCTTCTTTCACAAACTATTCTCATGTCACAACTTCCTCTATAAGTACTTCTTATGTCTTATCTCTTTCTTCCTTATCTTCTTTTGTCTTCCTTCGTCACAACTTCTCCTCTTCCTTCATCTGCTTATGTCGCAACTTCTTCTCCCTACGATCAGACTCTTTATCTTCCAAATAGAATTCTAACTGAATTCTGCCTATCTTTTCCTAGGGCAACAAGATAGTTCTATGATTCCCACATTGGAACGGGTCTTTGATACCATATTTAATGGGGATCATATTACCATTCCACTTGAGCATCCCATTCCACTCAAGGATCCTCTTATCCACTCAACATTGACATGAACTTCTTAATTGGGCATGATAAATAACCATTTGTTTCACCTAGATTATGCATCATTAACATGTCGTGACTGGTCACAATCTAGGCACATTATACTTTCAAAAAGTGAGGATTCTTGTTTAACCATAGGCAATGTCAACACACTATGATTCCACCACATTTCCAAATCATGTCATCCCTAGTCGAAGCCTACACCATATTACATCATTGATTGTCCTTTCATACTCAATGATACATCCTTGGTCATTCTAGTGTATATTCCAGTACACCATCCTAACCATCTCTCAACTACATTCTCACTAGTTGGTCACTAAGTTTACCAAATATAGGTTACCTAGTCACACTTAGCCAAGCCTCACATCCTCTATTGTGAACAAGGACTTAGGTAACCAACTCGTCCTTGAAGTCCAAGGTCTTGACACAAGGTCTCTTATGTTTACCTTGAATCGTATATCAAAACACTTATTTAGATAGAAGACATCAAGGTCTTGACACAAGGTCTCTTATGTTTACCTTATTTAGATCACAGAATAGTTATTTAGGTTTAAAAGTCCAATAATTTAACATATATTTAAAAAATGCTAACACATATTAAAGACATAACTTTTCTTGGGTTAATATTGACTTGGTAAAATAGGAATTAGATTAACTTGTATTTAGTCATTAATATGTTTATTGTTGTTGGCTTACATTCCCATGGTATTGGGTACCTAGCGGTATTTTCCCATTGTATTTGATGTAATGAATCATGTTTAAAGGCTTGGATAATTCCATTGTAAAGTGCGTCATTCGGCCTGCTCTTTTGTCAACTTGGCCAATTTGGTGAAGGGTAATAGAAGATATATCTTCGGTGGTTAATTTTCCAAGTAAAGATTTCCAGGGGCATATATAGGCTCTTGTTATGTGCATGCTTATTGTGTATTTTTCTTTCTTCCATAATGCTTAGTTACTTTCAATATGGTATCAAAGCCATGTTTAGGTGGATAAATCTCTCTCATGAGAAAAGCACTAGATCATTGGCTTTAATGAAGATGGATTGATGTGAAGCAAAGTGTTATATAAAAAAAATATAACATAACATAAATTAATTATCAATATTAATATAAATTAATATTAATAATGAATCATTATTAAAAAAGAAATAGTTAATCAAATAATTATGAAAAGTCAAAAGACATGACTTCTATTGAAAATGAGACAAAAGGGCTTATAAAGCCCAAAGAAATGTAATTGTAAAATACCATCATATATTTTATCATTTTACATTATATTTTAGTGATGGAATATTTACATTATTTACATTAGGTTTTCTTGTAAGAAAAGATTTTGTAGTTTTAGTGGTATCAAAGCTAATTCTAATCCGGTGATTGGCCATAATTCTAATTCCAACGTTGGCCATAATTTCAGACATTATCTGAATAGATGATGACCACCCCCAACATCTAAGCATCTTTTCTCATTCGTCTTCTCACAAATTGTGAAAAGGTTTATAAACCAAGTTTTTAGTTGCGTAAAGAGGCACTCTATAGCCCAATATGGGGAGATTTTGTAATGTAACATTCATGTAAATGTCGGTTATAAATATTGGCTATAAATATTATTTCGATTATGAGGGAGATGGGTCGGCTATAAATATTTACTTTTTACTTCTATTTACTTATGATGTAGATTTTGTGGGTCATTAATTAAAAGTAAATATGGGGGAGATGTTGTAATGTTTCTACTTAACAAAATAATAAAAAATTGAATTATCCACAAAAAAATGTTTGTCGTGCACGTGGTTTTAAAACCAAGTGCAATGCCTCCTAAACAACCCATGGTTTTATTGTACATGGTTTAGGAGGGCCTTGCAAATGGTTTTAAAACCATGTGCAAGGCCTCCTAAACAACCCATGGTTTTATAGTACATGGTTTAGGAGGTCATTGCAAATTGTTTTAAGACTGTGTGCAAGGTCTCCTAAACAACCCATTGTTTTAGGAGGGCCTTGTACATGGTTTTAAAACATGCATGGGGAAATGTTGTAATGTTATTTCCTAACAAAATAAAAAATAATAGAAATATTATATGTGTGCCATAAATAATATTAAATATTAATAATAAAAATATTATATGTCTACCTTAAATAAAAAGATGTGTCTTTTGGTCTAAAGCCAATAGTTGAGTGCAATACTTAAGAAGAGGTTTACACCTCTAAATATTTGACGTATCAAAGTGTGTTTTATTGATAAAACCCTCTTTAGAAAAGGTTTTTTTTATGTGATTTTGTTATTTACCATGAATAAATTCATTGGATTTCGAGCATGCCCACGAAAAATATTATGGTGATAATTTTGCTTATGATGAGCACTTTGCTCCTAAAAATGCAACCTTCAAAATCATATCATGTGCTTGTTTGTTTTTGGCCAAATTTGTTTGTTAGTCCTTACTCCTTGTCACTTTGTCAGACGGTGCCCTGGGTGTCAACATTTTCTTGAAAAAGATAAGCTCTCTTCATTGTCCCTTTAACTTGTAGTTGTGGACATGCCCTTTATGAGACGGAGCCTTTTTTTTATTAGTGTATTTAACCCATTGTTGTGGCGAAGGAACACTTCTTTTTAATAGATATTAATTATTTTGCATAATGGTCAAAAGTTTTTTTCTTTGGGAAGGGTGGATTACACTATAAGATCTTATTTTTTATTTATAGCCATGAAAATAAATATAAAAAATGTTTTGTCGCCAAGTTGCCACCAAAACATTCAATATCCAATTTCTCATTATTTTCACTTTTTTCTATTCCCTTTTCCATTTGTATGGTGAGGTGACATTTTGTATTTATAATCATGAGAATAAATATAAAAATGTCCATATTTATCACCAAATTGCCACCAAAACATTGCATTATCCAATTTCTCATTCTTTTCTCTCTTTTCCATTTGTGTAGTTTGGTGACATTTTTTATTTATAACCATGAAAATAAACATAAAAATGTTCATATTTGCCACTACTAAAATGTTCACAATAACTTTGTATATTTATCACCAAATTGCCACCAAAACATTGCATTATCCAATTTCTCAATCTTTTCTCTCTTTTCCATTTGTGTAGTTTAGTGACATTTTTTTATTTATAACCATGAAAAGAAACATAAAAATGTTCATATTTGCCACTACTAAAATGTTCATAATAACTTTGTTACAACCAAAGAAACGATTGTGAAAAACATCGTAAAACATGAATTAGAACTCCCATGAAAATGCCATTTAGAACACCAACCATAATGTTTAATTAAAAATATATTTCAAACTTTTTATCATTTTTTGAGTTTTTTTATTCTCTTACATATATATAATGTAAAGAAAATATTATTATTTATTTAAAAAAATATCATTATTTAAATTAATATTCATTTTGATCAGGATCTTTGTAGTTATGGACTTATCATTTAGATTGTTTGGTTAAAAGAGCATGAATGTGTAAATGTGCACATAAAAAAGGTATACATCATAAAATCACACAAAAACCATTTGATAATGAAGTTCATACCAATGGGACTACGTCTTTGGGCCTGCTCTTCAATGGGTATGTTGTTTGTTTATAATCTCATCAAAAATATCAAATACATGGCAAATGTGGCTTTATACCTCAAATTCTAGAAGTGACCTGCAAATGAGATGCTTAGAACATAAAATAGACTACACCACTACGTTCATAAGGCTCAAATGGTGAGGATCGACATAAAAAACTACATAGTTTGGAGCAGTAAAAAATTTAACCCCTCAAAAATCCCAATCTCCCTCCAAGTAACACGTGGTAGGTCGTACATTGTACGAATACGTATAATGTATGGACCTTAAAATGCATGCCCTACTTGGACTGCATGCATATCCCCTTGGTTTGTGTGTCATTCCATTGGCCCCGCGAGCATGGTCCTCTCCCCCGCCTTGGTCCAAACTTCACGCTTAAATAAAGGCGAGGATCCAAACTTACCAAGTCCTGCCTTTGTGGTGTGTTGGTAATATGGTATAATGTGCGGTGGAAGACCTAGGGTCAAACTCGTGGTCTCCACCCATTTTGGGCTTGTGTGTATGATTTGTTGGTAGGTTTTCCCATGATTCCGTTTGAAACAATATATATGGGTGCATAAATTTAGTGGTTCGTTACATTAATTTTTGGTGGTCGGTCACCGGGGCGACCATTTTCCACCACCGGACAGCTAACTCCAACCCCTAATATAGATAATATCTAAATAAAATATTATGATCACCCGCTATAAGTGGCTATAGTGGCGCGATGGTAACCCTAATATAGATAATATCTAAATAAAATATTATGACCACCTGCTATAAGTGGCTATAGTGGCGCGATGGTAAAGGTGTTATTGTTGGCTTTGATAGGTCGTAGGTTTGAAACCAACGAAGGTTGTTTTGACATTTTTAACCAATTTTGGCATTTCTTAGGCGAACACGTGTTACGCCTGGATTGGGCCATGTGTCGACCTCGGATTGCTCCATATGTAGCCTAGTTATTGGCCACATAATCACCCAGTCAGTTGCCACCTCATATGCTATGTCGGATGCCACATCGGCACCACATCAACCATCCACGTCATCCATCCTGCTACGTATCACCCCGGGGGGGTGCCACGTCATTGTCTGTATACATGTATGGATGCCACATGTCACCCTTGCAGTGGTGCCATGTGGCCTCTTTTTTGCTCAAGTGTGCACACAAAAATGTTTTTTAACCAAAATTTCATAACATCATAACACTTCTATACAGGGTCCTTTTTGAGTGAAACGAGCGCTTTTCGAATCGACTTGACAAACTCTACGCGTTGATGTTGGTTCCACTATATTTTTTTGAGTTTGAAAAATGATCCATTCAGAGATACTCTTGTATCATCCCCTCCCTATTAGAACGAATCCGGTCCTCTAAAAGCATTATCAGTCAATAATCAAGTGAGGGGACTGCTCCCTCACCTTTCCCTTCTCGATCCACTATGACTTGCTTGGATGAGTTCCTTTTAGGCCAACTTGAAGATACTCCACATCACCCCTTACAAAGTGCATGAAGAATATATCCAAAGGATGAGAGAAAATAGGAAGTGGTCTGCGTAGCCCCAATTTTCTATTAGTGGGCCTACAAAAGCACATCACGCACCCCTTTACATTCATGATTCACATCCAAAACAAATGTACTATAACAGAAAAATACCTAATTACATGAGAAGTATACACTTGTACATTATCAAAGAGAAGAATACAAAGAATACTCAAGAGGTAGAGTAGCTTGCCCTGCAAGCCAAATTTCCTCACCTTGGATGGTCGTTGAAGACATGGCAAGGATGATGTTATGGCTGGACTGATCTTCTCTTCCAAATTTGTTTCTTTCCTCCCCATTGAGATTCTTTTTCCATCTCAAGAACTTCATTCAGAGAACAAGGATCGAAAGCATCATTGGACTGATCATGAACTGTAAGCATAAGGTCATTGTTGGAATTCACAACTCTTTCCATTAAACCTTTAGTGACAACTGAGGAGACATATTTCATGCCATGTGCCCTCACAATGTACTCCAACCCATCTTTCATGAGATGGTACTTGTTCTCATCCATGAATAAGATTGTTTTTTGATCATAAAGGTAAGGGATTCCCAAAACTATGCCACATATGTCAAGAGGCACAACATCCATCTCAACCTCATCAATCTATTTTGATGCAATAGCAAATATGACACTACTATGCTTGGTGACATTAAGCTTGGAATTATCACACACCCAACCAAGAGGATAGGGATTATAATGAGGTTCAGTCTCTAAACCCAACTTCTTAACAATTGATTCAGATATTAAGTTTACTTGAGAACCCATATAAAAAAGAGTCTCAATATTTGTAAGTTTTGCAACAACTCCTATATGAAACAATTCAGTTCTTCTTTTATTGATATCATGAGATGCATTATAGGAACTTGAACCAGCGTGAAAGCAATTATTACCTTGCAAGTCTACTGTTGTGATAAACTCTTCATCACATGAATATGATCCCAAGTCATGTTGCGTGGTTGCAACAATCTTCTTCTTTCCTTTGTCTCCATATTGTTTAAGCCTAATCTCAAGATGTAATTTCCAGCAGTGACCTCGGTCATGTCCATCTTTCTCACAATTTTTGCAATGGATATTTTCTCCCTCTTTCCTTGTAGTAGTGTTCTTCTTTTCCCTGCATTTCTTGTTGAAATGGACTTATATATGCTTGTATGGCTCTTCATCTTATGCATGCTTCCCTTTTATTTCAATATGAATAGCTTGCATGTTAGTTTTGTACTAGGGAAGTGTTCCCCTAGGTGACTTCAGCCTTTAGTCACCTAGTGAAGGGAAATAAAGTGAACCTTGTATTAAATGACTTAAGTGACATTTAATATGACTTTATTGTCTAAAGTCACTTTTTGGAAAATTTAAGTGGGTGAGGGAAATTAACTTTTTAGAAATAAAAAGTGTTGAATTATGGTAACTTCGAAGAATATTCTAAATATATTTTAGTGGTCCCCGATGCTCCTATCGGGAGAATCACTTGTATTTCTTTGTACCTCGATGTTCCTAATCAGGAGAATTGATAAGAGCCATGAGGAAGTCCCCTCCATTGTAAGTCGAGTCATTAGTACCCCAGTTGTGGTTACTCGAGCCTACAATAATGAGTAAGGATTACTCGAGCCTACATAACTGAGTTAAATATTAAGTGAATGAAAGAATATAAATAGAGGTGAGGTGCTTCTCATTTGAACACACTCACACTCACTTGTGTAGCACATAAGAAAGAGAGAGAAAGATTTGTAGCTGGAGAAGGAGGAGGATCAGTTTTTTGGGTTTTACCTTTTATCCTTTTGGGGCATCTATACTGAGGAAGCTTTTGCTGGGTTTTTTCCATTAGGGTTTTCCTAGGATAAATCTTTGTGTTCTTTTTGTGTGGTTGTGCTTGTCTATCTTTCAGTGATATTTTGGCTTATGGTTATGTTTTTATGATGATAAATGTTTTAAGATCTGACATAACCATTAAAAACTCAACATGGTATCAGAGCCACCCTGAAAGAAGTCATTGTGTAGTCGAAACAGTGCTACAGCTACAGCTATTGAAGATTAGGGTTTCATGCTTGAAAACCCTAAAATACTAAAACTATTAGTTTTGGTATATTCACTATCTCGATATTGGAGAAGGCTCAGGAGACGAAACTTTCACAGGCCGAAGATAAATTCCTGATGTACATTGTGTAAATGTTTGAGCCTCATATTCGCTATATTCTAGGTGATACAATTCCTCCAAGTTAGGGTTCCAGCCTCTCTTAGGATTCAACCATAAATAGGTGACCTAGGGAGAATTGCTATATCTCGGGATACAAAGGTCCAAACGAAATTTTTCAAGATGTTCCAAAAAGGACATAGACTGTAATTTATGTGGTAAAAATTTCAGACCTCGAAGATGAAACAGTGACACGTGGAAGTCCGTACAAGTGTGATATTATGAACAGTCCCGAAATGAGTCACCTTGGGAAAACGCGCATAAGTCCCAATTGGTGAAACCAATTCTGCTCAAACCTGCAGTGTTGAAAATTATATAGACGAGGGTACCTCATTACGAAATTTCAGATACATAGGAGTAGTAATTTAGGAGATACCACAGAAACAATATTAGGGAGTCTGCAGAAGAAACTGAAGAAAACTAGGGCATCAGATATTTTGCAATTCTGATCACAGTTTTGGGAAAATGAATATGCTGCTCAACTCACCTTCAGGAGGCACATCTTTCTATCTAACAAGATCTGAAAGATTCCAAGTTTTGAAAATTAGGGTTTATCTGACAAACTCTATATCCGCCAAATCCAGAACCAGGCCGAACACCTCAAACCAGTAAGATCTAATCTTTTGCCATTTACATTTGAGGTTCTCACTTCAAAATGACCTAGCACCCTATCTTGATGAAAATCTTGGTGAAGCTGAAAAATTCCAAGCATTAAAGCATAGGATTTCACTGGTTCTTGAAGAAAATGAATTGGACACCTACATAAGTGGAGAGGTTCCGGTTCCAAAGGGAAATGAGACTAAATCCTTATACAAGAAGAAAATCGACTCATAATAAGAGAAGAGAAGATGGGAGCAACTGAAGATCAAGCGCTCACGATTCAAAGAAGATCCCTCAAGCGATGAGGAATATGAAGAACTCAATTCTTGAAGAACCTCTTATCCATCTTAGCATTTGGATAAGAAATGATGATGTTATGAATGAAGAAGATAATGAAGTAGAAGGATTAAGGAGTCTACCCATGAAACGAATAAAAGATAAGTATTCAATTATCATTTCATGATATTTTTTTATATTCAGTTGATGTGTTATGCATGATAAAATGTTTGCATTAATGACAGTATACTACTAATATGCATGTGATGGGTAAGTAGCTCATGGTGCTATACAACTCTCCATTGCTACTTTTCTAGAATGAAACCTCCTTGCTGACATATTGTATTAGTACACAATCTCAATGATGTCGTCTAGAAATTTTCTGTGAGATATGGATGAATGTTGTATTGGCTAAACAATTTGAATGATGCGTAGTTATGCATATGTTCTATGAAATGGTTCTAACCATGAAAATGGTGCATTTGACTTGTAGGAGATGTCTTGTACAACCCCCTACAAGAAAAGAAGGATGAGACTTGTTCTGAAGAACAAGTGATGACAATTCAAGATTCACTCCAATAAACATGAATATGAAGCTCCCAGGGTTAGAGACACCGTGATGGAAGAAAGAGTTTCAGAGAGCGGTAGATCCAACTCGAAGGATGAAGACCAACATGGGTACGAGAGATAACTCAAGATGAAGAAAATTATGGCAATACTTCCAAACCAAAGTAAGAGGCCTTGGACACACTCTAGTTGTGTAACACAGTTGGGTGACATCATTGATGCTAACCTTTCCAGCTATGAAAGAATTTATGATCAAAGAGTAACAATCGATCAAGGGGAATGATGTCTACGATATGGTTTCGAGACCTAAAGAGAAGTCCGTAGTATCTTCCATATGGATCTACAAAAACAAGTGTACAAAGAAAGGTTCGTGGTTTTCCTCAGAAAGAATAGACTATGACATGACTAGACCCACTAGAAGTATATATCAAGCAGAGAACCACCTGTACAGAATGAAGAGGGAATATGATGCTTCGCTTCAGGGGGAGTGACTACAGAATATCTCTAAGTTCGACATGATGGATAGCTTTCTGATGGATCGAGACTTTACCAAGAGTAAAGTGGGTTCCAACCTTCAAGGTTGAATGCGGAAGACTAGGATATGTTGATGACCTGACAAGACGAACTCATGGAAGATGCTATACTAGAATGATGTTTGGGATATAGTACTTAAACCAGAAAGCAATAATGTGGTATCTTCCAAATGGATTTGCAAGATAAAATATGATGCTGATGGAAGTAAGGCTAGACTTGTGGCTAGAGGTTTCTCTCAGAAAGAGGGAATTAATTCTGAAGAGACACTTGCTCCAAGAAGCAAGGTACACTTCCTTCGGAACTATCATGGTACTTGCTTCCATGATGAAGTGGGATATACACCAGATGGATGTAAAGGCAAGCCTTCCTTAATGGTATGATTGAGGAAGAGTTTTACATCTAATAGTCACAAGGATTTGAAGTTGAAGACAAATGGACTCACATATGCAAGTTGAAAAAGGCCCTGTATGGCCTGAAGCAAGCTCCCAGAGCTTGGTATGGAAGGATAGATAGTTTCCTGATGAGCATGGACTTTACAAAGAGTAAAGCCGTTCCTAACCTTTACTTCAAGATTATAGAAGATAAAACTGACATTCTATTATTGTATGTGGATGATCTATTTCTGACAGGGAATGAGAAACAAATTGTAGAATGCAAGAAGAAGCTCGCTGAAGAATTTGAGATGAAAGACCTTGGTCTAATATTTCCTAGGTTTGGAAGTATGGCAGAACTCAGAAGGAATCTTTCTTAACCAGGGAAAGTATGAAATAGAGATATTGAAAAGATTTGATATGTTGGAATTCAAATCCATGGCCACACCCATGGATTCCAACCTGAAGTTGTTAGATGATGACCCATCAGAGTTAGTGGATGTGACTCAATACAGACAAATTATTGGGTCGTTGATGTAGCTAACAAATACCAGACCAGACATTTGTTTTGTTGTGAACACCTTGAGTCAGTATCTAGTTCAACCTAGACGTTTTCACCTAATAGCTGCAAAACATGTGATGAGATATATGAAAGGGACTATAGACTTCGATCTATACTATGATGAAAAACATGATTATAGATTATATGGCTATAATAGATACAGATTGGGCTAGAAGTATCCCAGACAGAAGAAGCACATCAGGTGGATATTTTTTTTTTGGGTCTGCTATGATTTCATGGTTTAGCAGGAAACAGTCCAGTGTTTCTCTTAGCACGGCTGAAGTAGAATACATAGAAGATTGCTCTGATTGTCGTGAAGCCATACGGCTTCAGAAGTTGATGTCAGGTCTCTTTGACCTGGATATGGATACAACAGTAATTCTATGTGATAACCAGAGTTGTATAAAGATGACAGAGAACCCTGTGTTCAATCAAAGCACATAGAAACCTGGTATTTCTACATACGAGATAGGATACAGATGATGATGTTTCAGTATTCCCATACTAAATATATAGATGATGTTTCAGTATTTACATGATGTAGATGTAGATGATGATTCTTTCAGTATTTCTATACTGAAGATACAGATGATGATGCTTTCAGTATTTCTATACTGAAGATATAGATGATGATGCTTTCAGTATTCACATACTGGAGATACAGATGATGATAGTTCAGTATTCACATACTAAAGATGTAGATGATGATGGTTCAGATGATGATGTTACAAGATGATGATTCAACACTGATGTGTTGATGAAGCCTCTGTCTCGGGTAAATTTTGAACACTTTCGAGACAAGCTTGGTGTTGTTCGAAAAGACCTTCCTCGAAAGGGGGAGCAGTGATGTTGCAATGGGATTGTATCATCTCTGGACACTTGTCCTAAAGTGATCCAGAGACTTTGGTCCTAGAGAATGAAGAGGGATTGTATCATCCTGTGACATTTGTCTAAAATAGATTTGGTGGCTTCAGTCCTCGAGAATGTAGTAGGATTGCATCATCCTTGAACTTCAGTTCAGAAAGATATCCGAAGGCTTCTATTCCCGAGAATGTGGTGGGATTGTATCATCCTTGAACTTCGGTTTAGAAAGGTATCCGGAGGCTTCAGTCCCCAAGAATGTGGTAGGATTGCATCATCCTTGAACTTCAGTTCATAAAGGTATTTGGAGGCTTCGGTCCCCGAGAATGTGGTAGGATTGCATCATCCTTGAACTTCGGTTCATAAAGGTATCCAGAGGCTTCGATCCCCGAGAATGTGGTAGGATTGCATCATCCTTTAACTTCGGTTCAGAAAGGTATCTGAAGGGTTCGGTCCTCGAGAATGTGTTGGGATTGCATCATCCCCGAACATCGGTTCAGAAAGGTATCCGGAGGCTTCGATCCCCGAGAATGTGGTGGGATTGCATCATCCTTGAAATTCGGTTCAGAAAGGTATCCAGAGGCTTTAGTCCCCGAGAATGTGGTAGGATTGCATCATCCTTGAACTTTGGTTCAAAAAGGTATTCAGAGGTTTTGGTCCTCGAGAATGTGGTGGGATTGCATCATCCCTGAACTTCGGTTCATAAAGGTATCCAGAGGCTTTGGTCCCCGAGAATGTGGTGGGATTGCATCATCCCTGAACTTTTGTTCAAAATGTATTCGGAGACTTTGGTCCCCATGAATGTTGTAGGATTGTATCATCCCTGGACTTAAGTCCAAAAGTGATCCGAAGACATTCGTCTTTGTATTGTGGATTGCAGGTTGTTGATGATGATGTTGTTCCTGATCGAAATATCAGACTATGATGATGATGATGTACTGATCGAAATATCAGAGTATGATGATGATGCTGATGCTGATCAAAAGTTCATAGTATGATGATGATGATGATGTTGATCGAAAGTTAGAAGTATGATGATGATGGTGTTGATCGAAAGATCAAAGTATGATGATGATGATGTTGCCGATCGAAAAGTCAAAGTGCTGATGATGATGATGTCACTGATCAAAAGGTCAAAGTGTTACTGATGATGTTGCTGATCGAAAGATGTTGTTGCTGATCAAAAGGTCAAAGTACTGATGATGATGTTGTTGATCGAGCGGTCAAAGTGTTGTTGCTGCTAAAGATTGAAGATAAAGACTATATGTTAAAGATGATGAAAAGATTCCAATGATTTATAGATTTATCACCCTGATGATGTTGATGATTCCTTCTCTCTCTCCTACTATTGTTGTTGTTGTTGTTGTATAATACCCTTCTCGTTAAGGGGGAGTGTTGAATTATTGTAACTTCAAAGAATATTCTAAATATATTTTAGTGGTCTCCGATGCTCTTATCAGGAGAATCACTTGTATTTATTTGTACCCTAATGTTCCTAATCATGAGAATTTATAAGAGTCATGAGGAAGTCCCCTCCGTTGTAAGTTGAGTCATTAGTACCCCAGCTGTGGTTACTAGAGCCTACATAACTAAGTTAGGATTACTCGAGCCTACATAACTGAGTTAAATACTAAGTGAACAAAAGAATATAAATAGAGGTGAGGTGATTCTCATTTGAACACACTCACACTCACTTGTGTAGCGCATAAGAAATAGAGAGAAAGAGTTGTAGCTGGAGAAGGAGGAGGATCAGTCTTTTGGGTTTTACCTTTTATCTTTTTGGGGCATCTATATTGAGGAAGCTTTTGCTGGGTTTTTCCCAGGATAAATATTTGTGTTATTTTTGTGTGGTTGTGCTTGTCTATCTTTCAGTGATCTTTTGGCTTATGGTTCTGCTGTTATGATGCTAAATGTTTTAAGATCTAATATAACCATTAAAAACTCAACAAAAAGTGTGCATTTAATTTCCACCATCGATCTAATTCATTCCTAGCCATTGGATTAGATGCCTCATCACCTACCTAGGGTTGAGACCAAAAAGCAAGGCAAAGGAAAAACATTTCATTCTTGAGGAGAAGTAACGAGAGAGAGCTGAAGGAGAGCTAGGGCATGAATTTCGAGGAAGCTTTATCAAGAGATTTTGGTGGGCACGAATTTTGAGACAACCACCTTTTATTGTTGCAAGGACCGCATTTATTACTAGCATGATTTTCAAGAGAGAAGTACATCTCATTAATTGTTGTACGGATTCTGTACTGTACATATTTTTGGCAAATCAATTGAGGTACGGTTCAGGCACAAAAGTCGAGGAAGGTTTGGGCACGCATTTCGAGGTAGCAGACAGAATTTTCCAAGCACATTTTTTGAGGTGTACGATAGCATTTAATGTTGTCCACAATGTACGGATTTTCTACTAGTGTGGGCACAAAAATCGAGGTCTGAATATTTATTATTCATCACAAAAATCGAGGTTGATGTGACTGCTGATTTAGCATTATTTTCGAGGAAGAAATATTGCACAGAAATCAAGGCAGCTCATGCATGAAAAACAAGACAGTCTGTTGGGTGAGATAAGTTGGATTTTGACTATAAATGAATGTCTAATTTTTTCTTGAAGTAGTAATAAAAACTCTCTCTCTCTCTGACTGGTTTTTCCAAGGCCATTGGCCAAAAATACTAGTGTTCTGTGTGATTAAATGACATGCTGATATTTATTTTCTGTCATTAAAAATTAGTAGTTACAACAGTGTTTTGAAGGCTGAAAAATTACTGTTTATTTCCAGCACTTTTATTTTCTGAGAATGTCATAAACAGTGTGAAATTTTCCTTTGAAACTGGTGGCTGAAAACTAGTGAAAAATCTACATTGCACACTAGCCTCATCCATATTAGTAGGATTCAATAACAACAAAGTGTAACATGTGTAAATGGGAAGTGCACCAACATACTTCATGCTGAGTTTCTAAGGAAAATAAATGAATGTTTAATTCAAGAGCTCTCTTCCTAAACTGTTCTGTAAAACCTTGTACATTCTGACCTTTATTCCATCTTAAATTATATCATTCCATCATGGCTCTTTGTACATAGCCTAATGGATAAAATTTCTTTCTCAAAGAAGAAGTGAACTCAGAGCAAGATGAAAGGATATCATCATTATGTTTTGTCCCTTTCTGCAACTTGCACTCCCACCAAACGAGAGAAATGCCTAACAAACGAAAAGATGTTAGTTGCACCTTTACCTCCTCTTCCTCAATCTACTGAACTTGGAAATACTCTTCAATTTGCCTGATCCAATTGTTCAACTTCTCCACGTTTTATTCTTCGTTGAACATGG
Source organism: Pseudotsuga menziesii (assembly GCA_001517045.1). Taxonomy (NCBI): domain Eukaryota; kingdom Viridiplantae; phylum Streptophyta; class Pinopsida; order Pinales; family Pinaceae; genus Pseudotsuga; species Pseudotsuga menziesii. The sequence goes on along the minus strand of LPNX010011757.1, from coordinate 803,619 downwards.
GAAACTCTAACTTCACGTCCAACTTCATTAATGGCTTTTTAGAAGCCCATTTTAAATGGAAATTGTATTGGTTAGATGAGGAGGAGGAAGAACTCAAACTGGAGGACGGAGATGGAGGATCTAAAGGCCCTTCTCGATCTTCTTGATTAATTGATGTTGCGTCATCCTCGTTTTCCTTCTTCGCCTTTCTCTCCCTCTTTGTTATCCTCTGCTGGTAGTCTGCAAAAAAAATTCTCCACTCAATATGTCGTCTAATAAAAGGCCTTGCGGAAATATTTGTCAAGCTCTATGCGGATCTCTTCTTCTGGCACCTTCTTCTTTTGTCATACATGACCAATCTTAGGATCGTAAGGTACCATTTCACCTTATCATTTCCTAATTTTTCCCCTAGTTAACATGCACACTCAACAATCCAAAAGTCATAGATCTGTGTTATGATACCACATGATTAAGATATTTGTAATCATAGACTTATCGTTTTGATTGTTTGGTTAAAAGAGCATGAATGTGTAAATGTGCACATAAAAGGAATAACACATAAAAGAGACATACACCATTAAATCACAGAAGAGCCACTTAATAATGGAGTTCATCCCAATGGGACTAGGTATTCATGCCTTCTCTTCAATGGAGAGGCTATGTATTTATAATCTCAACAAAAATATCAAATACATGGAAAATGTGGCTTTATACCTCAAATTCTGGTTGTGGCATGCAAATGTACTGCTCAAAACAAAAAATGGATTGCACCACTTTGTATAGAAGGGTTGGACAGTGAGGATCAACATAAAACACTGCATAGTTCGGAACAGTAAAAAAATTGACCCCCAGAAAGCGTAATCTCCCTCCAAGTGACACATGGAAAACTGACACTATACGAATCTGTAGAGTGTACGGACCTAGAAATGCAATCCCTCCTTAGGTTGCATGTATATCCCATTGTTCTGTGTGCAAGTCCCTCGGCCCCGCGGCCGTGGTCCTCTCCCTCGCCTTGGTCCATACTTCATGCTTAAATAGAGGCGGGGACGCAGACTTACCAAGTCCTGCCTCCATGGTGTATTGGTAAGATGGTGTAATGTGCGGCGGGAGACCGAAGGTCAAACCCAAGGGATCACTCCAATTTTGGCCCTTGTGTGTATGATCTATTGGTTGGCATTCTCATGGTTCCATTTGAAACAATATATATGCATATATTTGGTAGTCGATCATTCGGTGACCAGTATTTGGCGCCAACCGACTGACTCCAACCCCTGATATAGCCGACATATCCTTTAGATAAAATATTTCCACCACCCTCCACAAGTGGTTCCAACGGCACGACGGTAAAGGCCTTGGTGTTGGCTTAGATATGTTGCGTGTTCAAAACCAAAAGAGGTTGTTTCGGTCTTTTTAACTAATTTTGGACTTTCCCATGCGAACATGTGTCATGCCTATATTGGGCCACATGTCGATTTGGGATTGATCCACATGTAGCCCAGTCATCGACCATGTCACCACCCAAACAGTTTCCACCTTGTATGCCATGTCGAATGCCATGTCAACGCCACGTCAACCATCCTACCACATGTCACCCTCTGGGGGTGCCACATCAACCATCCTACCACATGTCACATGCACCCTTTTGGGGGTGCTGCATCATCATATGTACACTTGTATAGATTCCACATGTCACCCTTGCATTGGTGCCACATGGCCTCTTTTTTGCCCAAGTATGCATAGGAAAATGTTGTTTAGCTGAAATTTCAAAACATCGTAACTTTTCCATATGGAGTCCGTTTTGAGTGAAGCGAATGCTATTGGAATTGGCTTCACGAGCTCTACGCATTGATGCTAGATCCACTATATTTTTTTGGGTTTGAAAAATGACCCATTGAAATATCCTCCTGGATCACATTGAAAGTAAATATTTATTATGATGATGATGTCTATGTTGATTTTTATCTTCCCCTAAAATCAACAAGGTTTATTGGACAAATAAAAGGATCAAAGTAATTTTTTCTCCTAAATATCATTTCTATATTTGAACATGGTGGGAATTAAATAACATGTTGATTTTGTTTTTTATAAGTTCTGAGGTCTTGGAGAGTAATAGAGTTATGGAATTGTGTAAAGTTAACCCTCATATGATTAATGGCAATGCAAATTGGGAGGAAATGTTGCTCGTCTTGAACTTCTTTATATTACAAAATTTTCAAAGTCACTCACTCCAAGATGTTTTTAGCTCCGTCCAATAACCAATTTCATGAGAATTGGTCCTAATTTCAAAAACATTCATTTTGTCTTTTAATTTCCTAATGTTGGATAATATTTGTTATCATTCAAGGGGAGGTAGGTGTGGAGGAGCGGGGTTGGAGGAGGTTCTTATAGACCCCGTAGGAAGTTGGCCATCTCCAAGGATTAATGTTGGCTAGATAATTCATAGTGATTGGGGATTCAACTATAGTTGTTAGGCATATGTACTATAAGTTAATCCATAGAGATATTAGGTTAAGAAGATTAATCCAAAGATCACAATAAATAATTGAAGGACCAAGAGAGACAAATTTTCATGTTCTCAAATCTCTAAATTCTTAGGCAAATCATCAAGCCAATGAATTTGTAAGACTAGGTGAGGCAATTTTAAGACTAGAAGGGAGGGAAGCTTATGTATCTCATTCCCCATGAACCTATTCTTAGAGACATTTACCAATTCAACTCTTAATTACATGCAATCGAGGTGGGAAAACAAATAAGGAGTATCTTAAAGATCAAGCAAGTGGCAGTATCATGCCTGACTTGGGAATCATGTCGTATTAACAACTCTAAGTGATGGAAATGGTGTGTGAATGTCATTGAATTCCTAATATGGATAGCAGAATTTTATCTCTAACAAGAATATTTCACATTGTTGGAGCAAGTCCTCTAGTTTGGTTGTTTCCTCTAGGCTTGGTGACAAAAGGCAATGTTGGAGGTTTGAGATACACCAAACTCAACAAGCTTGCAATCCACCTATAGGTGATATGAGTAGGAATTATTGTGGTCGGATCACTAATGAAAAAAATAATGACGAATTGTAACTGCAATTCATACCTATGCTCATGGTGCAAGCTTCTAGAGTTAATGAGGGAGGTTAAAATAGATTCACGACAAATAATAGAGGTTCATGATGCCTTCATAGCTTTAGTGCAAAAGTGGGATGGAAGGTTTGAGGATTGTGAATATAAAGTTAATATTGAGACTCAACAAACAAGCATATTATTGAAACTTCCTTTCAATTTAAAAGAAATACATAAAAATAAAAAAACATGGAAGCAACCATAGAGAGACAAAACCAAAAAATTTGAATATCTTAAGTGTATATTAGAAGCACACATGGCATGGTGTACTTTCACTTAATATATTTAATAAGAAAGTCATCGAGAGACTTAGACAATCAAGGTCATCTCCACCTAGTCAATATATAGGCTCATTTCAAAATGAATATCATATTGGCATGGATGAAACAACATTCTCACAAGGCCGCGCTTTGGGAGGTGTTATAGAATTCGGTACAACAAAACAATTTACAATTTCCCAAACCAATGTCAAGAGGAAACCCCAAGTGGGGATGATGAAGCTTAAATTTTATTGAGAGCTTTATATGTTTGTATGTGATTTTAAATTAGTTTCTTAGACAACACTCTTGTAAGACTTCCAAAAATGTTATAGTATTTAGGGAGAATCTCAAAAAATAGGCAGATATTTTGAAGTTTTGTTCATTTCAAAAACAATAATGGAATCTTTGATTCCCTATTTTTGCATTGATATGCTATATGATTAGGCTAAACTAATGTGAATATAAAATATACATGATCCCATTAAAAAAAATGACTAACCAAATAAACATTGATAAGATCTTTATAGCATTTCATCTTCCTCTTCTTAGAAATTTCATTAATGTTCCAAGTCTCATCTTTAAATATAATAAGTATATACAATTTAATATTATTGATATTGTAAGTTTGATTGTCTTTGTTTATGTCCCAAAAGTTAATCCAAGTCATAGATTCTTTGTCCCATTGTCTTTTGGCTTGTGGCGGCTATTTCTCATGTNATTTAATATTATTGATATTGTAAGTTTGATTGTCTTTGTTTATGTCCCAAAAGTTAATCCAAGTCATAGATTCTTTGTCCCATTGTCTTTTGGCTTGTGGCGGCTATTGCTCATGTTAGAAGCAATAACAACAAGTCTATCCTTGCTCCTTGCTTGACTTGAGAAATTAATTTCTATATTATGTGCATCTAATCATGACGTTAGGCTCTAGGCATGTATAGCTAGATTCAATCAATAGAAGTGGGTAATTGATATTGCATTTAATTTTAAAGTTATAAGGTATAAGACATTTTTGGATTTGCTCAATTTTATTCCAACTCTCATGAGAGATGTTGCATGCCCAAACTTCACGACCATATAGAATAAAAAATATAAATAAGGTGTTAAACATAATAATAAAAAAATCCTTATGACAATCTCAAAGTTTTGTGTTTTGGGGTTTTTACATCTTTTTTAATGAGCAAAATAGTTTTCCAACCGCTAATGATACTCTTATCAACATTGTGGTTCTAGTTTAAATGAAAATTGAAATCTATGCACATATATTTGTATGATTGGACCTATACAAGGTGTTTTCATAATTCAAGATTAGAGGATAAAATATTTTCTTAGTCTTAATTATCATTATTTTGGTTTTATCAATGTTGATGCTAAACTCCTAATTTTGCATAATTCTTGGAGAACTTTGAATTGCTTGTTGAGATCATTAATATAATTTGCAAGAAGAACAATATCATCAGCATATAAGAGAAGGATGACAATAAATGCAACCATGTTAATATGAATTCTCCCCTCCTTATCTTAACATTGTTCAATTTGATCAATATTATAAATGCCAAAAGGGGTGGGAGAAAACTTGGCACTCTTGCTTAACACAACTATTACAATAAATGTTAATGGGCCATTTGCTATTACAATTCATCTAAGCAATAACATTTTAATAAATCCTAATCGAAATATCATGGAGCTTAGGATTGATGCCCATTTATTCAAGTTTATTCCATAAGTTGGCTCTAGGCCCAATGTCGAAGGCTTTTTGAAAACCAACAAAATAACAACTAAGATCTTATTTTCAGTCCCCACAATCTTTGAAAATAACTTTAAGGGTGACAAGGTTATAAGTTAAGTTGTAGTATGTTGACTCTAAATCTCGTGTGTCCTTAAGCCCTATTTTTACTCCAACCATTGAATATTTTTTCCTTCAAAATTCAAGCCAAAAAGCTTTGCTAAAAGGGGGATAATCAAGATTGTCTGATAATTGGTTGTTATTTTGGTTTCCAAAATTGAAAATGTTGACGATTAAAATTGTATTCCTTTATTGGGGGGGTTCTTGCTTAATAGTTTGATTGAAAATATGTTTTCTATAAGGCACATGGATTCAACTCCCAAGTTTGTATATCTCCACTTTTTATCCTTCAATGCCTTTAGCTTTTCCATTTTCTAGATGCTTAATCTCATATGTTATGTCCTCAATGAAAAAACCTGGAGTAAATATGGGTGGCATGGATGTCTTTTGAGACTCAAGGTGAAGCATAACGTTTGTTACTATTAAATTTCTAATCACTTATGTTAAGTTCACCCAATTCTCTAGGTTTTTAGGGATGATGTTATCCCAATTTGTTTTAAGTTCTCTTGGATATGGCATAGGTCTAGAAGTATTAGCTTTATAAAACTCAAATTATGTAGTTCAATTATCTTTCCTTTCTCTCTTACAATCTATGTCATACTAGGATTTGAAAGATGTTTTTACCTTCGATTGGAAGCTTTTGAGAATACTTTTATAAACATGTAGATAGATTTGAATTGAAATTTTTATAAAAATCCTCAAAATAACTTCTATAAATATTTAAAAAATTGGGAATCTTTTTCTATTGTCAAAGAAAAAAAAATTGCCCATATTATTCATAGTTGTATCCCAAGGGACCATATCCATATATAATGTTACCATGATGGAATAATGATCTGGGTCAAGATTGTTATCATCGTTTATTTTGATATTATCATTTGTATTCACCAAAGGAATAAATTATGTGACACAAGGACAAATCTAGCCTTACAATGTATGCATGTTGTAAGGTAAGAATTGGGTCAAACCCATTACAAATGATGAAGCCATGGCATGAGGTCCCATTAACAAGCTCAAATCCATAAGATTTTGTTTCACTATCCTTAGATATTTTTGTGCATTTAAGGGTTATATTAGCATCTTCCTATATACACAAAGATTTGAAATTATAATTAGGGTTAAATATGTGATTTCCCAAGGCTAGTTCTATCATTAAAGTATCCAAGAAGAGGAATATTACCTTTAGTTTTAAGGGTGGTGATAATTCTCTAGGTTAGTAAAAAGGTGATCAATTGAAATATTAGGGCATAGCTTATGAATTTCACACACTAGTACTCTCATATGTACACCCACTTAAGGTTGTGATGTATGGTCTACTCTTATGTCACATTTGTTAGGATTATTAGTCCTCCCTTGGTCAAATGTCTATTAGATTAATTATTTCCTAACTTAGGAATCTTAAATTAATTAAATGGGTCCACTAGTGCAATTGGGTCCACTTGGCCCAATGGGGCCACATGTACTAGTCATTGAAGTGTGGGGAACACTACTAGAGGTTAACTTCCACTTACTGCATGTGCGTGCATCAGTTAGGGTGCCTCATAGACTAATCCCTACATTTTAGGAGCTACTGGGAGTCCCAAAACCAACCTACTTCAGTTAGTTGGTGTTAACACTAGTTAGTCTTAGTTAACCCCTAGTTACAATCAGTTACTTCATAGTCAATTAGGTAGTGCTACTAATGCATGGATAATGCATGGTTGCATGGGAAGGATCGCTTTACCTACCTACCACACTCAGTTGCACTGAGTTAACTAGTTGTTACTTCTTGTTGGAGTTATTGGTCATCGGGGAGTTGTCTATTTGGACTCCGATATTGATTGGGAGACCTTGAGTTAGAGATTTAGTTAGATACAGTCTGATCCACTTGCAGGATTTGAATTCATTACTCATGCATTCAAATTATACCTACGTAAACTACATTGTAACACCAAATATTATTATGATGAATATACTGTAAATTCCTGAGCAATACTTGTATGTTTCATGTGTGGTTTGTTTTGCTTAGTTTGTATGTTCATTCTCCATTCAATTGCTACAAACATTATCAGAACTGTCTACTTGAATATCTAAATAGCATTCAAATCCTAATATGGTATCAGATCCTTCTCAAGTAGGTTTCATGCTTGTTTCTCCCCATCGAACATCAGAAGCAACTGGGTTTCCACAGAACTCCCCTATGAAAATTTGCTATCTCTGGATTCATTCAGAGAAGCAAAGAGGGCGTGACGGACCCTAAAAACATGTTCATGCTGGGAGGAAAAGCATGATTCTAACAGTTCATATGTTTTAGTGTTATTTACAGTGAAATTGACAGGTTCTATGTAGCTTGAAAGAAATATTTCCAGTCTCCCCGCCGGAGCAATTATGAGTTCTCAAACTCTTGAACCACGAATCCTCACAAATTCCAACTACCTGATTGGAGGATTGATATGCAGTTGGCCTTGTGCAAGCATGGCTACCATAGGATCATACATGGATGGGAGGTTGAGCCTCATTAGCTGGTAGAGCAGAACAAGTTCCAAAATCGTTGTGATGAAGCATTCGGGTACTTATGTATTTATATTTCCAGAGATCTCCTCTTTCATCTAGAAGGATTGAGGACTCTAAGAGAAACTTGATAGCTTGTTTAACAAACAAGATGAGCTTCGGGGACACATTCTGGAGAATGAGTTGGTATCTTTACATCCCAGCAATTTCGAGACTATTGAGCAATTCTTCTCCAAATTCAAGTCTCTAGTGCTACAATGCAGACAGTGCGGGATAGAGTGGATAATGCATGGTTGCATGGGGAGGAGCACTTTACCTACCTACCACACTCAGTTGCACTTAGTTAACTAGTTGTTACTGCTTGTTGGATTTATTGGTCATCGAGGAGTTGTCTAATTGGACTTCGATATTGATTGGGAGACCTTGAGTTAGAGATTCAGTTAGATACAATCTTATCCACCTGGAGGATTTGAATTCATTACTCATGCATTCGAATTCTACCTATGTAAACTACATTGTAACATCAGATATTATTATGATGAATATACTGTAAATTCCTAAGCAATACTTGTTTGTTTCCTATGTGGTTTGTTTTTCCTAGTTTGTATGTTCATTATCCATTCAATTGCTGCAAACATTATCAGAACTCTCTGCTTGAAGATCTAAATGGCATTCAAATTCTAATAACATTCATATAGCACATGCTCAAAGATGAAATGATACTTATATATATGTCATTATGTGATGAGTAACCTTCCTTGAGTTCCCTTAACCTTATCCTAGATGTATTGCCTCTTAAAGATGTCTAATGCATGGATAAGGTCCTTTGCCACCTTCCCTCTCTTTCTCATTGGCCCCTAATTGTTGGTTTGTATCTTCTTGATCCTTGGGGAACTTGTTTGGAATATTTAATAACTTTATGGATTTAGTTTGGGGGTACAAATCCCTAATCGGGATAGTTGCATAGGATACTTCATTACAATTCCATGATGACCCCAATCCATTTTAGGTTTCTATTTATGGAATCAAGTGAGTCAATCAAATACTCTTATCCCTTCATGATATCATGATGGAGAGTGTACCATAGATTCCTAAAAAGGATTTTGCACCTATGTTCCATGGATAGCAAAAGAAAGGGGCATTTTGGTCCTAAAAACCCATAGCACCCATAGCACAATGTAGCACAACTCGCAACGTGGAGCCAAATTTCATAATATGAGTCAAGTTCTCCAACAACTAACCTAACATACACCTTTTCCTTGAAGTTGTTTCCTTTCCTATTTATACCTTTCTATTTCTCATTGCAAAACTTATTAAGTAAATCTATTTTAGAAACCCAATCTTCCAAGTGCACACTTAAATTTGTGACACATCTTGATATAGTCGTATTCCATATCTCCCATGCCCTTGGGATACTTTCACCTATCATCTCCAAAATATCTACAAAGTATATTTTGAGACTAGATTGGATTCAATCTTGAATGCTTGTTGATTCATCCTATGGATTCTTATTTGGCATAGTTCCACTCATACCTTGGATTTTTTAAACCTATAACCTCAAGGGAGGTTCCATCACAACTAAGGCAAGGGAGGTATCTTCTCCCTAAGGGAAATTGGGTCTCTCTACTTAGGATTTTCAATGATTTAAATTTTTCTATAGTAGATATAACGTTATTTGCATAGACATGTATATATATTTATTAGTGGTCTTTACAACTCTAAATTTGCATGAAATTTGAGTTGCATGTGTAGGACCATCCAAGAAGTGGATCACTTTTGGAGACCTTTCACAACTTTTTTCTTCGGCACAAGAAGCCTCAAGACCTGCAACAATGAATTCCTATTGAGTTCCTTCCATGTTTCTCTTTGTCATTTTCAACATTATGGCTTCTAGGTCCCAAAATAAATCTTATGTAATATAACCCTAGATTGTTAGTTTACTTTCCCTTTGCGATTTTATGGTAAAACTTGATCTAAAACATAAATGTGTACCTTAATAAATGTATAGTGATAGGTTAAGGTAGTAAATGTCTCTCCCCTTCTCTTTACTCCTCTCTTTTCTCAACCTAGTTCTTTTCAAAATTTACCAAAACTCAACTAATGACTCCACTCTCTTTCTCTCCTTGGAAGTGGTGTTTGTAGTGGGGTGGTTTTCCATCCCAATCATCACATTTTGCATGATACATGAATCCCTTTTCTTGATATCCATATATTTTGACATAATTAGGATCTACAACCCTAATTAACCGAGTGGTTACCTCCTCTCTTGGATCCTCTCTTTTCTTATCCAAGAGTTTCTTTTCCATTTTTCCCTAAAATTAAGTGGGCATTCCTTTCTCTTTCTCCCCTTGTTAATTGTTTGTGGTGTAGGGTGGGATTCCATCCCTGCTCTTATGTCTTGTGTGGTAACACAAATCCATTCATTTTCTACATTTTAGCACCTCCATTAAGGAGTCGCTCCCATTAAACATTCCCTCTCTAAAGTGAAGGATCCGTCTTTCCTTTTTTATCTATAACTTTCCATGTGCCTTCACCATAGGTGGTGTTGCATATCTTTTATTCCAAGGAAGGATTATCTCCCTTCTCTGTATTCAACCTCTTATCCAATTATTTCCAAAAGTAATATATCCTCCTAGTCTTTACCCCTCCACAATGAAGGTTGTCTAGTTCAATACAATTAGCATGTTAAAATATAAATCCACTCATGAGGTTCCTTTCTTACCTTGTACTTTGGTGTACATTCTCAGTGCTGACTTTATTTTCTCTAAGTCGTAATTTTTCTCAAGGTTACCACATCTAACCTCCTAGCCTCCTTTACTAGGTTAATTCGTGTCCCCCAGTGGAGGAAGAAAGGGGAGAATCACCTCATGCATCAAAACAAGGGGAGAGTTATATCCCTTCAACAAAAGAGTTCTACCTCTTGGTTGATCCTATCCTACCTTCTACGAGAGATCCTTCACATTACAAAAGCTGAAACATTTGAGGAAGCTAGGAAAGTAGAAAAAGAAATGGTAAGCCTCAAAGGAAATATTGTGGATAAATATCATATAAAAAAAACACTTAATGATAAGAAACCATTGTTGTAACCAAATCTACTATAGATATGGAAAGCCTGCAACAAATTGTTAAACCAATATCTTATGAAACCATAGACTTCAAAAATATTCTAGGGAAATAAGCTTAGTGTAGAAACTTTTCAAAACCTTTTCAAGAAAGCCATAATGCATGCAAAATCACCTAAGACGTCCACAACAAACATAAATTTGAATTCAAAACAACTATGGATATTGTTTGTCTAGCATTGCAAGCTAATAATTTATATAAAAAAATCATGTCCATAATTCATTAACGTGATGAATCCATTCATTAATGAATGTATACAACCTAAATTTTTTATCCAAGCGTATGAAAAGTAATTGTTGAGGATACTCCCCGAATGCGGGTGCCATCGAGATCAACCATCGGTGCGCAGTGCCTCGATTCAAGAGCCCTACGCATGGCACCCTACATGCAGAAGGGATGTCCATCAATCCCACCACCTTGGCTTCCAAATCTTGTTCTCGCGTGTGAAAGGAGAAGGTCGTCATTTCCAGGCCCGCTATGTAGGTTAGCGACACCTTGTCTTCCTCCTGTGCATTCATGGTGGATCAGATGAGTTTAATGCAGGATGGTACATGGTTAGGGTTCGGTTAGGGTGTTGATTTGAAGCACGTCTCCATGGATTATTGGGGTATTGTCTTCGCTAGGTTCGATAATTCTCTGTCTCGGATAGTGTCTTCCACGCGATTTGAAGCCCGACCTCAGCCTAAGGATGGCATTGGGAGTGGGGGCGCTCTTTTGATTGTGCTTGGCATTCTGCACTAGTCTGTCAATTTTCAAGACATCGGTTTTTTTAAGGGTTTTTGCAGCATGGGAACCTCCCACTATTTCACTCCCTCTCTGCGCAGAGTTCGACCCTCCCTGCAGTTCCCAAGCATTTGGCTGATAACCATGTCTAGGGAAAGAGGAATGCCTCGACGAGCCAACATAGGTAGAGGGAAATCCCAAAGAGAGTTTAGTTTGCAAACAGAAGAAGGCTATGAAAATAATATCACCAAATCGGTCCGCATCCTCATAGATGATTGGGAAGGTAGGGTGCTAAACCAGCGGCTCGCAACAGGGCAGGGTGGGAGCCAAATAAACCATTACTAGCTTATTAAAAACATGCTGGGAAACCTTGTGGAAGATATGCTCAGCAATTGTTCGGAAGCGCGTGACACTGTTCTTATTGTGAAAGTAAAGATGATGGAAATGGACACACAGGTCACAAGTTTGGTCAACACCTTTGCATGGAATTGCATGGCAGGCAAGGCTGGGTAGGTTTTCCACACAAACTGTGGTAGTGGGAGCACAACTGGGGGCAGGTCTTGGAATTTCAGCTTAGTTACGACACCACAGTTGGTACAAGTCCCTCCTTTCCCCATTCCTACCACCTTGGAACCTCTGTTCAAATGGGTGAAGGACGCTGATGGCCCAAGCACTGAAGCTCCACAAACAACTTTGGAGACCACTACCAACACTACCATAATTTCACAAGAGGAAGTATGGGGATGCCCCATCATTAAGGAAACCTCCCCCCCCCCTCTGGAAGCATGCACAGAACGTCTTCAGAAACGAACTATCATTTCAGGGTTTTTTGTTCTCATTGTCTAGTTTGGTTATCTCTCTATTTAGTTTTGAAAAAGAACTCTATAATTATGTTAAATACCAGCTACTATGACCATCTTACAGTCTTGGACATTTTCAGTAATAGTTTTCTCAGAAGTCCCTCGATTTTTGAGAGAATTGGGTGGTGGTTTCACCACCTGAGACCTCCTCTGGTCAGGACAATTTTTGTAAACCTTGTTTTCGTAGATTAATAGAATTTTGCAGCGTTACAAAAACATTGTTGATGGTACTGAGAAACAATAAAGGAAACCATGGTTCTATGGGATGTGTGCTCTGGTTTCAATGATGAGCTAGAGTGTTTGAAAACCACATGATATTTCCAAAAGATTGAACACCTTCAAAAGCCACTCACACAAACAAATCATAGATCAACACAACTGATGTTTTTATGTGGTTAAAACCCTTAAAGAAACAATCCACGTCCCTACTCAAATAGCGACTTGAGGCAATGCATTATGCAAAAGAAAATAAGAGTTACAATGAGTTTCTCACAATCGATCATCGAGCAAATGACCCGTCATGCTCTTTAAATAGGGATCATGAACCAATCAGGTTTTAAGCCATAGATCAATACCTGTTAAGATCAAGGTGAAGATGAACCGTCAGATCACTGTGTTTAGAACATACCGTGATTTTTGGATTACATAAGTACAAATGCATACTAATACATAGTAAAGAAACACACTTTACCTAAAGACGTATTATACCAAGTTGATCTTAACTAACTCCTAATTGTATAAATATTATAACATCCCCCCTTAAGAACAACTTGGGATAGGATTGAAGGGTTTACAAAAGTGACACTATAAGAGAAAGAAGGAAGCATTAAAGCATATCCCCTGTTCATGACAAATTCCTAAACTCCTAATATAGATTGAAGTTTAGTAAACTTCACTTCTGTGAGAGACTTTGTGAAGATGTCTATAATTTGATCATTTGTAAGACAAGAGAGAACTTTGAGAATGTGATCATGAACAAGTTTTTTTTATTAAGTGAATATGTATTTCAATGTGTTTGTTGTGTTGACGTTGAACTGGATCTTTGGCAATATTGATGGCACTCTGATTGTCACCCTAAAGGGTAGTTTCATGTTGCTGCTCAAATCCAAACTCTAATAGGATATGTAGAAGCACAAGGATTCCTAACTTACATTAATTGCGGCTCAATACTCTACTTCTATTAAAGAGAAAGAGCTTGTTGTTTCTTACAATCCCAAGCAATAGTTCTAGAAACAAGAATAAAAATGTATCATGTAGTAGACTTCCAGTCATTGGGGTCATCGACCCAATATTAATCAGTGAAACCAACCAACTAGGAGTCCCCCCAAAATTGTAATGAATCTCAAACTAAATTGTACCTCGGATATATCGAAGTATCATTTTTGTTGTGTTCTAATTCTTTTCATGGGGTGTTTGAATATACCGGGCAAATACAGCAACAAAAAAAGGAAATATCATGATGGTAATGAGTCAAGTACAAGAGACTACCAACTAGTTGACAACAAAAGGTGGTATCTACTTCGGGTGAATTGCAAGTGGCAGAAAGTTTGACTCCAGACTAGAAGGGAGATGGGGCTAGTTTGAAATATTTCATGTGAAAGAAAAGAATAAGGTCATAAGCATACTTATACTAAGAGAGAGAAATTACACTTTGCAGAGCTTGAGGCTAAGTAAATAATGCAAATGTCCTAAGTCTATCATTTCAAATTTCTTCTTAAGTTTTGATTTCACATGGGTTAAAAGGTTATGGTCACTACCATTAAGAATAAGGTACTTAGCATAAAGAATGGGGATGATGAGATGGTTTCCTGCTTTCTTGGTATAGACACTAGGTTCAAAATGGCATCTAGAAAACCCAATGTCAAGGAGAAAGCTATCTATTTCGGCATACCAAGCTCAAGGATATTGCTTAAGGACATATAGAGATTTCTTAAGGTGACAAACAAGGCTAGAGTCATTATGAACATTTCTAGAAGGTTATTACATCTAAATTTGTTACTACAAATGTCCACAAAAGAAGGTAGACTTGACATCCATTTGATACACCTCTCGTTTATGTGAAGTGGAAAAGGAAAGAATAAGGTGGATGGAGTTCATTTTGGCAACAGGGGAAAAGGTTTCATTGTAGTCAATTCCTTGAACTTGGAAAAATTATTTGGAAACTAACCTTTCCTTAATTATTCGACACATCCATCATAATCATACTTAGTTTGATATACCCATTTAAATATGACAAGTTTTTTTCCTTTCTGAAGAGGTACAAGATCCCAAGCATCGTTTTCCATTAAGGAACAATATTCTACATCCATAGTTATGTCACAATCTAGATGGCCTGAAACTTAGGAAAATGTCCTTGGATCATAATTCTCTAAAACTTGAGCAAAAAGAGAAGAAGCTCACTGTAACTATGAATGTGTTTTCAGTTTATCTCTAGGATCACCGAAAAGATAACCAGTTGATTCACATTTTGTACGGACTCATCAAGGAAGCAATTGTGTTGGTACAACTAGAGGAAAATGAGCAGGAAAAAGTGGATTGTAATTCTCATTGCCATTATCAAAAGAAGAAGCTAGAGTAGGAACATTATCAAGGAAGTTGGGAGTAGATGATGGTTTAAGCGCTAAAGTTGGATTGTGGGCCACAAATGGCACAAATCTTAAATTAGTCTCATAAGTTGTGATATTTTCATTAAATTAACATCTCTTGTAATAGTCATATCATTGGAATGTGGTTGAAGAAATATTTAACCTTTTACATCTTCATAATATATTACAAATATGCACTTTTCACTATTAGGCTGTAATGTCTTTTTGTTTTTAATTAGGAATTTGATTCGATGCTTCAATACCAAACATAATGAAGTGGCTAACATCTGATTTACTTTTACTCCATGTTTCTTTCAATGTTATATCAATTAGAGCCTTGGTGGAAGTGCGATTAACTATGTAATTGGCACAGCTAATGGCTTCAACCCAAAATTGAAGGCTTAATCCCTTAGCTTGGAGCATACAATTAGCCATTTCATTTAATGTGTGACTTTTTCTCTCAGCAACACAATTTGATGTGGTGTACATGGAACAATATGATGCATTTGAATTCCCTATGCAGTGTAGTAATTAGAAAGTTTGTTTTTTACATATTTTCCTCCATTATCTGTTGTCAACTTGTATATTTGATGTCCAAATTATTTATCTACATGGGCCTTGTAGGCTAAGAACTTGTCAAAAAAATAACTCTTAAGATATAAGAAGTAAACCCAAGTGCATCTAGAGAGGTCACAATGAATGCAAAGAAATACGTGAACAAGGTACAAGGGGATTTAGGCATGCTAAGAGGCATGTTTTTCAAAATTGTCTCGATGATGTTTGTTGAGAACACACTTAGTACAAACACCATATTTTAAAGAGATGAGAGGAAGACAAGTCACCATTTTCTGATTACATAGTTGCTACAATGAGCAAAAATTTAAATGACCAAATCGTTCATGCCAAAGTTTGTTTAAGTCATCGCTATGAGTAATGAAAACCGAGGAAAAAAGTGATGACCCAAATTTGTTGAATCTATACAACCTAGTAATATCATCAACAATTCTAGTAGCAAGGACATGTTCAAAATAGTTGAATCCTTGATTACAACATGGTGAGGTGTAAAATATACATCCTTACCTTCACCATAAGGAGTGATATGATATACTAACAACAAACTATAGAAAATTATTGGAACACATAATGCATCATTAACCAGACCATCAACTAGTCAATTGTTCTAGATCCTACAACATTAATATTTCTATCATCAACAACAAATATTTGTTTGGTTTTAAATTCATTTAAAGCATAAAAAATGGCTTTGTCCTTAGTCATAAGATAAGATTCTCCAGAATCAAGGAGACTTGAGTCATTTGAAGAAGAGGAATAGGATGCATTGAAGGAGAAACCATAAGCACAAAGTGCATGTCCATGAGTTGTAGAGTCAAAAAATGATTCAAGATTGATGATGTGCTTCTTCATTGATACTCCCAAGGTTGCCATCTTATTAAAACACTTAAATTCCACATGACCATGTTTTTCGCAAAAGTTGCAATGACGCTCATTATTCTTACCTTTTGATTTGGTTATTTTGTCATCATTGGAGGGATGAGTTGGCTGAGAGAGTTTGGGACCCTTGCTTTCCTTATAGTTGTGAGGATTTTTCTTTTTTGGATGCTTGGACTTGTACTTTTGTTATTCCATTAGGTATTTTCTAAATGTAACAGTAATTTTAATTACTTCAAGATATATGTGATTATCTTGCTCTCTAATCACTGGGAATCACAAAAATATTCAAGAGTGGGTTATATATAGTGAGCCCCAAAATATTATTTCATAGAGTAAAAGGTAGATACAAAAATAGAATAGGTAGGACCAATCTTGGAAAGAATAGCATAAATACATTTCTTTTTAAAAAATGGCATTGAAAACGAACTTTGAATGCCAAAGTTATGCCCTTTTGAAGAAAGGCATAAAAGGAAACCATGCAGCCATGTGGTGGGAAAAGGTTGATCCACATGATGATCGGAGCAAAAGATGCAGTAAATAATCCCCCCTTTACTAATTTTGTATATAAGATCACTTTTACAAATAAGTTCCTTTAAAATAAGTGGCCATCATATAAAATAAGTGGGAAACACTTTTACAATGTAGTTACTTTATAAATTAAATACACGTGAACTTTTCAAAACAAGTAACAAAAAAGGATTTGAACCTATTATGACGCACTTGTACCCACAGCATGCCTTAGATATACCCCAAAGAAAGAGAGGCCCATTTTTTAACTAGGAAGGGTATTATCCAATAGCGCTAGTCATGGCAGGGCCCTTTGATTCTTCCTTTACAAGTACTATGGATTAATGGCAGTGTTGAATGCCCTTTATTGGGGTGTTTAACCTCATGGTTGGTGTCTAGGGCTCCTAGAGGTTGGTCACTGGGTCACATGACTACATGTCATGCATACTTGCTTAGATAGATCCAATCTTAGCTATGAATCTTTGGTCCTCTTTTATAGCCACGAGGAAACCCTCATGGCCTCTCATTCAGTTGTCCCTCTATCTCCTAGGAATTCCTCCTTATCTAGACGTTCTCTCCTTCACCGAGTCGTACATGTTGTTTAATGGGGGGAGTTTAGGTATTTTACAGCATCTCAGGGTTAGTAGGGGCATAACTCCCCCCTTCCAGTTCACTCCAGCCTTTCGTGTGGAGTGATTCGCTTAATTAGGCTATTTTTGGAACCTAGGAGAACAAATACCCTAAGTAGCCTACATTGAGCCTACATTAGGTCTTATTTTATTATTGTTTTGTTTTAATTTTAAGTTGACATTTTATAATTTCAAATTAAGATTTTAAAGGCATGTTGGCCTGGATATTTTGGTAATAAGTGAGTGTGAGATCATATAAATAGATCTCCTCACTTTCATTTTTAGACATGAGATAAGTGAGATTTTTGCTATGTTGTTATTTTACCCTAACTAGGGATCTTTGGATAGAATGCGCCCCTCTTGAGGAAGTTTTTTTCTTGGTCATGCAAGTTGGTTTTTGGGAGTTCTTTGGTTGAATTCTCTTTCATGGTGGTGCTTAGATTTATTGGTTAAACACAAGCACACTAAGGTTTGGTTTCTAATCTTTTTTTTAAATGTTGGTATATGATGCATATTCATGGCTGAGAATGGTAGCTTTAGGGCTGCATTTTTTCTAGATTAATCCATTTACATCCTTTTTGTCACCTTGAAAGGAGAGACATGTCTCCTTGTGAGAGTCCTCTAGGGTTTATCCTTAGTTTTCTAGGATAGTTTCCTAACTAGGTTCATTTTCCTCATTTGGAAGCCATCTTCTTCTTATAATCCATAGGGCTAGGGCACCTTGGCATACCCTTGTCCTCATCCCCAATACATAAAACAATCATGTAATTTCCCTTTTAAACCCTCGTTGGCTTCTCTTTCACCTTCAATTGGCTCCTTGCTACTCCTTTACACCTTCGTTGCCTCCCTTTTCCTCCTGGTTTCCTTTCTCGAGCCACTCCCTGAACTAAGACAAACTTCTCTCTTTGTTTGGAAGCCTTCCCTTCTATCCATCTTACCCTTGGTTTCCATATTTCTTACCCTCTTCACCCTCGACAGTCTCCTTTATCATATTTTATACCCTCTGGTCTATAGGGAAGACCCTAGGTCTATTTCTCTCCACGAACCTGCCTTTTGCAGCAACCCTAACACTCGACTCATTTAGCTTTCCTCTCAGCCTCCTCCATAGGAATTTCTTCAATACTCGGGTATGCTGTAAGTCAATCCTAGAGTTGCTTCTCTTTCCTGCAATCCTGTTACCATATTGCACACTCACAAGGGACTGTAGCAGACCGTGTTGAGTACCTCCCTCTTTACTCTTAAGGGTCGCCCTTACATTGGCAGCTCTTCTCTACAACCATGTGCACTGATTTTCTTCACACTACTTGTACATTGACAAACACATTGGCGTTGGTTAGTATTTTATGCATGCGAAAGTTATATTAATAATAATATTCGTGCTCAAAACTACTAACTCCTTAACGTTGTGAATGACAGATACTTACATGTTGTACACACAAATATATTTAGTGATTATTTCTTTTGATGAGATGATGACTATCATTATTATTATTTTCCATTAACCTCATTATTGCATTTGGAAGATATAAGTGACTTGTCTATGTTATGCTAATTTCAGATAAGGAGCACTTGTATATTGGCCTATATTTGTCTATCACTTACACCAACAAGCAATATTGGTTAAGTGACTGTTAATTAGTTGCTTGTAAATTGCTTTATTGATGGCCTTATTAATAAATTTTATGCACATTTGGTTTAGAGAATCATTGTTTAACTACTTCTAAACTAATATTGTTGTTTTCATAAATATTTACTTTAATGATTAATCCTTATTGCTTCTATTGTTGTACTCTTCTGCTTTAGGTGATTATTGGGTAGTAATAAGTTGCTTGCACTTAAATAATACTTGCACATATATCTTATTGTTTGAACATTGGAATAATTGGTTGGTTATTCGATAAACTTTGGGTGGAATCACTACTGCAATAATAATTACATTATCCATATTCATGCCCACAATACTTTTATTGAACCTTTTTATTGACTCCATTAGGCACCGGTCGCTAAGTTCACTTGTTTGTAAGATACATTTGTGTGTATAAGTGTCTTTTTGAAGGTTTATATACGGCTCTCCCCTAGGAGGTTTCGAATTTTGAAGTAGTTAGGGATAAGTGACTAAGGTGACAATAGCCACTTTCCATTCATATGCTTACTGGTGGCTTGGCTTGCCATTTCATCCGGTAACTAAACCCAAGACCTCTTACTTTTTTAAGTAACTTTCAACCAAGTGAGCTAAGCAAAACAATTAGTAATATTATGGAGGAGAATGGAGGTGTTGTCATTGTTGTTGTTGTTGGTGGTGGTGGTGGAAGAGCGTGCCTACCCAAAAAAACCTTTTCTTTTTGGCCTATAAGGAACTTTACACAAAAACCAAAAACAAAATTATGAAATTGAAATTTCTCATATTTAGGGTTAGTCCTTGGTTAGCATACCTAGAAAATGCAAGTTTCTCAGTTTACCAAGTTCACATCAATTGCATGGAAAAGAGCATACACGGTAAAGAAAACCCCTAGAGGGTTTTAAACAACAAGAATACAACAAAAAACCAAGTTTAAATATGAAATAATATGAGAAGAAAAATGGTAATTGTAAATAATATATCCTCTAAATATGGTAAAATGGTAATATCTTAGGAAAACAAAAACCTTATATAGTGAAGCGAAAAGTGTTTCCAATTGAAAGCAGTGCTTTAGACGTAATTGAACACCTGTATTTGCCCAAAAAAGCACATAATTATTAGAAACCATAAATATTTTAATGCATACTACAACATCGATTCAAGATCTTAATCACCAACAAAAATGAAAATTCATAAGAGCTCTAATGCCATGTTCAACTAACAAAGAATATTTCCAAAAGGTCGATGCTCACACAAACATATCACAGATCAACACACTGATGTTTTTACGTGGTTAAAATCCTTGAAGAGGGAAAATATCCATGGCCCCAACCAAAAATCTACTTGAGGAAATATATTTTATGCAAAAGGAAAGAAATGTCATAATGAGTTTCTTACAATCAATCATTGAGAAAATGAACCTCCATGTTCTTTAAATAGGGATCATGGACCAATTGAGTGTCAAGTCATGGATCAATAGCCATTAAGATTGAGGTGAAAATGAAATATCATATCACTCTATGTCTAGAACATATCGTGACCATCAGATTAAATAAGTACAAATGGATACTAATGCATACTAAATAAACACACTTTACCTAAATACGCGCTATACCAAGTTGATCTTAACTAACTCCTATGTGTCTAAATATCCTAACAAAGAGGAAGTAGTGGAAGAATCACACATGCTACCCAAACAACTAGAAATGATTATAACCTCAAAAGCAAGAGAGCACCAAGTTCAACTATTCCTCTTGCTCCTTCACCCACAATCACTAAGAAAACTGCAACCATTGGTGATCCTACAAACCATCCATATATATTTCACATATTCTTGAAATGGACTATAACATAGTATAATATATAAAGTAAATCAAGGTTAATGTCACTATGATTGATTAGTGAAGTATCACTTAGTAGAGGAAAACATTATTGAATGCACTTAGTGAATCTACTGAACCAAAACATAAATCAATAGCAAATGCATATATGAAACAAAAATCAATAAATGAAACCATTATCCGAAAGAAATGAAAATAAAAAACTCCCCCTTTTTGTTTGACTTTTAAAATATTAAATTAAAATGTACATAATTGTTTGATTGATTTAGAAGCTTCCTCAAATCTCATGTTGTATTCAATATGTTGAAAATTGAATTTTAAATGAGGAAAATGCACTACTCATATCATTTAGTTTGACATGTCATAAGTAGAGGTATCTAGTGAATTGATAGATGTTTTAATTTGAGTTGATTCTAATTAAAACGTTTGTCAAATTATTGATATCAATGTTGTTGATATTCTAAAAACTTATGGCCTATTGTTGAGTAGAGATTGGTCAATGCAAAAGTTACAATGTTACTTGTGCTACAAATTGGTCTCACCTATGTTTTACATGGAATGGTCAGCCATATACAATTCAAATCAATTGAGAGAAACACATAAAATACACAATTACCAAACTTATATTGTTTTCATATTCCATTCTCATATTGGAATTTGGTTTTGAAAATTCCATATATGAAATTTTAGCTTATGATATATAGTCTAAAATTCTTCATTTCAATTAAATTAAGGCTTCTCATTTTAATATAGTAGACTTAGAAAATGTTGGCAATGATACCCTAGATTTAGGAACTAACATTCGGTATTTGTATTTTTATGGCTCTAAGTCTCAGGAAGGTGCTAGATCTAGACGTATATCGATTGATAAAAATGAAAAGTGCACTCTATTCTCTAGTAGACTAGAATTTGAATGCACCAATAAGACAACTAAATATGAGGCTTTTCTCCAAGGACTCAAAAGCACATTGATTTGAATGTTAAATGAATTATTTGTTGGGGTGATTTTGAAATTATTATGTGGCAAGTAAGAAATGTTTGAAAATGAGATCACTGAGCAATAACAATAAACAAGATGCAGATATTAAACACATAAACACATTACAAGAGAGACACCAATATAACTTGGTTCACCCAAGATGGGTTATGTCCATAAAGAAATTGCCAGTCCATTATTATTATACCATCCAGTAAATGAAGGGATACAACCTGCAACACACTCGCTGCACTTCTTCTTCACTCTCTCACACAATCACAAAGATCGTTTTTACAATACTACAATACAATACAATACACAACCGTATTACAATGCCTTCCTTTTATAAAGGAAATACCATGGGAATATACCATAGGCTGCCCAAAACCATGGGCCCGTAAATCACCCATTATTGACCAAGTCACATCTCTGAAGTTACAAGGAATTTTCCCCTAAATTTTCGCTATGGAGGAGCTTCTCCCGAACCCCTACCAGGGGGGGGCTCCCAAATCAATCGCACCCCCCACCCCCCCGGACCCCCATAACAACTTTAGTGAGGGGATCCCCCCCACACCCCCTCGTCATGGTATTGGGATCCAAACACGATTGAAACACAACCACTGAATCAGGAATATCATGTTGCACAACCAACAAGAAATTCTATACATTTTCATTAATGTCACTTAAAGAAATGGCAATACGAGGTATGGAATATAATTTCTAAATTGGAGACATTCAATAACAGATCCATTACCTAAAGGGAGAATGGAGATAGTAATTTTTTGGCCAATGCTGCTTTTTGTTTGACCCCATTAGAAGTTTGTGTGGCTAATAAATTTCCGTACCCTCTATACTAGACAATATCACAAAATAGAGAGTCTTTAATGATGACCAACATATAATTGATTTCCTAACTAATAAGGGTACATTATAGGGTGCTATGATTGATGGCAAAGAACATTGGAAAGATCTAAAATATTTCCAAGTCAACCTTAAATTAAATAAAATATGAAAGAATGTTCATATCATTCTTGAAAAAAAAATGGTTTATAAAATCAATTTAAGAAAAAATAAAAATGTTAAAACTGACAACTCTTCAATGAACTATGAGGCTATAAATCTTCGAATTGAAAAAAATTAAAAAAACATCAACCTCAATTCTTGTTGCACTGAAATAGAAAGGACGACATATATAAGCAATAGGAGAAGGTATTTAATTGGGCATATGATGCTATGAATATGTATGACACAAATATAATTCAACGTGTCATACTATTGAAAAATATGCCATGCCATTTATGCAAAAGTTGCAAAAAAATCATCTAACAATGGAACCATTAGTAAAAAAAATTCAGAACATTATTAAATGCCAAAATTAATTTTCATGTATGTCATTTTACTTGGGTGGTTAACTTAATGCTATTCAGTGAAATAATGGAGAAATTAGGTTGTGTGTTGATTTTAGAAAGATAATTACCTTGTTCCTCTCCTCATATGTAGTAGATTTTGCAGCTTGTTACAAGTTCCAAAAATGCTTTCACTGTTGGATTGATTTTTTTACTATAATTAAACACTGATATCAGACTAGAACATATTGAAACAACTTTTCAAACTAAGTGGGGAACATATGCATATAAAAAAAATGCATTTCATTTTGGTTAATGTTGGTGCCACTTTTCACTGAGCAATGGGCATCACTTTTAGAGTTTTTATTAATTAGAGTGTAGTTGTCTATCTAAATGATGTCACATGGTATTCAAAGAAACACTTTAATCACCTTCAAGATAAAAAAAACATATTTTTAAGAGGTTTAGAAATTATGGGATTTCATCAAATCCCAAGAAAAATGTTTTTGAAGTCGCTAAAGGTAAATTGCTTGTTCATATTATTTCTAAAATTTGCATATTAGTATATTTGGAAGGAATAAGGTCATCGCCTAGATTCCCCTACCTCAAAACAAGAAGTCCATGTTGTCTTTCTTTGGAAAAATAAATTTTTGAGGAGGTTTGTTTTAGACTTTGTAGAAATTATAAAAGTTCTTGCAAGAAATGATAAAGAAAGATGATCTTTTCAAATGGACTTAGAATGAAAGTGATACTTTTGAAAAGAGTGTGGATATAATTGGGACACGAATTCAAATCATAATTAGGTCTACTCCAACGTCTCCACTGTTTGTGTAACAACAATAACAACCTTAATCTTTCAGAAGCTTCCTCACAGACATGGGAACCATTCTCAATCATGGCCTCCCATGCCCATGGGATGATCAGTTAAGACTTCACCGCTCAAATCAATATTTGAGTATGTTGCAAACCGTTTCCAATGGTTTAACACATGTGCCATACAATAAGACCGTTGGCAAGCATGGTTGTAGGCTAATAAGTTCCTGCCAATTTATCTATGTTAAATAAACACTTCATGAAAGGTAGATAAATTTGGAAACATTTAAGGACTTTTTCTATGGATTTATGTACCAAAACTTATTTCCATGGACTTGGCCTTAGTCGTTCGATCTCTAGTTACCTAAATTAGAACATTAGAAAATAAATACTTCGTAAAGTCAGGGGCATTTAAGCACTTTCTTAGACCTACGTTCTATGGTGTTGTGTTTTCTCCTTATTATATCCTTAGTATTTAGGTATTATTATTGCATTATTGGAGGGATATAGACTTAGTTACAAACAGCAAGGGATATTGAAAGGGAATACTTTGCAAAGTCAGGGGAGGGGGTAGGTTGTTTGTATCAGTGCTTTACTAAGTATCAGTGGGCTACATTCCTAGCAGGAGCAAAGCTACTTGTGTGCATGCATTGTAGCTCCACACCTAAGATATGACTATGTATGGGAGTATAATCTGGTATGAATGATATGGTAAGGTCTGAAGTAGTATTATAAAATATCATATGGGATGGGACAATGAATAAAGCAACCAATCGCTCGGCCTCCGGAGGAAACAACATAGAATCAATCAGGCTTAGCCTCTGGAGTACACTAATGTATGGTCCCAATTAACATAAGAGTACCTCTTTTATATATGTTAAAACGGTGCCTAAGTGGAGACTCATCCCCCCAGTGGTTGCCCCTTTTTATTCTATGTGGTCTAAATCTTGGTATGGTTTGGATCGAATAAACATGTGGGGTGTGACCGATCAAAGTTACCCAATGTTTTGTCAACTTATACCCCTATATGATGTAAGTACATAAATGTCCCTTAGATATATGTTTAGCTTTCATAGTAGTCGGGTGAGGTTTAATATTCTTACGGTTACAATAAGGATGCTTTTTTGGTTGTGTACAAATGAAGAAAGATGATCTTTTCGAATGGACTTAGAATGAAAGTGATACTTTTGAAAAGATTAACGTTGTTATTGTTGTTACACAAACATTGGAGACATTGGAGTAGACCTAATTATGATTTGAATTCGTGTCCCAATTAGATCCACACTCTTTTCTAGAGGTAGTCAACCCTTCTATTAAAGAACCCACCTCCTTTTACTCTCATCAAATTCCTTCATCCATTCCTTCTCAAAAACAACTTTCTGAATATCCTTACCAAAGATTATGTTTCCTAAAGAATGGAAGAAATCAACCCTCTTTTGAAAACTACCCCAAGTATTAGAGTGGTTACAAGAAAAAAATTCCAAATGTAGCTTAAAGAGGAGAAATCCAATTATGAAGAGGATGGTAGGATGCAAAAGAAAATGGGAATAAAACCCTCAAGAGAATGTTGTGAAGAAGCTTCCAACAAGGAAAAGAAATTGGGGACTTAATCAACGAAAGAAAATTCTCTAGGGATCACCTTCAAAACCAAAATCCAAGGAATGTAGAACCCCTCCCAAGGGATGGACACAAACCACCAAATGTTAAGTAATTAAAATTGTCTCCTAGAATAGTACATATATGGGAAACAACTACAAATATGAAGCTCTACATAAGAGTAGGAAAACCAACCATTCTTTTACTATATGAGATGAAGTTCGAGGTCACTAAGATGGAGAAATTAAAAAAAAATTGTGGCCAAGATGTAATGGAAAAGCAATAAGCGCCTGAAGTACGTCGGGTGGTATGTGCATGCGATGGGATAGAGATTTATTCCATATCTAGATCATCTCCTCCAATCCCCAAATTGGAACCTTGCATGCATGCATAATCTTCTTTTAGGTAACAAATATTGTTATCAACCCAAATGGCACTTCTCCATCTGAGTGCTGACATTCCTTATGTTGGTACACAAAAGGACATTTGAGGATTGAAGTTTGCCAAAACACTATAGATGGGCATGACATGAGATGCATTTATCCTTCAACCAGCTTGCCATTTTATTTTTCTAAGTGTATATTGGCGTACACGACTATCTCCATTGAAACTTGCGTACATACGCAACTATTCTTGTTGACAACTCGCGTACTGTATGCGACTATCTCCATTACAACCCGCGTACAGATCTGTATGTGGGTTTCCTTTAAGAGACTCACGTGTCATCCACGGGTTGCTTATATTAATAGTCGCGTACATCTCCATTCGACATCAAAAAATATAAATCACGATTAATGGAGATTATTTGGGCCTTAATCATCAACTACCCCAACCATCTCAACCTCCTCAACCTTCGAAACTACTCTATTTTCCAAAGTATAAATAGAGGCTTTGGGGAGGGCATTAGAGAATGAATCTTGGAGAGCAAAGTTATGCTAGTGGTATATCTTCAAAAGTCTTGGAGCAGCAGAACTCAGAGTCCTTTGGTTGCAGAGGAGTCCTTGTCTTAGGTGTTGGTTTGTACACTTATCTCATTCACTGATTGTTAATAAAGAGAATTCTTCTTCCAACATTGTGTTGAGTCTCTTTCATGTATTAGGGTTTGATGAATATATTTGATTAAGCACTATATATGCTATTTATCTAACCTATTATATATACATGTATAAGATTGTACTTGGAGGATTTGCTCTTTGTAGGTGAAAGAAGTGCATCCCTGAAAGCTTTGGAGAGAAGCAGAGTGGAAGAAGATAAAGCTTGGATCAACCATCAGTAATCGGGTGAGTCCAATATTTCTTCCTATTTCCTTTCTGTACTTAGTTAAAGCTAATTGTCTGCAAGTTTTAGAAGTAAGTTGGTAACCCCAGACCCTAGGTTATAAGGGTGTTTATTCCTGAACAACAGAACTAGCAACTCCACTGGGGAGCCCAGACTGTTGTGGGTTAACTATGTAGATATTTGCCCAGTCTTTGCTTTGATTCAGTGTGTGGTCACTTTGTCTTGGTTCAGACTTGTAGTGGTGCTTTGAAGTCCTTTATAATTTTTCTTTTTTTGAAAAATTTAAATCCTATATGTAGGTTGCTGTGTTACACAGTCGCATACAGAGGTTTGTGTACGCGGGTTTCACTATTGCACAGTCACGTATAGTACGTGGGTTTCTCTTGTACACAGTCACATACAAGCATGAGCAATGAAATTTTTGGGTTAGGGTTTGCTTGTCTGTGTCCTTCTGTGGATTTTGTTTTGCTTAGTGGTCTTCAGTACTGGCATTGCACTGTAATTTTGATGACCCTGTTAATGATACTTTGTGCTTTTCAGTAAGCCCTTGATTTTTTATTGTTTGGATTGTTTTTCTGTTAGCATTTTGAAGTGGATTTGCTCGTTGGGTAATAGGTCCAAGTGCTGGTTGTCTGAATCAGTGATTAGGGTTCTAGATATCGTATATACCATTCTATTTTTGAATAGTGTTGGTTTATCACTTGCCTTTGATTGATTTTAGTGATCTCTATTCATTGTATCTTCCCAGCTGGGTGTGTTCCAAGTCTTCCTTAGGTGGTTGATCTTTGGTTTTATGAATCTGCTTTACTTCATTTTGCTTACTTTATACAGTTAATTTATTCAAGCATACTCAAGAATTTTGCATTTAGGTGCATAGTAGTTTTTGAGGAATTTGAAAAGTGAAAAGAAAACATTAGAAACTTTTGCATTTGATTTGCATATAGTAGTTTACTTTCAGTTTTTAAATAAAATCTCAAAAATTACAAAAATATAGTCTTAGTTTTCTTTTTATTAGTTGCATTTTCATCAGTTTATATTTACAAAAAAAAAAAAAAAACTTGTTTTAAGTAGTGATCATTTGCTTTGAAATTGATTTATACACCTATTATTTTTACATTTCTTATCAAGTCAATAACATCATAGTCTTTCACTCTACTTGCCTTCTGAGTAAAAAATAGCCCTTAAAATGAACGCTATAATTAAAATTTATTAGTAATTTTTGTTTTATAGGGCCATACACCTACTAGCTTAGGCTAGACTTGTGGGATAGGAAGTGTAAACTCCCCATAAGTATTTAAATTCAGACATAGTGGGCCATACGGTAGGTAAATCCTTCTCTTTGTTGATAATATCTGGGAAGCTCCTCTCAAACGGGAGTTAAGCACGAGACCACGTGGAGGCATTGGACTGAGGAGATAACCCTCTGATTCCTTGTCGAAACGTAAACCAAGGTTTTTACGCATCTGGGGATTTTGTCCTAGGCAGAGTTTTGGGCTCAGCTACCCTGCCCATGCGTATGAATCAGGCTTGTGATTGTCCCCCCAGACTGTTGGTAAATTTAAGGTAGCTTCTAGTCTCTTGACATCTAGGGTTTATGAACAGGTAAACCGGAAGGCTATTTCTGGTTCACCTTGGATGGGCTTGGAAGGTAACCCTTGTTGAAAGTGTAGGAGGGCGGTGGGTGATTCCTCCGCTTGTGCCTAAGAACCTCTTCAAGGACACTAAGAAACTGTCCTTCAACTTTCTTAGGGAAAGCATATCTTTTACCCTTTCTGACTGTTGACTTTAGGAATTTTCATAATGATTGCTCTGTGGTTTGTCTGTGTTTAGCTGACCTTAGGGTTTGAAAAGTCAAATTTACAATCATGGAGGACCAACCTATCAGAAGGTCATGAAGGTTGCAAAACCTTCCTCCTCTTATCACATTTGAACCTCCACCTCCCCCGCAAAGGTGGAGATTGGACACATAAGGTTCATTTGAACCGATAGGAGTCGGTGAAGTTCTGGGTGAACCAAAACTTAGGGCAAACTGTCTTAATTTAAACACAGTTGAGATAGAATACTTGCAGGCTGACGAGTTTGCAAGGAATTTTAATACACCTCTAACTGACTTAAACGATCTTGTGATCGTTTAGGTTCATCCTTTTGATCCACCCGTTATTGGTGTCCCAGTGGGCATGATAATGTCTACTGCAAGAGAAAGTTCTTTTACCTTCACCTCAGCTGCTCCAGCTGAAGGGGTGCTACCTCCCCCGGTTAGTACCCCTAGAACAAACATACCTACTACACCCTTAACTCCAATGAGCCAAGTGGTTCAACCACCAGTTCCCACAAGCCTAGAAAGTGCTTCTAGTGGAATGGTCATTGGGATTCCTAGTGTACCTATAGTTCCAACCTCCGTCGCACACACTTCCCAGAGTGGTCCTACAGGATCCTCAGCTTTTGTCCAAGGATTTCCTTCGAATGGGGGACACATTACCCCATCCACTCCATACGTAGGCCCTACACCCTCTTATGTAGGGGTGCAGTTTGGAAACACTAACCCTTACGGTCAAGCTTTCCAAACCCCAGTTTTTGCTCCTTTCACAAGCTCTCCCTTTTCACTTTTTAGCGGAGGGATACCTGCTCCTGTATTTCAAACCCTAGTTTCGACTGGGGCAGCCAAAACCTCTTATACTACACCTTACACAAACAATCCTGTGGCTTATGGATGGAACCCTTTTCAAATCAACCCATCCACTTCACAACCGGTGGCAGGGGGCAACCCCACCTTCACATATGGGAACACGGGGGCAGGTCCCTCTAATCCCCAAACTGGTACTTTTAGTGCTCCGGTTAGACCTAAGATTCCTTTCCTAGCAACATTAAAATTTCTAGATTTGTCTAAACTAATGAATGACCCAGTGAAGCATGATCCCTCCTTGCCACCTGTACCTACCAAGTTGCCCTCGGACATCCAAAAATTCGAAGGCAAAGTTGGTGAAGATCCTGGGGCTCATGCCACCACTTTCCATTTATGGTGCTCTTCCAACTCACTGAATGAAGATTTAGTTCGGTTGAGGCTATTCCAAAGAAACTTGACGAGTACTGCAGCAAAATGGTACATTGAGTTTCCTTCTGCTGCGTTCAGTAGTTTTTGGGAACGCATTCCTTAGTCACTTCCAGCTTTCTATCCGATATTATTTCGGAACGGACTTGTTGTCTACCTTTCGGTAGAAAAAGGCCACCCATATCTTGGATCACATCCAAGAGTGGAGGAGGCGGAAGAGCCTTATTAAAGCCACTATTCCTCCTGAGTTCTTATTAGAATGGTTGCTTAAATCCCTATTGCCTTATATATCTAAGGACGTATCTACTTCAGGAGTGACGAACGAGGAAGAATCTAACCTCAGGGCCCAGCAACTTGATTTGATATATTCTCAGTCTGGGATTTTATATGAGATTATCCCTGAGGTACCGAGGCCAACACACGATGCAGAGAAACCTAAGCCCGGACCCCATGCCGATGGTGTGGTTGGTTCCATGAATTCTCCCACTATAGAATCTTTGGCCAAACAGCTCCATCAGCTATCTGTCAAACATTCTACGGCGAAGACAACAAAGGCTGTCCCCTCAGCCCAAAATGTAAATGTTTTTGCACAGAACTCTCAGAAGGGAAATCAGCAGCCCGGTGGGAAAAAGAAGAGAGGAAAGAAAGGGGAGGGAAATCAAAACAAGCAGAAACCCGCAAATAATGCTGATGGGGGCAAGAAAGAAAAGAAGAAGGTGAAATTCCCATGTAAGTTGTGCCATGAAGATCACCTCACCCATCTTTGTCCCCTTATGGAACAAGCTCAGAAGTTGTTAAAAGCTCAACAACCGGTTGTCCTGAAGGATCCATTTCCCCAGGGACAGAATTTTGCTTCAGCTTCAAATGCAGCAGGGGGCACCCCAAATTCCCTTGACCCTAATTATATCAACATGGTTCGATCTCCAACTTTACTACAAACCAGGAATAAGAACTATGAAAAAGAGACCTCGAAGAAGGGTAAGTCCATAGGTGAAACTTCTAACGCTCTCACGATTGAGAAACCTGCCGAAATTATGCCCACGATACCAAAAGGTGTCTTTAAGAAGACTTTGCATAATCCTAATGCTAGGGCCGTAGCAAACTACTCTGTGGTTAAAGACTTAGCCTAGACACCTTGTGCAATGTGGGATTTAGAAGTGTTACAGAGTTGTCCCGCCCAGCGGGATGCACTCTTAGCAGCTTTAGGCAGTATGGACTCATCGAGTCTCATGGTGAAATTTAACTTGTCTGATGTCAAAATTCGCCTACCTTATCATGTATCCTTGTCGATAGATGTCATCCATGGTGGAAAGACCATTAGAAGGTTAGTTGTCGACGAGGGTGCTTCTACATGTGTTATGTCCTTGTCATGTTGGAAAGCTCTTGGATCCCCAGAGTTGGTCCCGTCAAACACCCTGCTTACTATTTTCGA
The DNA here is from genome assembly GCA_001517045.1 of Pseudotsuga menziesii. Lineage (NCBI taxonomy): Eukaryota > Viridiplantae > Streptophyta > Pinopsida > Pinales > Pinaceae > Pseudotsuga > Pseudotsuga menziesii. The sequence continues at coordinate 772,103 of LPNX010011757.1, read as the reverse complement.
CGGAAGGTCATTCCGTTCGCATGGTATCCTACCAGCTTTTGAAATTAAGCTGGCAGGGAAAGTGGTGTCTATTGAGGTGGATGTGATTGCTGCACCTTTGGACTATAATTTTCTCTTGGGAAGAAGCTGGACTTATGCCATGTCTGCTATTGCAACGGCTTTCTTTCGGGTGGTGGTGTTTCCACACGAAGGGAAGTTGGTTACTGTTGACCAACTCAATTTTACTCGAAAAGGCCGCATGGAATCTAATGATTCCACTATACCATTGGTTGATCATGCCAAACCTATTGTAGAGAGCTTAGGGGTTAGAATGTACGCATCATTGATGGGCACATTTGATCTTCCAGCTCTGATTAATTATATAGGTTCTACTAGTGTGGGAAAGTCCATAGCCACGGTTGTTGACAGGACTGATCCTTGGGTTCTCCCTTCCCACCATGAACCTAAAGTGCCCTTATCGACAGTGGAAGTAGCTTATCAAGCTATCACCCAAACCACTATTGATCCCATTCCAATTCCACTCACAGTCTTAGAGGAACTGGAAGAAGTCTATTTTCCTGCTTCGGCAGAAAACTCTTTGCATTCTACAGATTGCTTAGAAATGGTTTTATCTTTGGATGAATCCATTCTGGAAGCCATGTGTGGACAAGATAAGATCTACGAAGATCTTCACCATCGATCCTATTTTCTTCCAGAATTAAGCAGGATAAAGAATCAGGAGTTTCATGTGAGACCGGAAGATGATGTTGATATGCTCGTTAATCCCTTACCAAGAGAAGGAATGTTTGTTGAGGGGAATATGGAAAATATTTATGCTACCATCCCTATCAACATCTCTATAAATCCTGAAGTTGTGGAAAATATACATATCAGCGCAAACTGCTCTCCCGAGGAGATTGTGATCTATACAACCTTGTTTAAGGAATTCCGCGACGTTTTTCCCTGGTCATATGAGGAGATTCCAGGAATTGATCCATCTATAGTCGAGCACGAGATCCGAACATACCCTGACGCTAAACCTGTTCTGCAAAAGTTGAGACCCATTAACCCGCGTAAAGCGGCGGCAGTGAAGGCTGAAGTGGAAAAACTGTTGAAAGCCGGTTTTATTTATCCCATAGCTTTGACAGAATGGGTATCCAACCCTATTCCTATTGATAAAAAGCAAGGGACCATACGCGTCTGTACTGAATTTAGAGATTTAAATAAATCCTGTCCAAAGGAAAACTATCCCAAGCCATTTATAGATCAAATTATTAATGCTTGCGCGGGAAGTGAAGTTTTTTCATTTATGGATGTTTTCTACGGATATAATCAAATTTAAATAAAACCGGAAGACCAACATAAAAATGCTTTCATTTGTCCTTGGGGTACCTTCACGTACAAGAAAATGCCCTTTGGATTGAAAAATGTTAGGGCTACCTTTCAGCGGGCAATGAATTTTTCCTTTCATGATATTAAAGCCATTGTCGAACCCTACCTTGATGATCTTCCTGCACATTCTCGTAAGAGGATTGACCATCCAGATCACTTGCGTTTGATATTTGAACGATGTAGATACTATAAACTTTGCTTGAATCCCCACAAGTGTGTGTTCTGTGTCGAGTCAGGGAGACTGCTCGGATTCATTGTTTCTAATAGAGGCATTCAGGTGGATCCATTAAAATTTGAGGCCATTGTAAATCTGCCTCCTCCTCGTTTTATCAAGCAGCTTCAGATCCTGCAGGGAAAGTCCAATTTTCTTCAACGTTTCATTGTAAACTATGCCAAGATTACTAAGGGTTTGATGTGCCTGTTAAAATAGGACACCCCATTTGTATGGGATGAAACTGCACAACTCGCATTCGAGGCATTGAAAAAAGCTTTGTTGTCGGCTCCATTATTGCGTCCGCCAGATTACTCTAGGGATTTTATATTGTATCTGGTCGCATCTGAGTCGACCATAGGGGTAGTCCTAGTCCAGAAGGACAATAAGCTCCAAGAGCATGTCATTTACTATCTTATTTGTGCTTTAGCAAGACCTGAACTTAGGTACTCCCATGTCGAGAAGTTGGCCTTAGCAGCTGTTTATGTTGTTCATAGGTTACGTCACTACATCTTACTAAGGACTACAACAGTAGTGGCAGATGTTAATCCTTTTCAATATGTTTTGTCCCGACGGATAGTTGGAGGCAAATTCAATAAATGGATAGTCATTCTCCAAGAGTTTGACTTGGATTTTCAGTCCGCGAAATCCAAAAAATCTTTAGTTTTTGCTGAGCTTATTGCAGAATTTCAAGTAGAAGAAGATGTAGTTATCGAAGAAGACTCATTCCCAGATGAGCACATCTTTTTTATTTCCACCTCTGACCCCTGGTACAGAGATATACTTATCTATCTGTAGACTTTGAAGTATCCTGCAGCTTTCTCGTGGGAAGAACGACGTAAGATACACATACATGCCAAGAACTACCTCATCATAGGAGATACTTTATACCATAGGGGGGTAGATTCCATTTTGTGTCGATGTCTTACCCATTAGGAAGTGGATATTGTCCTAAATGATGCCCATAGTGGAGTGTGTGGGGGTCATTTATCTAGGTTAGCAACAGCCCAGAATATATTACGTGCCGGTTATTTCTGGCCCACAGTCTTTAAAGATTATGTGGAAGCAATGAAGCTCTGTCATCCTTGTCAGCTTTACACCAGAAAAATGCGGTCACATCCTGCTCCGTTATTTTCCATCATCTCAGTGGGCCCCTTCATGAAGTGGGGGATTGATTACATGACGTGTAACCCAACCTCGGCTGGGGGCCACAAATATATCATTGTCGCTGTGGACTATTTTACAAAATGGGCAGAGGCAATGCCCACCTTTAAAACTGACGGGGAAACTGCAGCTTTCTTCGTGTTCAATCAAATTATAGCATGATTCAGCATACCCAAGTTGATTGTCACTAACCATGGAAGTCATTTTCAAAATAGCATGATGACTGAACTGACCACTATGCTAGTATTTAGGCAAGAACATTCATCTTCGTTCTATCCTTAAGCAAATGGTCAAGTCAAGGCTGTTAATAAAACTTTGAAGACTATCCTCAAACGTATTATTAATGCAGCTTGTTCCAACTAGCATATCATTCTATATCCTGCACTTTGGGCATATCGGACTAATGCAAAAACAACTACGGGGTTTTCGCCTTTCCAACTTGTCCATGGAGTGGAAGTTGTTACCCCGATTGAATGTGAAATCCTGTCTTTAAGAATTGCTATTCATGTGTTACCTGATACGACTGAGCTTGAAAAACGTCTATTACATTTAGAACACCTTGATGAATAGCGTAGAGATGCGCTGATAGCAAACCAAGCTCATAAAAATAGGGTCAAAAGCCAATATGATAAATCGGTCAAGCCTCGAATTTTCTCTGAGGGGAAACTTGTTTTGCTCTGGGACCAAGACAAAGAACCCCTAGGGGCAGGAAAGTTCAGGTCTATGTGGCTAGGACCTTATATCACTTCGAAAGTGTTAAAGAAGGGCGCATATGAATTGATAGATTTCGATGGGAATAAGCTAGTTGAGCCTAGAAATGGGTTCTACCTGAAAAAGTACTATGCTTAGGCTTAGCACTTTTTCTTGTATTTTATTGTATGTATTTTTATGTACACTAGATTGTCGGTTTGTGTTTTTTATATACCATCTACTGGTTGTTTCAGATGTCTTCCGAGAGGTTCGTAGGTTTCGCTGATGGCACCAGTCGCCACACTTGTAATTTAGCTTCGGCTGCATGGGTCATTTATTCACCCTCGGGATAGTTAATTGCCTCAGGAGACGCTTGCTTAGGTCCTGCTTCCAATAATGTGGCTGAATATAGGATTGTCATTGAGCTTCTATGGGATGCTTTGTCATGTGGTATCACTCAGCTAGAAGTCCGACTAGATTCTCAACTGGTGGTTTCCTAACTCAATCGGGCTTATCAGGTGCGGAACCTTATTCTATTACGTCAGTTTATGCAAGTTAGGTTATTGGAAAGAAATTTTGAGTTCTTACATTCAATCATATTCCAAGGAATCAAAATTCATTAACTGATGCATACGCTAATTACATATTGGATTGGCATTTAACACCTTACATTTAAGTATACAGCAAACACATAAAAAACATTTGTAAATAAACCTACAAATATATATGTGTGTGTGTGTGTGTGTGTGTGTGTGTGTGTGTGTGTGTGTGTGTGAATATTTGTCTATATAGATAGGTCGAGTTTCTAATCCTCAGATTCGGTCATAATTGTATAATATACAAAATATGGATCTAAGTCCATCAAAATGCCCCTAGGTATAAGCTTGACCACCCTGGTCCCCCCGGTCACCCTATACTCTAGCTTCTTCAGCCTCTTCGGCCTTAGCATCCTCAACAGCATCTATATATACCAGTACTTCTCTGGCTACCTGCCTCAGAAGGCGTATCCAGACAGGCGGTACACCAACTACTAAATCCTGCATCAAGGCTGGGATGTGCTCAATCCGTAAGGTAGGTACTCTCTAGGTAAGACTGGCCAGCTTCCCCTTGAGAACCCTAATCAAGCCCTAGTCTTCTCCCAAGACAGGACATACATACATGCATGGATGCCCTTCAGGGTGCACTAGTCCAATATCTACATTTTGACATGTTAAAAGGATTAGAACTCTTATACATATGTATATATCTCTATATTTAAAATTCATAAAAAATTTTAAATTTTGAAAATAAAAATTACCTAACTCTCCCTATGCTCCTCCTGGAGGGAAGACAAGGTCAGTATCACCAAAGAAATCCATTCCAGCAAATGGAAATTGTTCCAACGCTAGCAACTGTCGCTCCGACCAAAAGTAGAAGTCATCATCATACACACTCTGCACCGATCCACCACCTCCCTGGCAGAGGAAAATATCTCCCCACCTGCTCAACCTAGGCTGACGAGGAGAACGAACTGGTAGTGGCACTGCAGGACTCAATCCTGGCACTCTCTCAAAGAAGAAGGCTACTAGTATGCTGGAGTACCCAAAATTCTTCCTCTTACCTCTTTTGCATTCAGAGAGTTGTTTTCTCATAATCGGGATCACTCCTGAGCACCAGTCATATAAGGCTCCCTGCATACAATCTACTGCTAGTCTCATCTGGTTCTGAGTTGCAAGGTGGAGTGATGACGACCCTGCAACCCTCACTATAGTGCTCACCAACACCTGTAAAGGAAAGTTGTGAATGTGAACAATAGGGATGCAGCTACCCCTCTTTTGCATGCCTGGCTAGCAGTATATATCAATATAGTTCTATACACTTAGAGGGTCACCACCTCTGTCGGTGCCTTCCAAGTTCACTGGAGCTCCCCATCATGATAAACCAGCAATGAAATAGACATCCTCAGAAGTAATCTCCAAAGACTCACCTTGAAGGTCAAACATGCCCAATTCATGATCCCAATAATTTATCAAGAACTCCAAGAGGCGAACATTGGCCCACATAGGTGAGGTACAGAAAAACTTCAACAACCCACTTTGACATAAAATATGCACTGTGGGCACATCTTGAAGAGCTTCTTGGTCCATGTCTTCATGTTCTCGCTCCCTCCACTCAAGCACCATACCAAGCAATTGCCAACCATCAGATTCATACAAAATTTGAAATTTTTGACCCTACATATTCTTTTTTCACCTCACATAGCATACATGACTGTCTTTTAAGGCAAGCCACGTACTGTATGCGACTGTCCTTCAGGCAACCCACGTACAAAACGTGTGTATGCAACTTTTAATATACCAAACCCGCGTACACAGTGTTGATTTTTTGAAGGCGTTCAAAAACATGAAATTAGGGCTCAATTTTGACAAATGCTTGGATCAAAATAAAGAGCATGGAGTGTAGTCTTACCTGACACTTGCGGTTTTGGGAATGGTCCACCGAATCATCCACACCGAGCAATTGAAGGTAGAGGTATAAACTTGTCTTTTATGGTTAAAAATCCAAATGGTGAGTTTTTATTTATGTTTTGAACTATTTATAGAAAATTTATTTTTCAAGTGGGTTTTTTCCCTATAGTTCATAATTTGTAAAACTATACCATACTTTTTTCTTCCATGTGATAGGTTTATCATCATTTTTAAGGTGTTTTTGCTCATATAGGATGGTTTTTTGTCGTTTCACATGCATTTTGCATTTATACCTACTCCATCTTAAATCTAGCATTAACATTTTTACCATGGACTATGGTATTTTTAACCATTAGCTCCTTGTCTTTACCATTGTTCTTCCGTAGATAGGGCTTTCCTCCCATGAGTATCCTCATTTAGATCCTATTTTTTCTTTCGATACTCATGCTGCAACTGTCTTAGGTTCAGGGGAATATTTTTAGCTATTTTTCACGCCAAATTGAGCCTCATTTTGGTCTCTTTTTACAAGCTATCCTTTTATAGGACTCCCCGCCCTTATGGAGTTTCTTTAGGCCTAGGTCTAACTCCTTAAAAACAGACTTGACTGCCGAGTAAACTTGTCCGTTCAAGCTCGTTAAGAATACGTGAATGGGCATCCACATTGGTGGTAGGTTATCTCTTTCTCGGACCATGTGGAATAATACGAGAAAGGATCACTCTCTTTTCTACAAAATTGAGAAGAGTATTCTTAGGTATGGGTTTATCACTTTTCCGGACCTGAAGGACTAAATTTACGAAAAAGGAACATCCGGTATGAGCTCAATTTTCTCTTTTTCGTGCTCTGGACCTAAACATGAAAAAGATTCCGAGTGTACTTTGTGTCTTTGTCATGCTCATTAAAAACCAAGAACAAAGCATCAAGTTTATTTTTGTAAGCCCCATTTCTCGTACTCAAATGGATCTTTCTGAGTGATCTTTCTTTCCTTCACACTCATAAAACTCAAGCTATATGCTGCTCTCGAAGGAGCATTGGGTAGGTGGTAATTTAACCTTTTTCGGACCTCCCTGACTAAGTACGAAAAAGGTTCACGTTTTCTTCTACAGAAGTTAAGAGGGTTCTTATGTGGTATGTTTTATACTTTTCTGGCCTCAAGAGACTAAATTGGATGAAAAAGGACCCCCCTGGAGTCTTCTTTGGAATTTTCATACTCTCTAAATATGAAAATACCGAGTGAGCATGTACTAGTTCGGGCTCATAAAATCCACGAATCAGTTACACTATCAAGCATTATTCCCTCTTCTCTTCAAGCTTGTTAAAAAATGAAGAGAGATTCGAGTTGACTTTCCTGGACTCGTTAAAATTTAACAGGGAAGGTAAGGAAGAAGTTTTATTTTGGTTCTCAGTTAGTTGCAACATGTCATCCTTGAACAAAGCACTCTTTGTTTTTTTCGATACTCATGTCTCAGTGTTCACTTTCAGTTCAGCTATACTTCGAGTTTCTTACTCCTCCTCTTGTTAGTTCTACCTAGGGAATATGATCATGTCTCTTGTCAGTTCTACCTGGGGAATCTGATCATGTCTCCTACATGACAGATAAGTTTAGTTTTTTTATCTGTAAAGTTAAAAAGCTGCCTTGGGTCATCTCTGTGTCGTGCTCACTGTTCAAGTACTTAACCCTGCATTTGATCTATATCCTGATTCCATCATTATTGTATCGGTTACTACTTGTGTCTCCCTTCCTTTACCTAGTTCCTAGTCACTCTTGTGATCCGTTGGAGGATGTATTGCCTTTATTATCATAGTATGGTTCTGCAGCAGCACTTCCTGACGACAAATACCTAGAGGTTTGATGATTGTACCTCAGGATTCACTTTCATTATTGGTGAATTCCTTTGCTTCAGTTGTTGATTATCACCTATTGATTGACAATCTGTTGAATCCGCTCCATGTTTGAATTCAATAACATCTATTCACATGGCTTAGATTGTACTGGTTCTTTGGGATTGTTTATGAAGACCTTAGTTTCACATTCATGGACTAAGTTGCACAAGATTATGTTGTGGTTACTTACACAACTTCCAGATCTTTGAAGACTCGTCATTATTGTATATTGTGGCTTCGATCCACCTTTGTAATATACGTGGTCTTGTACCTGTACTATATGATGTACTCAAATATTGTAAAGGATCTAGTGTTCTAGTATATTGAACATAGCATCCTCAGATATGACTTTGTATATGACATTATTATGTATTTGTTTCAGGTACTACCTCTGCTCCATTGGACTTCTGAGTTCTCCAAAGATAATGATTATAATGTATTTCGGCCATCGTTTCCCTCTGACCTCACACATTAGGGGGCATATGTTATCAACCCAAATGGCACTTCTCCGTCCGAGTGCTGACATTCGTTATGTTGGTACACAAAAGGACATTTGAGGATTGAAGTTTGCCAAAACACTATAGATGGGAATGACATGAGATGCATTTATCCTTCAACCAGCTTGCCATTTTATTTTTCTAAGTGTATATTGGCGTATGTGACTATCTCCATTGAAACTCATGTACATACGTGACTATTCTTGTTGACAACTCACATACTATACGCGACTATCTCCATTACAACCTGCGTACAGATCTGTATGCGGGTTTCCTTTATGAGACTCACGTGTCATATGTGGGTTTCTTATATTAATAGTCATGTACATCTCCATTTGACATTAAAAAATATAAATCACGATTAATGGATATTAGTTGGGCCTTAATCATCAACTACCCCAACCATCTCAACCTCCTCAACCTTTGAAACTACTCTATTTTAAATAGAGGCTTTGGGGAGGGCATCAGAGAATGAATCTTGGAGAGAAAATTTATGCTGGTGGTATATCTTCAGAAGTCTTGGAGTAGCAAAACTCAGAGTCCTTTGGTTGCAGAGGAGTCCTTGTCTCAGGCGTTGGGTTATACACTTATCTCATTCACTAATTGTTAATAAAGATAATTTTTCTTCCAACATTGTGTTGAGACTCTTTCATGTATTAGGGTTTGATGAATATATTTTACTAAGCACTATATATGTTATTTATCTAACCTATTATATATACATGTATAAGATTGTACTTGGAGGATTTGCTCTTTGCAAGTGAAAGAGGTGCATCCCTGAAAGCTTTGGAGAGAAGTAGAGCGGAAGAAGATAAAGCTTGGATCAACCGTCAATAATCGGGTGAGTCCAATATTTATTCCTATTTCCTTTCTATACTTAGCTAAAGCTAATTTTCTGCAAGTTTTAGAAGTAAGTTGGTAACCCTAGACCCTAGGTTATAAGGGTGCTTATTCCTGAACAACAAATACCATATTTTTAATATTTATATTATTTTTTCTTATATGGAAAAATAGTTATGTTGTAGCTCCTTGTAAAACTCAGAAGGAACAAAGGCAACCAAAAACTATATCATTGCGGTGACTTCAACCTAGTCTTGTTTAGTCAATAAAAGAGGGGAGTGAATATTGTTCAAGATCCATTTTGAGAAAGAATGGAGGAGATAATGATAGATTAGGGTCTTGCGGGCATCAAAATCATCAAAGGAAAGTACACTTGGACCAATCAACAAACAAGACTAGGACACATAGTATCTTAGTTGGATCGATTTCTAGTGCACAATGACGTTTTACTTCATAATATTTCCCTAACCTTCAAAATCATTCCCTGCACAACTTCTAATCATAAACCCGTCTCTCTCTTTTTCCTTGAATCCTCTATCAATTTTTGGCCCATATCCTTTTAATATAATCCCAGGTGGATCCATAATGAAAAAGTAATGGAAACCATCAAAGAGAGTTGGGTTAAGTTTATCAAAGGATCCTCGTTCTTCATGTCGGAACACAATATCAAAGCAGTAAAGGAGCAATTAAATATTAGGTTAAAATATCATACCTACCGCCAGATAGGGATAAAATACATCTTGTTCATCACCTTGAGGTACTTCAAGCTCAAATGGAGGTGGGGGACATTTTTAAAGAAGACCATCTACCAGAGAAAACCATCTATCTCAAGATCCACAAGGCTAATAGAGCTAAAGAAGAGATGTGGAGGTTGAAATCCATGAATTTGTAGCTCCAATACAATGATATGAACAACTCATATTCTCGTCACCAAGCCAAAGCCATGAACAATAAGAACGTGTGAAGGAGATCACCCTCACAAATGGGGGAAAACTCACATATTTTGTAGAAATAAAAGAGGATGACAATGTGCACTATGAGGAGCTATATACAACATAAGATGAGGTTGGTCCTTGTTCCAAATAGATAATTCTTGAGCATATCCTGTATTTGGTGTTGGACGAGCATAATCTAGAGCTCAACCAAACAATTTTACAAGCATAAATCATACATGCAGTTTGGGGACTTGCTCAATAAATCTCCTAGCCCTAATGGGTTCTCCATCCATTTCTATAGAGTTTATTGGCCAATAATCAAGATAAATGTATGGATAATGCTTAGTCATGCACATGTAAATATTAAAATTGGAGTTGTTACCAATTCCTCATTCCTTGTTTTAATAATAAATAAACAAACCCCTTTTCTTTCAATAGTTTTTTCCCAATATCCCTCTGCAATTACTCATACAAAAGTTTAACCAAAATCAAGGCCAATAGGATTGATAATATACTCTCAAAATTAATCTCAAAAAACCAAGTAGGCTTCATGTAAAACCACTAAATTCTTGACAACGCCATCTTGGTACCATGAGACACTCCATTCTGGTAGATCCAATAAGGAAAGAGGGATTATTATCAAACTAGACATGGCTAATGAATTTCATAGAGTGCACCACACCTACCTTTTTGATATCCTACTTAAATTTTGGATTTGACATCCACTTTGTAGGTTGAGTACAATCTTGTGTCGTTGGGCCTTGGATTGACCCACTTATCAATGGTCAACCAATATAATCCTTAAATAGTAGGAAAGGTTTGCAACAAGACTCCCATGTCCCCTCTATTTTACATCATTATGGAAGAATATTTAAGTAGAAAGATTGAGGAAGACAGGATATAGGAAATCTAAGTGGGATCGATATTCCCAGAGGAATAAAATCCTTGAACTACTCTCAATTTGTCAATGATACACTGGACTTAGGAGGATTGTCCACCGTAAAAGTTGATAGATTAAAGGATATCCTTGACCACTTTCTAAGCTATTCAGGAGGAAGGGTAGGCAAAGGGAAAAACAAAGTTTATCGATGGAACATAAGTTCAATTCTCCATTGAAATATCTAAATAATCCTCCAATTCCAATCCACCATAAAGTGGAAGAGCTTTAAATATCTACATATGTCAATATCCTTGGGAAAACCCACAACCATAGTTTGGTAGGAGATCATAAGTAAAATTAAATAAAAGTGTGAACAATGGTGAACTGGCTAAATGTTACAGGTCAGATTGTGCTTCTTAGGTTTGTGTTATCATCTTTACCTAGACACCAATACTAAACAATGTTAGCACCCATTGGAGTCATGCAATATATAGGTAAAGATATTTGAATTTTTTTATGGTGAGTGAGAAAACAAACAACAACAAAAAATCCATCTAATTAAATGGAAAGTGATAACAATCCCTAAAGATTGTAGTAGGATAGGAATTAAGGAACCAACAACTATGCATCGGGCCCTCGGAGAAAATCTCCAATGTAGGCTGGTGTTAGGGAGATTAAGTTAGGTCGTGGAAATTTGACTAGTAGAAAAAATCTCTTATAAAAAAAATACATCCATTTGGGAATAAAATGAAGTCTTGATAAGCCACTTGTGAACAACAAAAGATCTCATGTGAAGTTAAGCTGACTACAACAAATATCCAACACTCTCCCACTTATTGTACTATTTGGAATAGGGGGTCAAAGGGGAAGCATTTGTGAAATAAGCTACTAAGGGAAACAATGTCCATTTATTCTCTACACCAAGAGAAATTTTCAGTAATAACAAAAATTTTCCATGAATCTAAAACATTTTTCAAAGTATCAACCTTCTCCAACATTACTTTGTTATGCTCAACAATGTCTCTACAAAATGGTATTGAACATCAATATGCTTTGTCTTAGAAATATAAGAAAGGTTCTTTGCCAGAAAAAAAATGCACTTGAGTTGTCACAACTTATTCTCACCATTTTCCATAATAATAAAAAAACAATACATGAACACAATCTTTGCAACCATATGGATTCATTACTTCAATGAGTGGCTTCCATGTATTTTGCTTATGTAGTTAACAGTGCAACTACATCCTGCCTCCTATTCATCCAATTTATTGCTCCACCAAATAAGTTAAAAACATAACCACTTGTATATTTTCTGTGGTCAAGATCTTTATCCCAATTTGCATCAACAAAACCTTGTATATATATCTCCCTGTGAGGTACATGCCTTCCTTGGTAGAAAATTGCATAATTTGAAGTGCCACACAAATATATGAGGACCCTCTTTATAGTTGTCTAATGTTCCTTCCCTGGTTTTGACATATACCTACTCAAAACTCCCATTGCATGATCAATTTCTGGTTTAGTACAAACCATAGCATACATCAAACTTCCATCAACATTAGTATAGAGAATACATGACATGTCTTCTACCTCTTATGGATTCTTGGGATATTGATCTATGTATAACATTATAGCTTCAGGGATAGGGACCTTTAGTATTCCTTCATATTAAACCTTTGCATTATTGTCTCGATATATTTTGTCTTATTTAACCAAAGTCTTCTATCGACTTGACCTCTTTTGATTTCCATGCCCAAATAAAATTTGCAGCACCAAGATATTTCATAACGGAAATATAAGACAATTAAGCTTTGACATCCTTGATGATTTCTTTGTTGTTTCCAATCAACAACATATCATCAACATAGAAAACCACATAAATAAAATCACACCAACCTACTTGGATTACACATAATGTTCAACTTTTGTTCTTGAGAAACCAATTCATATAAGTATCAAATTTTTGATACCACATTCTTGGTGATTGTTTTAATCCATATAGAGATTTCTTCATCTTGTGAACTAGCTCCTTCCTTCCCTTCACTTCAAAACCCTATGGTTGTTTCATGTAGATTTCTTCTTCCAAATCACCATGTAGAAATGTTGTCTTCACATCCATCTACTCTACTTCAATATCAAAATCAGTAGCAATAGACAAAATAAATCTAATAGAAGTTAATTTAGCAACAGGAGAAAAAATCTCACCAAAATCAATTCTCTCTACCTAGGAATAACCCCTAGATACTAGGAAAGCTTTGTACATCTCCACCTTACCTTCTACATTCAACTTCTTCTTAAACACCCATTTTTTACCAATAGGTCTTCTTCTAGCCAACAACTCAACTAGATCCCAAGTCTAAGTTTTTTCCAAGGCATCCATTTCTTCAACTATGGCCTTCTTCTAAAGTTTAACATCCTCTAAATCCACTATCTCCCTAATAGATCTAGAATAATCATTAGTAATAGATAAAGCAAAATTATAGACGAAATCTAGTGGGATATACCTTTCCAGTTGCCTTCTTTCATGAATAGATATCCTCAAGGCTAGAACTTGAGGTTCTTTCTCTTTTAGTTCATCTTCTTATGTTAATTTAGTTTCGTCACCCTCCAACTCAAACTTTCTTGTCATTGGTTCTTCTCCCTTGGGTTGGACTTCTTGTTTTGGAGGAACTCTAACCTCTCTAAATACAACATCCTGACTATAAACATGCTTCTTAGTTACTAGGTTCCAAATATTTTAACCTTTTATACCATCTTTATAACCAATAAACATACATTTTTCAACTTTATTATCTAACTTTTGTTTTCCTTTGGAACATGCACATAAGCATCACAACCAAAAACTCTAAGATGTTTAAGAGACAGATTTTGACAGTCTATGCCTCATGTGGAGTTTTTTCAACCAATGTTGATGTAGGTGCTCAATTTTCCAAGCAACATGTAGTATCCTCTGTGTCAACCCTAAATTCATGTGATAACCCTGCAACACTGAGCATGCTCCTTTCATTTTCCATCGGTGTTGTGTTCATCATTTCTGTGAGTCTATTACATCTAGGTGTGTATGGAGTAGTGTTTTTCATTACTATTCCACACTTCTTACGTATATCCTCAAACTCATATCCACAGAACTCTCCACCATTATCTATCCTCAACACCTTTATTTTCCTCTCTAACTATTTTTCTACAAGAAATCATCAATGAATGAAACATAATACATAGATAAACCTAGTGATGGAATAGGAACATGTCCAAACACATCACTGTGTAGTAACTCCTAGATTCCTTTTGCTCTTGTAGCACTAAATGGGAACATCACCTGATTATGTTTACCATATAATTACCATTGAGACATACCTTCAACCATAGATTTACCATGTAATTCTCAAAGGCCCTTATCTCCAATATGTCCCAATTTTTAATGCCATAGCATTGTCTTGTCTGCAATGACAATAGGGGTCCAATCTTCTACAATTCTATCCTCATGAATAATAGAACTATTACACCCATTAATGAAAATGCTTCCCAACAACTTCTATAGAGTTCCGACCTAAACTCCCGGCATCAAAACCAATGCTCCTCGAAACATCTTCCATGTGTCCTTTCAAATATAGTATGCACACTTTCTTTACCCATCTTACCTACAAATATATGGTATCAAAGTAAGGTTATTAGCTTCACTATAATTCCTTTGTTGCTAGGGTTTTGTTGATCTTGTGAAGAGAAACGGTATATTAGGTATGTGATAAATCTGTTTTGGAGTGGGAACTTTACAGAGTGATTCTTGTGTAAGGAAAATGTTGAGTAGTTCAAGAATAGAAATCAAAAATTTTAGTGGCCAAAGCTTTGAGTTATGGAAGTTGAAGGTGTAATATCTTCTTGTTAATAGAGATCAATGAATTGTTGTGGATCTAGGTACAAATCCCACTATTATGTCAAAAGAAGAATGGGAAAAGTTGGAGAGAAAAGTGAGAAGCATGATTAAACTCTACCTTTCAAACTTAATGTTGTTAAAAATTTATGGAGAAGAGTGCAAAGAAGTAGTGGGATAAGATGGGGAATTTGTATCAATCAAAGTCCCTGGTAAACAAGTTATTTCTTCGAAAGAAATTATTTCATCTTGGAATGGAGGATGGTGATATCATGGAATATCATCTAAATGTCTTTAATACTCTGGTAAGTTAACTGACATTTGTTTAAATTAAGATGGAGGAAGAAGATAAGTGTTTTACCTTGCTATATTCTTTGACAGACTTTTTCGATAATCTAGTTGTAGCAATTGGTAGTGCCTCTCAATCCACGTGAAAGTTTGAGGATGTAGTTGCGTCCTTGTTATCAAAGTAAATGAAAATAAAATGCATGGAGTGTGTAAACAATTATGTTTTTTATCTGTGAGAGGTTGATCCCAAGAGAGAGAAAATACGTCTTCTGGGGGGGGGAATCTAAATCTAGAAGTAGATGTAAATATCCATGACAATTTGAAAATAAATGTTGGAAATGGGGTAAAGTTGAGAATTATAAGAAAATTTGTGGATCTAAGTGTTGAAGAATTTTGATAAATCTATGTAAGGAAAAACAATACCAAACATAATCTAAAATGAAACAATTAACAAATCATAGAAGTTTGGGAGCAAGTCTTAGCTGTGACATAATCAAGGTAAGTGTGATTTGTTACCAACATTTGCATTTGAATACAACCATGTTTTATTTGGATTCTTGTTGGTTTGTGGATGCTTGTTGTGAACTAATAAAGGCAATCAAGGATTCTAGTGGAATTGTGGAATTTCAGTTAAGATTGTGGAGATAATTGAAGTTATCACTCCCTCAAGTTTTGTCTCTAGTCATGAATAATTTTGGTTATGTGTTGTGTTGTTTTTGTTTCCGTACCACTTGCATTTGTTGATGGGGTTTTGTGGCCTTATTCACCCCAATCATTGGGTTGAATAGTAATTATCTTGTTTTAAACTGACATTTGGGAGACTTCCCAGACCATCTACAGAAGAGAGGATTGGGTGTAACATGTGCATTTGGAACTCTATTTCACCTCGTTGTGAACCTAGGGGTTGGCGTTTTAATCTCTCTCTCAAAATTGGGACTCCTTCTAACAACCCCTAATGGATATTGGTCAATTTATTTGGAGATTTTGTTCATATGGTTTGTCTCGGGAGCCAAAGCAAGTATCAATGTGGAATAATAGAAATGCAAAGAATGTTGAGAAGGCATGAGACATTCATCGATGCAAACAAAACCTCCCTTATCTCGATCTCCAATACAATGCACAACAATGAAACTACATCTCAGAATGAGTTAAGAACCACCATCATGCAACAAAGAGGCCAAATTCAAGCTTTGGAAGTTGAATGCCAATCCTTAAAGGCCACAATGGAAGCAATTCTAAAAGGTAAATATTCAACAGTTTCCAATCACAAGTACTCTCTTGGTTCTTCTCTGGCACTTAAACTTTTTTGCTTTTAGGTATTTATTATTAAATATATGTACATGTATTAGTCTCTTAGACTCTTCTAAAACAAACAGTAGGACAAGGATAACTTATTTTTGTGCTCATGTAGTTCCAATCATGCCCATACCAATTCTGTATTACTTGGATGTACAATTCGGCTGCAACATTTTTGATGCAAAATATATAATCGTTTTTGTTAAAAAATATTAGCTTAGGAGTAAATGCTCTTCTTCTCAGGCAAGGTTGATTGAGTGCTCAACCCTCACAACAATAATGTAATTTCATTTTTGTATTAATAAAATTGTATGTTTAAAGAAACTTTTATAGTAGGAATAGAACTTGCTTGGTTAGAGATATTAGAAATTGAGACTTTGTTGTTAAATATTTTGAACAACTATTTTTAGATAGAGAACAATTGCATAAGAAGTTTTGGATTTCGTATCTAATTGTTTATTTGCAAGTTAGCACTTAGTTTCAAACCAATGACCTTACACAAGGAATGTAGTTTCAAACCAATGACCTTACACAAGGAAGGTCTCAAAAACCCCATGGATGATTTCTTCATATCTGATTGTTATTATTTAGATGTTACAGTTTTTAATTTTTTTAGTTTTCAATTCTAGATATTACAGTTTTTAATTGTAAAACGTTTAGATCTATATTTCTTATCAAAAATCTCTAGATCTATTTATTTATGGTATCAAGCTAAGGATTCCATCATCTACCAGAATCAAAGTTTAAATGTCATAAGGATTCCATCATCTACCCAGAATCAAAGTTTAAATGCCATCATCAACCTTTTCTAAAGATTATTGCCAAAAACACAAGATGTGCAAAACATAGGGAGCAAGAATCTACTAGCAAAAAAATTGCTTCAAAAATAGAACTTGCCTCTAATTCACGCAATATGAGTCAAAACTAGATATGCAATCTGCTATCATGAGATCTCTGCCATGAGTGATTTTTTAGCCATTGCATTCTTCCTCAGACATCTTCAAATTTTTGTATTCCACTTGCAAACAGTTGTAGATCCAATATACAAATATGTTGGATTTGTTTTTGTCAATCTCAATTGTAGATCAGAAATATATAATCCGATCTAAAGCATCCCACTTCCAAAATGGAATTTGGAACAATCTTCTTATCATTCTTCAAGAAAATGGCCTACTCAGTGATCTTACAGAGCGATTGGATTCTTCAGAAATAGAAAGAAAGTAACTTTCAAGTGTTCTCTAAATCAGAAATCATCCACAAGAATGTGCCTCCTCAACGATCAGCAATAGCGATCTGTCACCTCAATTTTCCATAGCCTTCTGCCACATCTGCAATAAAAATCACTTCAACGAGTTACCTCCATCATCAAAAAGTTTGACGTTGGAGTGAGAACCCTCTTAGATTTCACACTCTCTAATAGTAATGCTTTAGTTGAGTGGTGACACAAATTGGCAAGGAGTCTTGGTATTCGAAGATGAGATTATTCCTTGCCAACCATATTTTCCAACAAATAAAATTTGTAAGACTCATCCAACATGTTTCCACCCTTTTCCTTTGAGCGATGAAGGATACATCTTCCCACATTCGTTGAACATAACCAAATAGGCATAGTAGAATGAAGCCAAACACTTTGACAAAATGGACATTCAAAGAACAAATGAAAGATGATTTCATCACTTGAGCAACACAGGGGGCATCTAAAGGTGGCAAATATACCTTTTATTATTAGATTGTCTCCTGTAAGCAATCGGTCGTGAGCTAATAGCCAACAAAAAATGAGACTTTTGGGAAATTACCTTTACTTCGCACTCCCTTCCAAAGAGCCATCCTAATCCGGATTGCAGATTCTCTCCATCCAACGAGCAAGGAGTAAAGTCAACGGTTGACTCTACTCCTAGCCCGTTGGATGGAGAGAATCAACAATCGAGATAAGCTTAGGCCTTCCAAAGAGCCAAATATGAAGGAGTGTCCTAAGCTTGGGAGAGAAATAGGTATCCTTGAGACATTGAGTATTATCCAGATTGGCCCCAGCCCATGTTATCCTTCACATTCTTGTTGATGGGAGTTTTGTCGTGTAATATCTCCTTAAGCACATCATAGGACAACTTTAAATTCTTAGGTAGATCCTACTCCTCCCAAACTTTCCATTCTCCTTTAGAAGAATCTAACCAAACCGATATGTCGTGGAGGGTAGAGAGGTGAGCATCTTTCATCCAACTTTGTAACTCTTGAACATTGTGAGAGTCCCAAGGGGCGGGTTGTTCAAAATAATGTCTGACTAGATCCGAATTTTTTCACCATTCCCAAGAATCCAATATAGCTACTTTTGGAAGGGGAAATGATCTAGATGGGTATCAGTGGCCACCCGCCTATTCCACTGGCTCAAAATAGATTTTCCAGTTTGGAATTTTTTACGGGTTTTCGGCTCATCAGATTGGTCTAGATCGATATCAGTAGTCAACCACCTATTCCACTAGTTAAAAACAATTTTTCCAGTTTGGCAATTTATACAGTTTTTTGAACCTGAAACTTTGAGGGTCATTTTAAGGCCTTAAAAAACGTTTTTTGGTGACATTTTAGTTACGACATAGGCAAAGGCACATTGGAACATTTAAGAGGTGTTCTTCTCAGCTAGACCTTTCCAATGATCTACCAAACAACCTTAACGGAAATCATATGCAAAATTTATGCCCCCGGGAAGTTGAGACCTCAACTAACCACCTAGAGGCCCGCAAACCATTTTGCGGCTCATCTCATAGGGTTAGGTTTTTGGTTGTTTAGGGTTTTCCCTCATGCTTATAATAAAAAGGCCCTTCAACCTCCTTTTATAATTATCTTGTCACAAATGAGCGTGGTCTCCACATCTCTTCCCATAGATTAGCTACCACCATTCTAGTTGCTTTTATTTTACAGTCTATTTTGTTTCATTCATTTAATAGAATCTAAGTTTATTGTATCACTGTGTCCTTTGCAATATATCTGTGTATGTGGTTCTGTATGTGCTCTTTCATTTCCTTCTCACATACACCCATATCAGGGGCCAGGATTTGAGGCATAACTTCCAAATCTCAGTCCCTTTCTGGTGTAGAGAAGGGGAGTCAAGACTTCGTAATCTTGAGCATTTTAGATATTTTTTCTCATTGCTTGCTTCACCCAAGAGTTTCTACTAGAGACCAGAGCCCATAACAACTTAGCTCCTAATGTTTCAATATTGAGGCGGAGGTTAAGGATTTGCAATCTGTAATGTTCGCTTATGCTTAGGCATTGAGGACCAACTCGCTAACCTATGTGATGCATGTAGGTTCGAGCGGGTACTGACAGTCAAGGAATCAACCGAAGACTAATGCAATATATAGAAGATATAGGGCACCAATATTATATCACAATTGGGTCGAAGAGTGTAATGAAAGCCGAATTTAATTAGTAAGGATTCTTTCGTTCTTACTCTTTCAAAGAGAGCCACCAGAGCCAAAGGCCACTTGCATGCATGACATCCGGGCATTATTTAATGATACATGCACCCGATTAAGTCTCCATGCGCATGCATGCAAGTCAACTGCAAATTAGAAGATAAAGTGACCTAATTAGGTCAAAAGTTAGCGTTTTCGCAGTTGAAAGTTATAAAAGAAAGATAAAGTGGATGGAGAAGTAACTTATGTGATTATTGATTTGTGGATTCGAACTGGAGAGCTCGGCGAGCTAAGTTGGGGTTGAGCGCATGCTCAGCTAACTAGTGTATTTTGACAACGAAATCTATCTGCCCTAGTTCATCATCAGCTTGGATCATCCAGGTTCAGCACTAGTTCATCATCAGGTTACATTCAACAGTTATTTAGGGAAGTTGATTATTCATCTAGCCAGAGGGTTTCACCATCATACCGTGTCACCGTTATCAAGGACAAAGCAATTCGTTTTCCTACCTACAGGG
Organism: Pseudotsuga menziesii; assembly: GCA_001517045.1. Classification (NCBI taxonomy): domain Eukaryota; kingdom Viridiplantae; phylum Streptophyta; class Pinopsida; order Pinales; family Pinaceae; genus Pseudotsuga; species Pseudotsuga menziesii. The sequence goes on along the minus strand of LPNX010011757.1, from coordinate 751,806 downwards.
TTCAGAACTTCTGCATGTTACTTCCATTCATTCTGGAGCACCTCCATTACCCTTCCCCTGGAAGAAGGGCCATTCAGCTTGAGTATCAAGCAAGATATCGTTAGTGCTCCCCTTTTCTGGAGGCACTAATCTGCATGGGTGAAATGATTTGAGGAGGCCTTCACGTTTTGGGCTAGTGTGCCTCTGTTTCTTCTGCATGCTGCTTCCATCATCATCAAAGGGGTATTATAACCCTAGTGCACATCATATGGGATTCCAGCAGCAGCTTATTTATTATTCTGGAGCTTATACAGTTTGAGAGGAGGGAACATTCACCTGTGGAGGACAATTTGGTGCATCTCCTTATTCCTCCGGCAGAATCCTTGCATGCTGAGACCAGTCTCTTCACCATCAGCTGATCTATATAGCGGTATGTACATGCATTGATTTCTCCTATTTTATAGCATCTCAGTATTTTTCTAGGGCACATATTTGCATGCAACTGCATGCTTGCAAAGTTCGAGGTTTGCTTTCCTATTTGATTAAGAAATAAATCTATTAGCCATCTACAATATACACATAAATAGGAAAATATCAGTTTGGGATATTACTGTTAGATTTTTATCATTCAAGCTAGCATTATCTTAGGATCTTTAACTAAGAGAATAACAAGCACAGCAATCAAACATAAGAGGCAATGAACACAAAGTTTTTCCTCGAGGAAACCATAAAGAAGAAAACTCCGTAACTTCCTCAGAGATAGAATCAGCAACAAAAGCAAAACCCCAAAAACAGTAAGATGATCTCCCGACAGCAGTAGTCTCTCTCTCTCTCTTGTCCCAACAACTTCTTCTCTCTCAGTTATGCGCTACAACTGAGTGTGATAAATAGAGAGACTCACTCTCTATTTATACTAATTCCCAACTTGACAATAAATCACTAGGGACGACTTCTCTAGGAGAGTCTAATAACCCTAGGGCCCCACAACTGCGGGGACTTTAACCCTTGATCAATCGGAGGGTTACCCACAATGACTTTACATGACTTGTTTACATTATTGAATCTCCCGATAAGAACATCGGGGCATGACATGACTCAAATACATTACAGACACTTCCCGGAATAAACATCGGGGTATAATACATAAGATATACAAGTGAATACATTCCAAAGTTACAAATACATCAACACCCCCTCTTAACTAGGAAGGTATTATCTCGACACAATTTATCAGTACAAGTCTTCTCCTCTATATCATCCGCATCATCATCAAGTTATCTTCATATTCAAGTCATCTTCGTCTTCAAGTCATCTTCATCACTAGATCTAGATCATCACTCGATCTGGATCATCATCACTGGTGCTATCTCTTGATTCTTCTCGTCACAGAAAGTTCTACAAAGCCATCCCTTTCTCATTCTGGTTGTAGGACCAGCCTCCAAGTAGGTCTTCATCTTCTTCAGCGCTTATATCTAACCCATTGAAAAAGTCCCTCCCAGCACTTACATCTGACCATGGGATGAACACATTGACCATGTCAGAAAGGCATGCCCAACACTCACATCTAACCATGGGATGAACACATCAACCATGTCAGAAAGGCCCAACACTTATATCTTACCATGGGATGAACACATCAACCATGTAAGAAGGGCTCAGCACTTATATCTTACCATGGGATGAACAGATCAACCATGTAAGAAGGGCTCAACACTTATATCTAACCATGGGATGAACACATCAACCATGTCAGAAGGGCTCAGCACTTATATCTAATCAATGGAATGAACACATCCCGCAGTCACATCAAAATGGCTCTCAATCCCAGACTAAAACAAATTCCTGGTAACTGACTAGGTGCCTCCATTCTCCCAGAGAATGGCCTCTTAGCACTTAAGTTGAGCTTCAGTCCCAGACTAAATCAATTTCCTGGTAACTGACCAGGTGCCTCCATTCTCCCAGAGAATGGCCTTCAGCACTTATATCTGATAATGTGGAATGAACACATCCCACAATCACATTAGAATGGCTCAGCACTTACATTTGACCATGGAAGGAACCAATCCTCTCACCATGTCAGAATGGCTCATGGACTCATCACTTCCCCTTGGAGGGAACCTCAATCTGGAGAACACCAAGCTTTTCCTTGAAGTACTCAAACTTCATTATGGCCAATGGCTTAGTCAACACATCAGCTGTCTGTTCATCCGTCGCAACATACTGGAGCTTCACTGCTTCTCTCTACACCATATCCCTGATATAGTGATATTTGAGCTCGATATGCTTTGACTTGTCATGGAACACCGGGTTCTCAGACAACTTCACACAATTATGGTTGTCGCAATATATACAAGTAGCATCCAACTGGAGATCAAATAAATCAAACAGTAGCTTCCTCAACCATACTGCCTCACAACTAGCTGAACAAGCTGTGACATACTCTGCTTCAGATGTACTCAGTGCCACGCAATACTGTTTCCTGCTAAACCAAGAGATCATACCTGATCCCATACTGAAGCAGCACCCTGAAGTGCTCTTTCTATCGATGGCACTACCTACCTAATCTGAATCAACATAACCTTCCAGGTTAATCTTCTGATCAGCCTTATACTTGAGCCCATAATCAAATGTACCCTTTAGGTACCTCAGAATATGCTTTGCAAAAATCAAGTGAATATGTCTCAGATCTGTCAGGAATTGGCTCAAGGTGTTCACAGCAAAGCAAATATCTGGTCTCGTATTCGTCAGGTACATCAAGGACCCAATCATCTGATGATACATCGTAGCATCAACCGTCTCTAATGAAGCATCATTTAATAGCTTCAGGTTCGATGCCATAGGTGTGGTCATGGCCTTGCAGTCCATCATCCCGAATCTCTTCAGAATCTCTATTGCATACTTCCCTTGTCCGAGGGAGATTCCATCCGCATTTTTCCACGCCCCCATGCCTATAAAATAATGCATCATACCCAAGTCTTTCATTTCAAACTTGGCAGCAAGATTCCTCTTCGTATCAGCAATAAACCCATCTATACCTGTTACAAACAGATTATCTACATACAGTAGGAGTATCACTGGGTTACCGTATTCAACCTTGTAGTAAAGGTTGGAATCTGCTTTACTTTTGGTAAAGCCCAAACTAGATAGAAAGCTATCAATTATGTCATACCATGTCCTGGGTTCCTATTTCAAACCGTACAAGGCTTTCTTCAATTTACACACATGGGTCTCCCTATCATATGTCTCAAAACCGAGTGGTTGCTCCACATACACTTCCTCTTCTACTACACCATTCAAGAAAGCAGTCTTGACATCCATCTGGTGTATCTTCCATTTCATCACTGCAGCCAGAGCAAGTACCGATCTGATGGGAGTGTATCTAGCTACAAGTGCAAAAGTTTCTTCATAATATATTCCTTCTTTCTGGGAGAAGCCATGAGCCACAAATATTGCTTTATATATTTCTATGTTTTCGTCTGCAGCATGCTTGATCTTGTAGATCCATTTGGAAGTTACAATAGACTTCCCCTTTGGTATAGGGCCAACATCCCATACATCATTCTTCATGATCGATTGATACTCTTTGATCATAGCATCCTTCCATTCTTTCATTTCTGTCGCTTCTTCATAGTTGGAAGGTTTTTTATCGATGAAGTCACATAATAAGGCTACATAACCGAAGCAGGACCTGGTTCTTTTCCTTTCTCTGTGATTTTCTTCTGGAGCCCCATATCTTTCTGCACCTTGGATAGCTTCTCGTACCCAAGTAGGTTTCCTCTTATGAGGATTCTTTTCCTGAGGTGGATCTACAGGTTCTTGAGGTTCTTCTATTTCTCAATCTTCTTCTTGAATTTCTTCGTTCATGGTTGTGTCATGATTTCTGGATACTTCTGTTTCTTCAGGTTCTTCAGCAGGTCTCTTTCTGGATTTGTTGTAAGATGAGTCTTCATCAAATGTTATGTCCCTACTGATGTCGATCTTCTTGAATCCTGGGAAGTATATTCTATAAGCCTTCGAGCTTTCAGAGTATCCCACAAATATACCCTTCCTTCCTGAAGGATCTAACTTTGTCCTCTTTTCTTTCGAAATGTGTATGTACACTAGACAGCCGAATATTTTGAGATGGTTGACTTTTGGTTTCTTTCCGGAAAATACTTCTTCAGGTGTCTTGTTCTCTAGTACTCTGTGTGGAGTACGGTTTTGTACATACACCACTGTTCGGGTAGCTTCTTCCCATATATGCATGGGAATATCTTGATCATGAAGCATGGCCCTTGCAACTTCCATGATCGTTCTATTCTTTCTTTCTGCAACCCCATTCTGTTGTGGATTATATGGAGTAGTTAACTACCTCTTAATCCCTGAATCTTTGTATAATTCTTTGAATTCATTTGATGTGAATTCTCCGCCATTATCTGATCGAAAGGTCTTGATCTTCTTTTCTGTGTGGTTCTCAATCAAGGCTTTGAATTCCTTGAACTTGTTGAATACTTCATCTTTGTTCTTTAAGAAGTATATCCATGTCTTCCTAGAAAAATCATCAACAAAAGAAACATAGTATACCTACCCGCTTAATGAATTGGATAACATCGAACCGCATACATCGGAGTGAATGATTTTCAAGATTCCTTTTGCCTTGCTCTCGCTACTTGGAAATGCCTTCTTTGTATTCTTTCCTTTTGTACATCCTTTGCAGACACCGTCATGTTTTGTCTGAATTTCTGGAAGTCCTTCAATAGCTTTGCTCGCAAGTGGTAGTGCTCTGTAGTGCACATGTGCAATCCTTCTATGCCAAAGTTCATTTGGCTCTACTGAGTCATGGACCAAGGCTTGTTCTGGATGACCCTTTAATTTGTATAGACCTCCTTATTGTTCCCCAATCACTACTGCATCATCAATAGTCTTTCCCTTAGGCCACATGAGAACTTGGCCATCTACAAATGCAACCCTCATGCCTTTTGCATCTAATGCAGATATGGAGAGGAGGTTCTTCTTTAGTCCTGGTACAAACAAGACATCCTTCATCTTCATAGACTTTCCAGAGTCTAGCTTATAGGAGGATTCCCCACTACCTTTTATTGGATACTGGTAGTCATCTCCAAGTTTCACCTTATGGGGTGATTCATGTTCTGATAGTTTCACAAAGGATTCTTTGAATCCTGTCATATGTTTGGAAGCCCCATTGTCTATAAGCTAATCATTGCTTCCATGTGTGATGTTTCCCGTGAGAGTGGAAATCAAAACATATTCTTCATCACTTGAAGAATCATCACTTTCTTGCTTGATTCTCTTTGTGGAAGGTTCATCATCTTCTGCAGCATGAGCATGATGTCTTCTCTTGTTTCCTTTCTTCTTAAAAGAGCCATTTTTGTTCTTAGGACAATCTCTAGCATAGTTTCCTCTTTCATCACATGTAAAGCATCTGAATTTAGGTAGATTCTTGTTAGATCTTCTCGGATGAAAGTGCTTACCTTGGTGATGATTTGTTTTGCTCTTCTTGGATTGTACTGTGAGAGCTTGATCTTCACTTCCCATATTTTCTTCTCAAGCTGTTATTCGAGCTTCTTCTTGTGAGCATTCTTCCCATAGTCTTCTGAACTTGACTAGATTCTTTCTGGCATAGATCCCTTGAATGAAAGAGTCCCATGTCCTAGGGAGACCATTCAAGGTGGTCATCACAATTTCTGCATTCTCTACTTCTTCATCCACCGCTTCAAGTTGTTCCTTGATCTAAGAGACCCTTGTAAAGTAAGACTGGATGGTTTCTACATTCTGGATCTTTACATTCTTCAATTGGTTTCTCAGAGTCATCTTTCGGTTTATGTTCTTTCCTTCAAACAGTTTGGTTAGGGCATCAAACATAGCTTTAGGTGTCTTTAGGGAGGACACCTGTGGTATGAGGTGATCCTTGATTGAATCAGCAATAATCCTTTTAGCCATGACCAATTTCTTCTTGTGTAAGGCCTTAGCCTCAGCTCCCTCTAGAACTGGAACCTCTTCATTGATGTAAGAGTCCAACTCATTTTCTTCCAGGACCAAGGAGATCCTATACTTCCAGGCTCGAAAGTTATTAGCTCCCTCAAGCTTTTCATCAAGCTTGGTATGATGAGACATCTTAACAGAGAACCTCAAATGGAAATGCAAAAGATTTAGATCTTACCAAGTCAAGATGTCAGAACTGGATCTGGAGCTGAATTTTTGCAGAGCTGGTTCAGGAGCAGATTAGGGTTTGAATTTCCCAGAGTTCTGTCCAACCAAAAACTTTTATCTTGATCTCTAAACTTCGATTTTGAGGAGCAGATCAATCCATGCCTGGGCTCACTCAAAAATTCCACTTCTGTGGAAAGCCCTAATTTTCGGCAGTAGTGTCAAGTCAAAAATTGAAAATGCTCAGAATCAGATTCTGCTTCGACAAAAAGATGTGCCCTGGAGAGGAGAGTCAGCCCAACCTTCTTTTGCTGAAAATTTGTGGATAGAGATCCAAAAAGTAGGAATCCCTAGTTTCCACACCTGCACAGTGTCTTCTTCTCAGGTTAGCTCTGATACCATGTTAGATTTTTATCATTCAAGCTAGCATTATCTTAGGATATTTAACTGAGAGAATAACAAGCACAACAATCAAACATGAGAGACAATAAACATAAACTTTTTCCTTGGGGAAACCATAAAGGAGAAAACCCCGCAACTTCCTTAGAGATAGAATCAGCACCAAAATCAAAACCCTAAAAACAATAAGATGATCTCCCAACATCAGTAGTCTCTCTCTCTCTTGTCCCAGCAACTTCTTCTCTCTCAGTTATGCGCTACAAATGAGTGTGAGTGAATGTGTGATAAATAGAGAGGCTCACTCTCTATTTATACTAATTCTCGACTTGACAATAAATCACTAGGGACGACTTCTCTAGGAGAGTCTAATAACCCTAGGGCCCCACAACTGCGCGGACTTTAACCCTTGATCAATAGGAGGGTTACCCACAATGACTTTACATGACTTGTTTACATTATTGAATCTCCCAATAGGAACATTGGGGCATGACATGACTCAAATACATTACATACATTTCCCGGAATAAACATCGGGGTACAATACATAAGATATACAAGTGACTACATTCCGAAGTTACAAATACCTCAACAATTACATTGGTCAGAGCTATTTTCCTTGCCAGCTGTGGACATGCAAAAATTATAAATGAATTCAGGAGACCCATACAACATTACTCACAGGAGACAGAGGTATAGACACAGAGAAGAGGAGTTAGAGGACATAGATTTGGGGAACAGAGAGTATCAGTTTGAAAAAGGCAAAGAAACAATGGATGATGATGATAAAATATCTTTCAATAGTCTCATATCAGCCATAAAAGAACTCACTAATGGGAAAAAAGAAATGATGAGCACCTTCAGGCACATGACTGAGAAGAATGGGCCCACCCCACACAGTCCCTTATTTCGCAACAGTGATAGGGTATCCACCAGCAGTAGTAGGGAGAACTTACATACCAACATGCAGAGCCATCCCCATATATACAAGCCTTTCCGACCCACCATGCCTCAATTCTTACATAGTCCAGCTGCAGTGCCTCTAGCACAAGCCGAACCAGAAGAACCCATGAGCGCCTATCTGAGAGAATATAGAGCTTTAGGAGAGGACTTCTAGTCATCCATGACCTTCACTGAATTCTGCCACTTTAAAATTAAGAACAAACCCAAAGCTTACAATAGTCCATTCACCCAGAACTATGAGTTACAACGCACCATAGGGAAACTAACTATCCCTACCTTTGATGGCACCCGGGGTGGTCAAGCCCGGAATTGGGTGCAGAAGTTGGATACATACTTCCAGCTCAACCCCATGATTGAGACAGATTCCATTAAATTGGCTACCTTGCATTTGGACAGAGAAGCACGTGAGTGGTGGTATCACGGGTTAGTGACACTGGGTCACAACACCATCACAGCGTACTCATATTTTACACAGAGGCTCATTGAGCGGTTTGATCGAAAGGATCCTGAGGTACACTTTAGAGAGATAGCTCATCTCAAGTAGACAGGTAGTGCAGATGCATTTATTTCAGAGTTTCAGAGGATAGTAGTCAAGGTGACAGATATATCAGAGAGCAGGTTGATTATGTTGTTCACTGAGGCTCTCACTAAACCCTTATGGCGATGGGTCAAGTCTTATAGGCCCACCATCCTAGCAGATGCCATCAGGCGGACTAGAGATTTACAAGATGCAGTACCCAAAATTAGGTTGCCTCCCAAAACCAATTCCCCTATTGAAGATGAAGAGAGGAAACCCATCTAGAAAGAATGGCCCAATAAAGAATGGATGCACAATGATACCCGACGAGACCTTAGAAGAAAAAATTTATTTGTCACTTTCCAGGAACCATGGGTACCAGGTCACAGATGTTCAGGGAAGGGAAAGGCTTACGACATAGAGGCCTATTTCGACAATGGGGAGGATGATGATTATCAAGATTAGGAGCAGAGAGAGACACCAGAGATAGTTAAGGAGTGGTCGCCCTTAGGAGGTACCATTGCTACCATGATAGGGGTTCCTAGAGTCCACACTCTCCGGATCAGAAGTACCGTACAGGGCCATAGAGTGGGAATCTTAATAAATGGTGGGGCATCCCAAAACTTTATTGATGTTGCATGGGTTAAAGGGAGAGACATTCAGACTGAGAGTTTTGATGGGTTTTCAGTGGCTGCAACAAGTCACACAATGGAGTGTAGTCAGAGGTTTCCTCAATTAACAGTAACACTTGGGAATTATACAGTGATAGAGACATTCTATGTGGTGGATGTACCTGACATGAAGGTGGTATTAGGAGTTCAGTGGATGTATTCCCTAGGGAAGTATTCCACAAACTACCAGACCATGGATATGGAATTCACAGGAGCAGAGGGACAAAAGGTAGTATTGAGAGGGACCACTCCACACAGTCCCTTATTTCCCAACAGTGATAGGGTATCCACCAGTAGTAGTAGGGAGCACTTACATACCAACATGCAGAGCCATCCCCATATATACAAGCCTTTCTGACCCACCATGCCTCAATTCTTACATAGTCCAGCTGTAGTGCCTCTAGCACAAGCCGAACCAGAAGAACCCATGAGCGCCTATCTGAGAGAATATAGAGCTTTAGGAGAGGACTTCCAATCATCCATGACCTTCATTGAATTCTAACACTTTAAAATTAAGAACAAACCCAAAGCTTACAATAGTCCATTCACCCATAACTATGAGTTACAGCGCACCATAGGGAAACTAACTATCCCTACCTTTAATGGCACCCGGGGTGGTCCAGTTCAGAAATGGGTGCAGAAGTTGGATACATACTTCCAGCTCAACCCCATGATTGAGACAGATTCCATTAAATTGGCTACCTTGCATTTGGACGAAGAAGCACATGAGTGGTGGTATCACGGGTTAGTGATGCTGGGTCACAACACCATCACAGTGTACTCAAATTTTACATAGAGGCCCATTGAGCAGTTTGATCGGAAGGATCCTGAGGTACACTTTAGAGAGATAGCTCATATCAAGTAGACAGGTAGTGCAGATGCATTTATTTCAGAGTTTCGAAGGATAGTAGTTAGGGTGACAGATATATCAGAGAGCAGGTTGATTATGCTATTCGCTGAGGCTCTCACTGAACCCTTACGGCGATGGGTCAAGTCTTATAGGCCCACTATCCTAGAAGATGCCATCAGACGGACTAGATATTTACAAGATGCAGTACCCAAAATTAGGCTGCCTCCCAAAACCAATTCCCCTATTGAAGATGAAGAGAGGAAACCCATCTAGAAAGAATGGCCCAATAAAGAATGGATGCACAATGATACCCGACGAGACCTTAGAAGAAAAAATTTATGTGTCACTTTCCAGGAACCATGGGTACCAGGTCACAGATGTTCAGGGAAGGGAAAGGCTTACAACATAGAGGCCTATTCTGACAATGGGGAGGATGATGATTATCATGATTAGGAGCAGAGAGAGACACTAGAGATAGTTAAGGAGTGGTCTCCCTCATGAGGTACCATTGCTACCATGATAGGGGTTCCTAGATTCCACACTCTCCGGATCAAAAGTACCGTACAGGGCCATAGAGTGGGAATGTTGATAGATGGTGGGGCATCCCAAAACTTTATTGATGTTGCATGGGTTAAAGGGAGAGACATTCAGACTGAGAGTTTTGATGGGTTTTCAGTAGCTGCAGCAAGTCACACCATGGAGTGTAGTCAAAGGATTCCTCAATTAACAGTAACACTTGGGAATTATACAGTGATAGAGACTCTATGTAGTGGATGTACCTGACATGAAGGTGGTATTAGGAGTTCAGTGGATGTATTCCCTAGGGAAGTATTCCACAAACTACCAGACCATGGATATGGAGTTCACAGGTGCAGAGGGACAAAAGGTAGTATTGAGAGGGATGAACACCTACCCTCCCACAATAGTGACATCACACGAGATGGAGGCAATACTCCAACAGGGAGATATTGAGGGAGCAGCAGAGTGTTTTGTTACCTTCAGGAAACCACCAGATAAGGCCACACAACATCCAGCAGTATTCAGAGACCGTCCAGCAGGTCGACCTCCAGATAGGGTATTTGAGAGATGCCCCCCCTTGATGATGAGGGGCAATTGATTCTGATTCTGGAGCGCATCCTAGAGGTGCGAGAGCGGAAATTGAGCAATAGAATCATCAGAGAATACTTGGTTCAATGGAAATATCTGCCTATAGAGGAGGCCACTTGGGAGGTAGAACAAGTATTACAACACTCATCTTTACAATTGCTTGAGGACAAGCAAATCCGAGTTGGGAGGACTGTAATGTCCTCTTCTGCTTAGGCATTGAGGACCAACTCGCTAACCTATGTGATTCCTGTAGGTTCGAGCGGGTACTGACAGTCAAGGAATCAGTCAAAGACTGGTGCCATATAAAGAAGATCTAGGGCACCAATATTATATCACCATTGGGTCGAAGAGGGCCACCAGAGCCAAAGGCCACCTGCATGCGTGACATCCGAGCATTATTTAATGATGCATGCACCCGATTAAGTCTCCATGCGCATGCATGCAAGTCAACTGCAAATTAGAAGATAAAGTGACCTAATTAGGTCAAAAGTTAGGGTTTTCGCAGTTGAAAGTTATAAAAGAAAGATAAAGTGAATGGAGGAGTCACTTATGTGATTATTGATTTGTGGAGTCGAATTAGAGAGCTCGGCGAGCTAAGTTGGGGTTGAGCGCATGCTTAGCTAACTGGTGTATTTCGGCAGTGAAATCTATCTGCCCTAGTTCATCATCAGGTTGGATCATCCAGGTTTAGCACTAGTTCATCATCATGTTACATTTAGTGGTTATTCTGGGAGGTTGATTATTCATCCAGCTAGAGGGTTTCACCGTCACACCGTGTCACCGTGATCAAGGACAAAGCAATTTGTTTTCCTACCTATAGGGTTCAGAACTTCTGCATGTTACTTCCATTCATTCCGGAGCACCTCCATTACCCTTCCCTTGGAAGAATGGTCGTTCAGCTTGAGTATCAAGCAAGATATCATCAATGCTCCCCTTTTTTGGAGGCGCTAATCTGCATGGGCGAATTGATTTGAGGAGGCCTTCACGTTTTGGGCTAGTGTGCCTCTGTTTCTTCTGCATGTTGCTTCCATCATCATCAGAGGGGTATTATAACCCTAGTGCACATCATCTGGGCTTCCAGCAACAGCTTATTTATTATTATGGAGCTTATACAATTTGAGAGGAGGTTGCATTCACCTGTGGAGGACGATTTGGTGTATCTCCTTATTCCTCCAGCAGAATCCTTGCATGCTGGGACTAGTCTCTTCACCATCAGCTGATCTATATACTGCTATGTACATGCATTGATTTCTCCTATTTTACAGCATCTCAGTATTTTTCTAGGGCACATATTTGCTTGCAACTACATGCATGAAAAGTTCGGGGTTTGCTTTCCTACTTGATTAAGGAATAAATCTATTAGCCATCTACAATATACACATAAACAGGAAAATATCAGTTTGAGATATTACACAATCCTCCTTAATGAAATGGATTTTTAATCTTTTTCCAGCTGACTAAATGGAACTTCTGAGCATTGTTCATTCCTCTATTCCATAAGAATCTACACATTAGCTTCTCCATTTCCTATTGAATAGGTACAGGGTCCCATGAGGCTGAAAGTTGGAAAATAGGGAGGGAGACAAGAATGGACTTTAATAAGACTAGCTTCCCAACCTGATTCGACCAAACCACCCCCCATCCTTGAATCTTTGATTTGAGTTTATCAAGTAATGAGTTCTAGTATCCCCTACTAACGGATTTGCGAGCTATATAGAGCCCCAAGTACTTAAATTCTTCCAATTCCTTTTTCCCTTGAAAACCTAGGATTTAGGATAAACATCACATTATTAACGACGAGAGATTCCACCCATAAATAGAGCTATTTTCATTATTATTTTACTCCCCAATGCTACATAGAAGCCTGGGAGTATTTTTTGAATTTGCTCGCCACTGTACAGGAGGTGCCTCCAACCAAAAAAGTGTCATTGGAAAACTAGGCATGGTTAATGTTCTTGACCCCTCACACGATTTGGATTCCAATTATTTCTTCATTTGGCCTTTCATCCTTGAGCCTTTTACTAAGAGTATTTGCATTCAAAATATAGAGGAGAGGGGAAAGGGGGAAACCCTACCTGAGGCCCCTACTGTTTTGAAAGAAAGAGGTCACACGACCATTGACAAGATGTGTGATCCAAGGCGATATGATACAAGCTTTGATCCAGGCAATGAGGGATGGGAGAATCCCATTTTTTTCAAAACTTGAAACAAGAATTCATGCTTAACTCTGTCAAAGGCATTGTCATTCCTATTTTAATTTCCATAAATTTCTATTTTTTACTGATGTTGGAGTGGATCACTTCCTGGATGAGGATTATTTTATCTAGCAATTGCCTTCCCTGAATGAATCTACCTTGGTTTTCCATTATTAGACCCGAAAGAAGACTTTTTAATCGATTGGTTATAATCTTCATAATTATTTTGTAAGACATATTACAGAGAGAAATGGGCCTGAATTGGGAGAATACAGAGGGTGATTGTTCTTTAGGGATGAGAGAAATAAATGAGGTTGTATGCCCCTCCAATTTTAGCACAATGTTGTAATTTACATACCATTCTACAGAGGTCCTTTTTTATAATTTGTTGGTAGGAACAAAGGAACCTGACTAAAAACCCATTTGGCCCCAATGCCTTGTCTGGTTCCATTTCTCAAATGACCTTCTTAAATTATTTTCTGGAGATTGGGTTCATAATATTTTTATTGACTTTCCCAAAAATGGATATGGGGATCGAGGAGATAAATTCATCCTTGAGTCTTGCATCCCACCCTTTTTCCTCTGTATACAACATCTTGAAGTGATCAAAGGCAGCCTCTTTGATCCTTTAAAAATCTGACAGATGGTGACCTTCTTGCATAGTAAGCTTTACAACCATGTTCCTTTCCTTTCGAGCTTGTGCTCATTTATGGAAATAACTGGTATGTTTTATTTCCAGAATTGAGCCAAAGGCTCTAAGATTTCAAACTCCAGCATTCATCCTTTGATTGGAAATCTTTAGGAATATATGAGTGTAATTTTAATTCTTCTTGGAGATCTTCAATCCAAAGCTCCCCCTATTCCATTTAATATTGGTGCTCTTATAATCATTGTTCAACCTCCATCCTGCATTGCTTAGGTGAAGGGATCCCTTTTATCTATTGTTTCAAATCCTTCTTCATGTTTCAATTTGTTTCTTCCCATACATAGAAGGTAGATCCATTCACTAGGATCCATCGTGCTTCATGCTTATGCATGAAACCCGCCTCCTGAATCCACAGACGGCAGAAACAAAAGGGGATGGGCAACAAATTATCTTCCTCTCTAAGGGATAAAGAGATCAGTTTGTGATCAAAGACCCGAAAAGGGACAGTTCGAGAATTTGTTGTGATTCCTTGAAGTAGATAGGAACTATGCACTAGGAACATATCCAAACGAGCAACAATATGGCCTGGCCCAATCCTCTTGTTATTCTATGTGAAGGAATCGTTAGAGGGTTTTATATCCAAGAGGTCCCATTCCATTAGCATATCCTCAACCGTCTCCTATAGGGAGTCTCACACCTTCGAACCCCCTTTTATTTCACTAGAGTGGAGAGTTAGATTCAAATCTCTTGCCAGAATGATATTGTCTAGAACTAGGGTTTGTTTGAAATACGGCAACGAATACCAACACTCTCTTTTTTTCAAAAGCAATACAAGGGAATAAATGTTAAAAATATTTACCTAATTTGGAGATATGGAGTGCAATAGGGATACAAATGTCCAGTGAAGGGAGACAAATGATTGCAGGAGGACAAACTTGGTAGAGTCCCATAGGATTCATGTACCCTAGAAGGTCATCGAGAGTTGCCCGTTATTGCCGAGCTTCTCTTCCATAGCTTGTTTCTTACCTTTAGAAACTCCTTAGATTCTATTTTTTTCTCCTAGAACATAAGGATTTCCAAGTTTATAGTTCTGATGAGGTCTCTTCATGCTTATTTTTTAGTCTTACTACCCATCCCTCTAATATTCTAGGAGACAAGATTCAACCCCTTTCAAAATTTGATCCTAAGGCTTACCTTTACTCATTGTCTTTCTACTTCTAGCCATGAACATTTCAATCACATAGGCTATGATCCTAAATTATTTTCCTTTCCAGTTTCCTCCTCTCTTTTTTCTATATTAAGTTTCCTTCCTTTCTTCCTAATATTTTCTTTCGGGAGTTCCCCTTCTTCCTCTTAGGATTATTTTGAGATTTCCAGAGTGCTTTATTACTTTGAAGGATCTGCAAGGATCTCCTGAGTTCTTGGGATGAGATAAGCTTCCTTGATTATCTGCAAACCTTCTTTTGAGAGGGGTCCCAAGGACGGCTCCCTTTGATTCGATGGGGCAATCTCTTCTAAAACTTCTTCAAAGTTCTCCTCTTCTATGATGTGATTAAGTATTTCTGGCCGATTTCCAAAGAGAGGGACAAGGGGCTTCGAAGGATCAATCCCCCAAAGACCTTTTGATGAATTAGGAAGGCCATGCCTTGGTTTCCTAGAGCCACTGCCTGCCTCACCTCTTGACATTTATTATTTGAGGGTTGCTCTCCTATCGAATTTTGTTTATGTTGTTTATATTGCATCCCTTAGTGAAGCAACCATACTCGTGGAAAATGTGTCATTTGAAGGGAAACTACTCGTAATCCAGCTACTGAATATGAGACCAAAAATCCACAATAAGGTAGGGATCTTTTGGGAGACCCACTTCTAGGTCTAACTCGACACATATTCTAGTGCAAGAGTACTAATTCTTGGGGTCTTCCCTATTAATTTACTTTCCAAGGGCATTATCGATAGCTTGAAGAGAATCCAAATTCCAAAAATGGATGGGTAGGTGTGGGGCCTAACTCATACAAGGATGTTCGTAGGAATGTCTTGCAAAGGATCCAATTCTAGATTCTATTTATTCAAGTAGATACCTCGAGGCCCTATGAAATAGGGCCCACTTCGGAAGATCAGATCTATGTCTTCCTTTAAGATAAACTCAAAAACGAAGAACCCTTTGCCAACAAAGTAGGATGTAACTCCTTGGGAAATCAATGGCCTCCAGTTTCATTGGACCCAAGCATCCATTGACTTTGGAGAAGGCCATATCCTAGTAAATTGGCCCACTAAACCCTTGTCAGCAAGTGAAAGGGTGGCCTTAGGAGGCTTCTCTAGAGGGAGGGAAATAATTGATATTGAGTCTAATTTTGTCACTAATCGAGAGGGAGTAGAAGATACCGATATTTTCTCGTATACCTCAATAAGATTCCTGAAAGCAACGACCTCAGGAAGAGGAGAAGCACCTAAGACTGGCCCAACCATGATATGCAACACTCGCAATCATGCCAATCTAGGCAGCGCCAAGACCCAAAATCGAGCCACTAGCAATCAAGAGAGAAACCCCCAAATCATAGGGTACCCTTCAAGCTACGCCCTAGCCGTAGACCTTGTTCTTACTCATCGTCAGGAGAGGCCTCAAATTCAAATGCTATTATATATTTAGGCCAAGTTTTAAAAAGTTGGGAGATGATTTTTTATATTTTATGGAGATTATATGTAAAGTAGATTTAAAAAAAACATCTTCGTGAAGTTGGTAGTGGAGTTGTTGTAACAATCTCATAGTTGTAGGTTTAAATGGTGCAAGTAGGTTAAAGCTAAACCCTATGTAAACTAATGCTTATGTTGTGTTTTATGTGGTTCATTTAATGATTAGTTTAAACCCTATGTAGCCTAATGCTTATGTTGTGTTTTATGTGGTTCATTTAATGATTAGTTGGTTGGTGTAATTTGTGTAAACATTCAAATAAAAAAAATTAAGATAAAATTTTAAACTATAAAAAATATTCATCATAAAAAAAATTCTAAGCTTGTAAATCTATTTACATAATTAGATCAATTGGAGGGTTAAAAAATTATAAAACTCACACTAGTATAACTTTTTTTTTAATATGATGCAGGGTTTGCTTGGAATATAATGAAAGATTTGTTTGACACACATGGAATAAAAAGCGTTGATTTATAATAAAAAATGGCTTCAAACAAATGCTAAATGATGGTGGTGATGTGTTGGAATGCATTGTAATCGTATTGATTGTAGGGTTGCGAGTGTCTTATAAGCATTTTCTAGAAACCCTACATTAAGTGAATCATATAAGACATTTCAAAAAGGAGAACATGTTAAGTTCACATGTTTCATTCAAAGAAGTTTAATACGTTTGGCGAAAAAAATTGCAAAGTTAAAAGAAATTATGGGGAGGTATTTTTTTTATATTTTATGGAAATTTTTAGGTTTAATTTTTTTTTAATAAAATAAAATATTTGTTATGTCTTTTGAAGTTGGTATTAGAGTTTTGTAACAAGTATTTTTGGACGTTTACTATTTTGAAGAATAAGGTATGATTAGATAAGAACATCATGTCACTTATAAGAATGAAATTTTGGTGGGGAGGTTTATTATCACTCCTCTCAACCACCCAAACTACATCCAATAGACATAACCAACTTATAGCTGAAATAAACCAACGTAGATCCAAATCCTAGGCTCTATCAAGAGCCGAGAGGGATCAAATCTCTCTAGGTGCAAACCTCTTCTTAAGTATTACACTCAATGAGCTATCAAATTTGGTGTGTCCTATATATACCATTGATTTGATTCAAACCAAAAGACACATCTTTTTATTTAAGGTCAACATATAATATATTTATTATTAATATTTAATATTATTTTTTATTTTGTTATGAACGAACATTACAACATCTCCCCCATATTAGGTTGTTTTTCTGGCCGACATTTATTTTGTTTTATAATTAAAAAATCTATTTTTTATTAATAAAAATAACGTAACGTTACAAGATCTCCCCCATACTGGGCTGTAGAGAGCCTCTCGGCTCAACTAGATTTGATTATCATATATTTAAAAATTTGAAAAAGTTCTTATTTGAAAAATCTTACAATAGTGAATCTTTTAATAATTTATTAGAGTTAAATGCAAAAGTTTGAAAAAGTTGTTATTTGCAAAATCTTGTAATATTGGTTTTTTTAAGAGTTCATTAAAGTTAAATGCAAAAGTTTGAAAAAGTTGTTATTTGCAAAATCATGTAATATTGAAATTATAAGAATTGATTAGAGTTAAAATGCAAAGCTCAATCAACTTCTTTTGATGAGTCTATAAGTGGGTAAGGCCAAACTCTTACATTTATTTTTTTCAATGGAAAGTGGAGTGTGTAACATGATGTTTATGATGTCTCTTATGTGGTGCATTTGATGATTTTTTTGGCATAATTTGTGTGAACATTCACGAAAAGTTCTTTAAAAGGTAATTTTTTTTAGTAATAGCATCTAAATCTCCAAAAACATTTTCACCCGTTGTCTATATTATAGGGTTATATGTCAAATTTTCTTTAAGATCAACATTTGCCATACTCATGAAAGATTATCTGAGGAGGAGGATCGATTGTTTTTTAGACCGCAATTTGATAAGCAATCTACTTTTAAACAAAAGAAGAATCATAAACTAGCTCCAAAATTTGGTGGACCCTACAAGATACTTTGCAAGGATAGAGAAGTGGCTTCTTACCCACTAAATTTATCTTCTTCCCACATTCATAATACTTTCCATGTATCTCGCCTAAAAAAGGTCCTAGGACAAACTATGCCAATGCAAATGGAACTTCTAGAATTAAATGAAGAAGGGAAGTTGATTTTGAACCAAAAAATTTATAGATTGACGTTCTCTATCTTTTTGGGATAGAACCATCTTGCAATACCTAATCTATTGGAGGAATTATTCCTCTAGAACAAGTAAAATGAGAAAAATGAGCAATTCATGAAGAAACGCCCTCGATTACAATCTTTTAGGGAAAAGTTTTTTAAAGATGGGGCTATGTTAAGGCTTTAACCCTCATTGATTATTAGTAGTTTAGTTATGGTTAGGTCAACTTAGTGGTAGGTTACATGATGATCACTTTTATCTCATATTCATAAATGAAAGAGATTCGTTGGTATAAGCATATCATCTTGTCTTATGCATTCGACATATTGTAAAAGGAAGTTGCTCCCTTGAAGAAGCTTATTATTCATTTATCATTTATCATACTTAGGGCGTTGAGCTACTTTTATTTTTTTGTTTTTATGTTATTTGGGGAATTTTGGTTCATAACGTTTCTTTAGAAAAAGAAGAAGCAAAGCAATCAATAAAATGAAATGAAATTCCACTATATAAATATGTCATAGTGATAAGAATTTTGAATATTAATATGCATAAATCAAAACTTACAAAGCATAATACTCGTATTGTTTTTTTTTTTGACAAAAATGGGTATGTTATATATTAGAACTCAGCAATGAAGCCACTGAAAATTACAAAATTGGTTTAAGCAAACCAGTACATATTCTACTACCTCCATGCTTGGTAACCACTCCAGTTAAACCAGAATCATGCTAAGGGGGGGAATCAATACTTAAAAGCTTATTTACATACAGTCAATTTCTACCAACAACCATAGATTTATTAGCAACATAATCCACCATAGCATTTAGCTCATGAAGGATATGAAAAAATTCTATCTACCTAAACGACTTAGAGATGGATTTAATTCTTTTAATCAGAATGACTAACCTTAAGTTTCTACAATGATTTTTCCCATTCATTGCTTGGATTATTAACTAGGAATCTCCAAAAACCATGACTTCACCCACTTCTTTATCCTTCAGCTGCTTGAGACCTTGCCAAAGACCATATGCCTCGGCCATATTATTGGAATATTGCCCAATATTCCAATAGTACTCTATTTCATTTTTTCCTTCCAGGAAAATAACAACCCCTCCACCTCCCGCCCTCCCTGGATTCCCCTTGGAAGCTTCGTCAAAAAACAATTTAAAGATCTTCCTTTCTTTCAGCCAATTCTCAAACTGCGACTTATCAAGTCTAATTTCCCAATTTTCCAACTGTTTTTTGGCCAAATTAGCTTCAACAGAAAAGTTGAAGCTTTGCAACCAATTACTTTCATTATTAGTCAACTTAGCTTTGTTATTGGGAATCGTCATGACACTTACAATATCACCCATTAAAGCATGCGCCTTGATTGCTATTTTCCAAGCAGGTTGAGCTTTATCCTGGAATGTTCTATGGTTATGCTCAATCCATATGCACCATCAAATGACTTTTGGGATCTTCATCCAGCAGACTCTAAAACCTTTTTTCTAGTCCATATCTCCATTGTACATTTTATCTACCAAGGGGTTGGGATAAGTTGTGCAGCATCGCTGATGCTGCGCAAGCCCAGAAAACACCGCACAAGACGAAGATAGTGTGATAGGCAGAAGATAGACTACTTTTGATTACTTTGTGTCACTTTTTGTACTTGTTGACCATTTTTTGTGGATATTGGTCATTAGTCAGTTAAATCATTTAGGATTTAGTTAGAATTGGACCATGAATGTAAAGGCGCGAGCCTATATATAGATATAGATATAGGGAGAGAGGGGGAGAACAAGTTGTTATCTGTCTGAGATGAATTGTCATCTGTTTTGATTTGTGGTTGCATAGAAGTAATATGATAAGATGAATGTTGGTCGGAATCGTTGTTATCTTCTGTTTTCTTGTCTTTTCGTTCCTGCAAAATTGATGATACATGCTAAGTGACTCTGAAATATGGATCTATGATGCAATCTTTATTATTTATGAATGTTGTTATCTTTTGGATCTATTCCGCACTAATAGATCTGTTACAATCATGAATGAATGATGTGCAATGATGAATGGTTATGTTAAAGAAGTTGATCTGTTCTGGTTGTTGAGCTGATGAACGATCGATTCCCTAACCCTCTTCTATACTGCGGAAACTTGGTTCCGTCAGCCCTCCCTTGAACATCTCAGGTGAGACCTCATCCGCTCTGCGGGTGTTGCTGGAGAGGGTAAAGCTTGTCTGGGTCGATGCTCGGAGAGATCACGGTGAGTCGAGTGTCGACAGAGTGGGACCCCTGTCGACTAGGTTTTGTTGGTTGAGGGTTGAGCCAACAAATGGTTCTAATGTCGGGACCTTGTTGTGACTGATAAGAGGGGATGTGGCATCCAATGCGACCAAAAATACAAGATTGGTTTGACCAGAAGTTGTGAGAGTTTTCTTAAGCAGAAAAATTAGAACCTTGGATTAACAACAGACAAGTGGTTGGCAAATTACATACACGATGGTCCTCACGAGTATTTCTTCAGTGAGTTTCCCATTATTCTGTACGACTAGTTGGCATAGTCTACATACAAGAAGACAAATCTCTAAGGAGGAGAACCAACATCCTGGACCCCTGAATTGATCCAGGAACTGCAAGAAACTGACAACAGAGCGTTGCGAGTTGTTGAGGTCTAGCTGGATAGTATCCTAGATGGCTACATCACGGAATTTGCAGTTGACACTACCAAGTCTTACAGCGAAGTAGAAAGGTAATTTTTCAACGAGCCCAGAGGTAGGTTCTTATTATCTCTACAGTTGTCAATTAAAATGCTTGTCTGCGAAAAGGGTATATTGAAGATGCACCTAGAGTAGTAGAACTCGGGTGTACAGAGGCGATGGATACAGCAACTAAAGGGGGGAGACGAATGGGAAGGTAAGGGGTAGATGGGTGCAAGATTTGATGAGACTGTGAGGGAAGCTGAGGAAGAAAGTGGTTGTACAAGGGGAGGATCAAGGTTTCGACAAGAGAAGAGGCAGAGGATAGAGGAAGGTCATGCTGCGATCAAAACACAAAACCATGAAGGACAACCACATGGGACGAAGCGAACCTACAATGATGAAGAGGATGAATAGACCCAAACTACGCCTAGGATAGCGGTAAGATCAAACCCTAGTAGCAATGTTCCCACACCTCTGCGCACCACTTCAAACTCAGGGAGAAACACGAATTCTACATCGACTTGACCGACGTGTCAACAACATTCTAGTAGTAGATCAACGTCTGTAGGAAGAAGGCCGAGGATGGAAAGAGACAACACTAAGTTACCTTTGTTCCATGGGAACAGGACGGATGATACCGAGCAGTACTGGTTCCTATGCGAGGTAGTATGGATTGTTAGACAGGCCATGGATGATGATGTCAAGAAGGGTTGACTAGCGACTACTCTGTAGGGTCATGCACTAGATTGGTACATGAAATTTATACAGGTTCCTACGGGGACCCCTGCAAAAAATTTGGATGAGGTTCGGAGGGGACTGATCGAAGAATTATGGAAGCCCAAATTAGAGGCGCAGTACATCACTGAGTTGAAAGAGATCAAGTAGTTTCCGAATGAAACTATGTGGGACTTTAACCAAAGGTTTAAGAAATTGATGGCACGAGTCAGCTTTGATATGAGCGATGTTCAACATAAAGAGTGATTATCGTAGCCTTGGTACCTCATATCCGACAACCACTGATGCAGCAGAATATCGCGACACAAAAAGAGGCTCTAGAGATTGCGATGAAGTTGGAAGCTTCACTAGTTGGAGAGAATGCAATTGGAATGAATCAAATCCAGGCGCAGCTGGAAAATATAACGCTTCAGCTACAAGACAACAAGAGGGAAAAAGAAGATCGCGATGATCTTTGGTGCACTCGGTGTCACGTAGATGGACACACTAAAGATAACTGCCCCAGTTTTTGGAATTATCTAGTTTCAGGAGCGCTGAACCCATTAATTTGCATCAGTGTACCATGGTGTCACATATGTCAAGTTTATGGGCACCGACATGAAGAGTGTAGCTACATGCAGAAGATAGTGTCAAAACCAGCCAAACTATCATTGTTCCTTTTGTAAATCGATGGGACATGAAGACAAAGACTGTCATGCATATGATCTGCTGTAGGAGAGAACATATGATTCATACTTTGTGAAGGGAAAAGATAATTACACCGTCCAACAACCGCAAACGTAGCCTCAGATGGTAAAATCTCAACCACATTATGCACCATCACCGCAGATGCAATTTATACCATCGCAACTGTAGCCATAGTTCGCACCACAGCCGCAATTTGCGCCACAATCGCAGTACAATCAAATGACGATGCCTCAGCTGCATCCATAGTGTGTTCAGCAACAGTCGAATCCCTTGCCACAACAGATGGCTCAGCCACAGTATCAGCAACATGGAGGATTTCGAGAAGGATTCTGAGGAAGAGGAGGATGCTTCGGACGAGGTCACGGATCAATCCAGTGTTATAATTGTGGGGTATTTGGGCACTATCAGAGAGACTTCCTGTACTTTCAATGCTCATGTACATATTGCACGGCAATCGATCATACTATCAAAAACTACCCACAGCTAATCGCAAGATGGCAGGCTGGGAACGTTCCTCAGTTGTAGAGCCTGAACCAGGTCCAAACTCAGAATTAGTTTCAAAATCAGAACCAATTGCAGACCCATAATAAAGTTCCAATCCAGAATCAGACTATGAACCAACCTATGAACCCCTTATTGAACTAGAATCCACCATCAACTTAGAATTCCCCAATGAGACAGAATCAAGGGACGGTGGTAGTGACGATCTGAGCGGAGCCCAGAACAATGGATATTAACATTGTCGTTGTCACCCGTGTAGGAGCCACAACAGGACATGATGGGCCCCACCCACAGATATGACTGGATGGACAGAAGAAGGCACCATTCGATATCACAACTGAAAATATGACATTTGTTGGAGCCTGGGATGCGATCGAAAGAAATCTTGGTAAGTCACTCATCTACAAAATGCCTCCCGCTTTTGATTCTACACTAAAGGCAGAACCATCATGAAAGCATGGTACCTTGCAACACTTCTTTGAGAGTTGTTTATCGCTAGAAAGAGACCCAGACGCTTTGGCTAAGATTGAAAATTTGGTACGTCACCTGGGTAAGGAGTCTGCGGTGAATTCTTTACATAAGAAATAGATAGGCAAGGAGATGCATATGAATATTCAGATTGGAGACTATGAAATCGACTCGATCATTATAGATCTAGGGTCAAACGTAAATATCCTAACAAACCATGCACGGGAAAAGATGGGGCATCCGACATTGGGATGGTCCCCTGTGCAACTGCGATTAGCTAATCAGGTGAAGGTGCAACTAATTGGACGGGTATCTAACTTGGTCATAGATGTTGAAGGTATGATGACTCATGTTGATTTCGACGTAATTGAAGTTTTTAATGGTGAAGGGTCCTACCCCGCACTGCTAGGGGTTGGATGGGCCAATGATAGCATGGCAGTCAGTAACTTCAAAAAGTGGATGACAACTTTTGAAAACCAAGATATTAGGGTCATCGCGCCTATGGATCCCAATGAAGGCATGCGATACATGGAACCAATAAAAGATGAAGTTTTCAGGGGGGTGGGATCATTCCTACAATATCTCGTAATATTATATTCACCCCACTGCTGATGGAGAACTCAGTTGGCGCAGCGCTAGTTCTGTGTCTTCTGATTCTGAGGATGCGCTAGAAAATTGGCAAAATTACATGCATGAGGCGTCCTTTAGGAAGTACGGTTTGATCACACAGTCACTACGCCATGTTGCGACTGAGATTGTAGAATTAGAGGTTTATGAAGGGTTGCCTAAACTTTCTGCATTCTTAATGTAATTTTAAGAAAAGGTCTCGAAACCACAGCAATTGTTGGCACTGGAGGAAGCACTAAAGGATACTCCAGCATGCTGGTGGGAAACTCATAAAAAGACAATTACTGGATGGGCCCAATGTTGACGCTTGATGACAGTTTGCTTCGGCAATGAAGAGGCATACCATGCTAGGAGGTATGATGGACAGAATGATCCTAGTGGCAATTTGATGGAATGCCAAACATTGTGGGCATCGCGACCAAAGGATGAATGGGTCCATGCATTTATTCATACCCTGGATGAAATGCCAAGATCCTGGTATGTATCAATGGAGCTGCGAAGGGACATAACCACTTGGGAGGAGCTGACAGTTTGCTTTGTGCAGACCTTCCATTTTGCAGATGCTAACCCCAATTTTAACAATGCACTTCAGATTAACGTGGTTCTAACAGTTGCATCAGTCGCATACACTATGGATCCACATGCGCAGTGCCACATGTAGTTGATAATGGAATGCTATAACATGTCTCACCAACCTGAAGATGATGATGAGCTATGGGATATCAATATCCCAGAGATAGAAGGAATTAGGGATGTTGCAGCACCAGATGTACCAAATGATCACATGATTCAGTCGTTGAAGATCAGAAAGGTTAACAATGGGATAGAAGAGAACCCAAAATTCACAAGTGTTGGGGATTATTGGGATGAGGAAACCATGGCAAAAATCACAGACCTGCTACATGAATTTCAATATCTCTTTCCAACAAAGTTCTCAGAAATGAAGGGGATATTAGGTGATCTAGGAGAGATGAATATTCCTTTAAAACCAGATGTGAAACCAAAACGACAGAGGCCATATCACCTGAATCCGCGATACAAAGAAAGAGTCAAGGCTGAACTTGACTGGATGTTGGACGCTGGAATCATTGAGTCGATAGAAGAATTAGAATGGATCAGTCCCATGGCGGTCCAAGACAAGAAAATGGGTGAAGTTCGGATCTCTGTCGACTTAAGAAAATTGAATGACACCTGTATGCATGACTTCTTTCCGACCACGTTCACTGATGAAGTAATTGAAGGAGTAGGCGGTCAAGAAATGTACTCTTTCATAGATGGATTCTCTGGTTATCACCAGATTAGAATCACCAATGAGGATTGACATAAAACCACATTTGTCACTGAGTGGGGCTGCTTCCAATACATGGTGATGCCTTTTGGGCTGAAGAATGCACCTATAATCTTTTCTCGAGTTGTTGTCGTGACATTTAAATATTTCATTCAGAATTTCCTACAGGTGTATATGGATGATTGGACAGTGTATGGCCTAATCAAGGATCATTTGAAAAACCTTCGACTGATGTTGGAAAGGTGTCGACAGCATCAGATCGTGCTAAGCTCCAAGAAGTGCATTTTTTGCGCACCATTTGGGATATTGTTGGGTCACATTGTGTGCAAGCAAGGATTACTGGTTGATCCTGCAAAGATAGCACTCATTTTGATCTTCCATCCACTGACCAATGTAAATATGCTCAGGGAAACGCTGGGGCACACTGGGTACTATCACAAATTTATTAGAGGATATGCTGCAATCACTGCCCCGATGGAGAAACTACTGAAGAAGGATGTTGTCTTTACATGGAATCTGGAATGTCAAAGTAGCTTCGACAAGCTGAAGGCCAAGATGGATTCAGCACCAATACTTGTATTCCCAGATTGGAACAAAGAGTTCCATGTGCATGTTGATGCATCTTTTGTTGCGCTAGGAGTAGTGCTCGCGCAGCCAGGAGAAGGAGATCTGGATCACCCAATTGCTTTCGCTAGTCAGAAGTTGTCATTTGCTAAGAGGAATTATACGACCACAGAGCGCAAAGGTCTGACGATGGTCTATGCACTGCAAAAATTCAGCCATTACCTTTTAGTTGGCCACTTCAAGATGTTTACTAACAAATCTGCTTTGAAGTATCTGGTCAATAAGCCTGTGTTGGGGGGGAAGATATGTTGTTGGTTACTCCTCTTTCAGGAGTTTGACTTTGAAATTATTGTAAAGTCGGGTCACTTGAATGCTTGCCTCGATCATCATCCAGGATTGAAATAGGCAAAGAACCTACTAATATTGAAGATGTACTTCCTGATGTGCAGTTATTTCGGGTTGACATGGCATACGACCATTATGCCCCAATAATCCAATTTTTGGAGACAGGAGTCGCACCAGAATAACTTTCCACAAGTCAAAAGAAGCAGTTGGTGGTTAAAGCATTTGATTATCAATTGACTGTCAGACACCTGTATAAGCTGGGACCAGATGAAATCTTGCGGCGATGTGTCCTACCACATGAACAAGGGCCGATCTTAGCAGAAGCACATGGAGGAGTTGTTGGGGGGCACTACGGGGGTCGTGCAACAACAAGAAAGGTGCTTCACGTAGGTCTTTGGTGGCCCAGCGTCCATAATGATGAGGCAGATTATGCACGAAGCTACGATGTATGTCAATGCACTGGGAAACCATCGCAATGATATGAGATGCCTCTAGTACCGCAGGTGAATTTGCAACCTTTTGATAAATAGGCTATCGATTTTGTGGGTCCAATCAACCCACCTGAGAAAAGAACTGGTGCGCAATACATAATCATAGCAATAGACTATTTGACAAGATGGGTGGAGGCTGCCCCAGTTGTGGAATGCACTGATGCGACAGCAGCAAGATTTCTATTTGATAACATTGTAACACCGTTTGGATGTCCAAGGGTATTGATGAGTGATCAAGGCAGCCATTTTCTCAATCGCACAGTAAGAGCACTAACGGAGGAACTATAGATACAACACAAGAAAAGTACACCATATCATCCGTAGGAAAACGTGACTATAGAAGCATTCAACAAAATCTTGGAGCATGCACTTACAAAGGTATGTAATGCTAACCAAGATGACTAGGATTTGAATATTCCACCCATGTTGTGGGTGTATCGCACGACATGCAAAAGGCTGATGGGGCAAACACCGTTCAAATTGGTATATGGGCAAGAGGAAGTCATGCCTATGGAGTACATTGTCCCCAGTCTACGCATTGCAACAGCAACCAACATGGATGATGACATAGCATTAGAAGAGCACGCAGCACAGTTGATGTAGCTTGAAGAAGATCGTTTTATTGCAAGGTTCCATCGATGCATCGAGAAGGATCAACAGAAGGCGTGGAATGATCGCCATATAAAAAACAAACAGTTTCAGTAATGAGATTTGGTGCTATTATATGACAAAAAGTTCTTGAAGCATCCAGGTAAGTTACAGATGCACTGGTTAGGTCCATATCTTGTTAATTCTAATACCTCTGGGGGTGCAGTTCAATTACAGTAGTTAGATGGGGCGGTGCTACCAAATCTTGTCAATGGCAACCGCTTGAAGCCCTATCGGATGGGGAAAGAACTGCACAATGCTTGAGGCACTGCGCCAAAAAAAAAGAGGAAGGGAGAAAATATAGGTAGGATAGATAGAAAGAGGAAGGGCACGCCAAAAGGAAGGGGCCACGCAAGAATAGGACTCATTAGCGCAGTTAGAGGGATCTGTTGCAATAGCTGTAGGGTTGCGACATAGTCAAAATCAGCACTAGATATAGAGTGGTTAATATAATTAACCAGACAGCACCACACACTGCTTGAGATGTTGCACAAAGAAGGGGAAGGATATATAGAAAGAGGACGTGGTTGCGCCAAGAGAGAGGGGTTGCATCGAGAGAACAGTAGTTGCATGGAAGAGAGGGGTTGGGCCGAGAGAACAATAGTTGTGTGGAAGAGATGGGCTGCACCGAGAGAACAGTAGTTGCGTGGAAGAGAGGGGTTGCATCGAGAGAACAATAGTTGCATGGAAGAGAGGGGTTGCGCTGAGAGAACAATAGTTGCATGGAAGAGAGGGGATCCACTAAGAGAACAATAGTTGCATGGAAGAGAGTGGTTGCGCCTGAGAAAGTGGTTGTGCACAAGGAAATGGTTACGTAAAAAGGAGTGGTTGAACAAGAGGAAGAATTAGTAGCACTGTATAGATTACGGATCCCGCCAACTGGAAGATGGTGACCGGATGTCACATCAGTACTCAATGATGACCGTTAAGACAGGTGAACGATGACACTTTTTGACGTAACGTCTAATGATAGTAGATCCAAGCGGGATGTTGGAAGAATTGATGGTGTAATCGGTTCATTAATGCAGGATTTAGTCCTAATGATGAACCTGATATGACAATGATGATATCCGAAGTGAGGCTGGTGTTATAAGCAGATGGCCAGTCATTGAGAGGACACCATGGGGTGAAGTTACACTGTCCAAACTTGTAGAGGTAGGAAGCTCTGTTGCGTAAGGGAGTGGGAACCAAAGCTAATATGCAATGCACCCTGGATACAGGGGATATTTTGAGTGAGAATGCTTCATCAGTGGGAATTGAAGAAGAAGTTGAAAGTATGCGGGCTAGTTCGTCAAAGACGGAAGTGCTTGACAAGGTCGTACTTGGCTATATTTCTCCCAGTTGGTATGAGGTGCAGACCAAGAAACTCGCGAGGAGTTCAAAAGGGGCCAGATTTCTTGCCCCACTTGACTAAGTCTGCAGGAACAGGGAACGGGATTGACTTCAGGCAGCCTGGGTTAACCCTGAATGTAAGGATCGACAAGGTTGAGGAAGCTAGAATGGCTTCCAAGTTGGCACGAAGGCTCAGAATTCGCAGCTGCAGATAATTTTCATAGAGCAGGGAGCCACCCAGACAATGACAGTGAGCCCGAAGAAGTCCAACGACCAGTATTTGTGGTCGAAGGCGCAAAAAGATTCTGCGAGATATGCGATTGCAGCAGTTTGCCAAGTTTAGCAGAGATTGAACACAAAGGAGGTAGTTGTAGCAAATTGCACAGTTCGACATATTATCGACAAACAACACACCGCTGTTTGGGAGCAGTTTCAACAATCCAAGCTTGTCGAGTACACCAAGTCCATTTGACGTGGCTCAAGGACAAGCCACAAGACTGTGTTGGGGACCTGTTGGCAAGGGGTTGGAGTAAGTTGCGTAGCATCACGGATGCTATGCAAGCCTAGAAAACACCGCGCAAGATGAAGATAGCGCAATAGGCGGAAGATAGACTACTTTTGATTACTTTGTGTCACTTTTTGTACTTGTTGACCATTTTTTGTGGATATTGGTCATTGGTCAGTTAAATCAGTTAGGAGTTAGTTAGAAGTGGACCATGAATGTAAAGGCACGATCCTATATATAGATATAGATATAGGGAGAGAGGGAGAGACAGAGAGCGAGAGGGAGAGAACAAGTTGTTATCTGTCTGAGATGAATTGTTATCTGTTTTGATCTGTAATTGCGCAGAAGTAATATGATAACACGAATGTTGGTTTGAATCATTGTTATCTTCTATTTTCCTGTCTTTTCATTCCTACAAAATTGATGATACATGCTAAGTGACTCTAAAATATGGATCTATGATGCGATGTTTATTGTTTATGAATGTTGTTATCTTTTAGATCTGTTCCGCACTAGTAGATCTGTTACAATCATGAATGAATGATGCACAATGATGAACGGCTATGTTAAAGACATCGATCTATCATGGTTGTTGAGCTGATGAACCGTTAATACCCTAACCCTCTTCCATACTGCGGAAACTCGGTTCCATCAGCCCTCCCTCGAACATCTCGGGTGAGACCTCATCTGCTCTGTGGGTGTTGTTGGATAGGGTAAAACCTGTCTGGTCTGATGCTCGGGGAGATCGCGGTGAGTCAAGTGTCGACAGAGTGGGACCCCTGTCAACTAGGTTTTGTTGGTTGAGGGTTGAGCCAACATTATCCCAATTGATGAAGCACTGTTGAATATTTCCTGACAATTGAATCCCATCCGCCCAAGGTTTCATCATTTCATTCCATACTGAGCTAGCATAGGGATAGTCGAAGAAGAGGTTTTGAATAGTCTCGCTGGTTGCTGAACACAATGAACATTGAAATGGTCCAATGAATCCTCTCTTCTCCATATTTTCGCCAGTGAGGATCTTACCATGCACCAACGTCGAGGAAAACAAATCAATTTTGGGTAACGTTTTGCAATCCCAATTTTTTTTCCAGATTGTCGAATTGCATGGCACTATTGGATCTACAACGAAGATCTTGTATCCTTCAGTCATCATGTAACTGCTGGAGTATCTTCGCCATCCACGTCAATCCCTTATTCCTTTGGCCACCAGTGCTATATGTGTTAAATGAATTAGCAGCTGATTTTTGTCATCATCGAATTTAGCAAGGCATTTCGGTAGACACCACCCGACCCATCGATTTGGAGACTGAATTTCCCATGCTAAAATGTCCCATAGCAAGTTAATCCCCTAAGTGTTCACCCATCATTTAAATCTTGGGAGAATGGGAGGAGGTTTCCCAAGAATTGTATCCTGCCAAAAATTTATCATCTTACAGTTTCTAGGGATCCAGTTGAGCTCCTCCTTGAAATTGGCTAGTGCCTTCTTGCATAGGGAATAGATGGGAGAGACATGCATATTCTCTAGTTCGTTGTCAAGACACCAGAGCCTCGAGTCAGAGAAATACTTGCACTTGATCACCTGACTACACCAGGATGGATTGGAATCAACCATATTCCAAAGCAATTTAGCTCCCATTACCAGATTTTGAATTTTCAAGTCTCTAATTTGCAATCCTCCCTCCATCCTAGGCAGTTTGATTTTCTTCCAACTGATCAAAGTAAATTTTTTCCCTCCTTGCCAGAGGAAGGATCTCAACAGGCCTTTAATCATTGTACTCATTTTGGGAGGGGCTAGCAAAAGGGAGCATTGATAGAGAAGATAATTGTTCAGGACATATTTTATCAAAACCAACTTCCCTGCCAGATTTAGCCAGGCTGCTCCCCATCCTAGAATTTTCTTTTTGATTTTTTCAACAAGAGGGTTACAAGCCGAGCTTTTGGGTTGAGACTTGAGTATTGGGACCCCTAGGTACTTAAAGGAGTCCCAACTAGTCACTCATTCAATATCAAGGATGTAAGAAATTCCTGACATCTCCCTTGGATTAATATTCCAGCTATAGATATGGCTCTTCCTAAGAGTAATCTTACTTCCTGAGGCTTGGCAATAGTGGTCCAATTCATTCTTGAATCTTCTTGCAATAATCTGGTTGGCGCCTCCGAGCAATATTGTACCATCAACAAACTGCGCGTGATTTATATATTTCATTCCTCGAGCCATCCTGATGCCCGAGATCTCTTGATCCCGCCTAGCTTGCTCCATGTGAAGACTAAGCACCGAAGCTTGGATTGCATAAAGCAAAGGAGAGAGCGGGAAGCCTTGCCTCAGTCCTCGCGAAGCTTGAAAAAAGGGTGTTTCCCTTCCATTGATAAGCAGGGCGATCCAGGGTTTACTAATGCACCCTTTGACCCATCTGATGAAGCTTGGATCAAAACCAAATCTCAGCATGACTTGATAGAGAAAGGGGTGACAAACTCTATCAAAATAATTTGCTAAGTAAATTTTCACCACCATTCCTTTTTCACCATTCTTCAGGCTTGAATGGATTGCCTCTTGGACTAATATGATATTGTCCCATATTTTCCTACCTTTAATGAAGCCTCCTTGGTTCTCAGGGATAGTATATGGCAGAATGTTTTTTAACCTTCTGGCCATAATTTTAGTGATAATCTTATATCCAATGTTGCATAAGGAAATGGGTCGGAACCTGTCAAAGGAATTGGCATCCTTCTCTTTGGGTATGAGTTCCAGAAATGTTGAATTTGTGCTACCCCCAATTTTATCACACCTCTGGGATTTGATAATCATTTTGAATAAGTCTTTTTGAATAATTCCCCAACACGCTTTAATGAAGTTTACATTATACCCATCCGGGCCAGGTGCCCTGTCATCGACAGCCTCCTTTATCTCCTCCATTGTGACCATTTGGTTCAATCTGTTATTATCTTTTATTTTGACAGATCGTGGGACTAGCTCCATAATCTCAATTTCAGTGTTGGTGATAGGTTGAGCTGAGAAGAGGCTATTGAAGTGTGTAGTGGCTTCCACTTTGATGTCTTCAAAATATTGGATAACAGTGTTTTGAGCATGAATCTTGTGCACTGTTTTGAAGTTCTTTCTTGCCTCGATCTGTTTATGAAAATAACCAGAGTTCTTATCTCCATCCTTGAGCTAGCGGCATTTAGATTTATGTCTCCACCATTCAGATTCATGCCTATAGGCATCATGGAGCTCACTTTGCAATTTTAATTCCTTTTTAATGTCCTCTTTATCAATAATTTTGGTTTCCATATCAGTCTGATGGTTTTCTAGCAATAATGATGCTTGGATTTTCTTTTGATTTGGAGAATCAATCATTTTTTCCTAGGCCTTTAGTGCCTTCTTCAGTATTCTTAATTTCTCTTCCCATACAAAGAAGGGTGAGCCAGACACCGAGGCTGACTATGCATTAGCCACAATCCCTAGGAAATCCTTGTGGGTGACCCACAATGGGATGAATCTAAAGGGAATTGGCCCTAGATTCTTGTCATTCCTCATCTCAAGCAAAATATATTTGTGATGAGAACCCCCAAAAGGCAATATTTTGGATGAAGAATTTAGACCCAGTAGGAGGAAGGTGTCTTGGACCAGAAAACGATCCAACCTAGCTGTTATATGCCCTGGACCTAGCCTCTTGTTGTTCCAAGTGTATTTTCCTTTAGAAGGGATGACATCTAAAAGATCCCAATCCAAGATGATCTCATCAACTTGCTCCCTTATGGGATCTCTGACCAAAGACCCCCCTCTTTTTTCATCTTGGCTTAGAATGATATTAAGATATCCATCAAGGATGGCATTACCCTGCAGATTACTCCTTTCATCTCGAAGGAGATTCCAACAAACTTTTTTTCAGCGTAAGAAGTAGGAGCATAAATATTAAATAGTCTTACCAGGGTTTTAGTTTCTTTCTGCAGTAGTGTAGTGAGAATCTAGTTAGAACTATGCTTGATTTCAACAACTTCGAATTTATGCTCATCCCAAAGGGTTCCAATGCCTCCGGAGGCTCCCCTTGAGCTGAATGCAGTACTTCTTCCTTTCTTCCAGAATTTTACACTAACCAGGAGAAATGCATCTTTCTCTATCTTGGTCTCCTGGATTAGTAAGATATCTAGCTGAGATAATAATATTAAATATTTCATAGCTTCTTCCTTGACTTTGCTTCCTAGACCTCTACAGTTCCAGAATAGGACCTTCATTACTTACTTTTGGTAGACGATGGAATCCCTCTCTGGAATTGCTCTTATTGATGAGTATTTCTGGTTCTTTTCAGCAGCTTTTCCAGAGTTAACTATGAGCCTTGTAGTTTGTCCTTGTAAGTGGCTTGCTCCCTCTCTTCTTTTGTCGATCTCCTTTCTCTTGTTTTTTTCTTTCTTAGTGTAGCTATCTCAATTTCCCCTTATTCCTCTTCTTCTCCTTCCATGTTAAATTCCTCCTCTGACTTTCCCTGGATTTCTCCTTCTTTTATCAACTCTACTCTTGCATCTGGCTGGATCAAGGTGCTAAAGTCTTTCTCAGATTGTTCTGATAGGACTGCTTATGGATCCTTGATCTCTTCATTGTTGGATTTATCTTTTGATGTATTGGTTTCATCCCTCCTCTCATTGATCTTTTGCATTTCTTGACTTCCTTCCAAGGGGATCTCTCTTGTGTCTTTATTCCCCTCTCCTTTCCTTTGCGCTTCTCCGCTTTTGGTTTTAGTCTTGATCCTCTTCATCATTTGCCATCCTTCCTCCTTGTCTTTCTAGATCTCAGGCTTTTAAGGGCAGTTACAGATGAAGTGCCTGTATTCATTGCATCCTGTGCATTTTAATGGTAGCTGCTCATGGTCAAGTTTTTGGAAATGAAACCAATTCCCCACTATTAGTTTTATGGCTTCTGTAACCCAGCTTCAAGGTCGAGCTCCACATAGATGCGGGCACATGCATATTGATCTTTTGGGCTTGCCATGTTGATGTACTTCCCCAGGGCGTTCCTAATTGCTTGAAGAGATTTTGGGTTCCAGCAGTGCATAGGTAGGTTTGGAAGCCTAACCCATACTGGGACTGCTTTGGGGGTGTCAGCCTTGGGATCAAAGTCCAGAGACCATCTGTTGAGGTAGAGGCCTTGCAGCCCCATGAAATAGGGACCATTTCTAAATATTAGGTCCTTGTCTTCCTTGGATTCAAAACCAAACAAGAAATATCCTCGGCTAATTGAATAGGAAGCTATAATTTTCAAGATTAGAGGTCTCCAATTCCTTTGTACCTAGCTCTCAGTGGTTTTAGATGAGGGCCAGAGTCCAGTGAATTGCCCTATCAATGCCCGGTCTTCCAAGTAGAGGGAAACCTGTATAGTATCCTCCAGTGGTAGAGCGACTTCTGGAACATCTTTGATTCATTTGAAAAAATTCAGAAGTGCTCTCTTAGCATACCTCTTGATTTAAGATGAGATTAGCTTTTCGTAGGCATCTGAATAAGGACTAGGAGGTGGTTCTCCGCCCACCTCCACTACAATAGGAGCCTCACACTTCTCTCCAGCTCAAGAAAGCACAAAGCCTCGAGACAAACATGCGAGTCAGAGACCAAGGTCTAGGGACCACCGAGAGCTAGAGGAGATCTAGAAACCTCGATGACCACACATGTAGAAGGGTTGACAGAGAGGATCTGATCGCATGCAATGTTGGAGATCTATGCACTTAGGCTCAACTTGTTGGATTGCTGGATCGGATCTCTGAATCATGGATCATATCCCTGATGTGAGGGTCAGCTCTCTGGCTCGCGGGAACGAGATCCAAAAAAATCCTATCGTATTAATGAATAATTGTTATCCATAATACTCATATTGTTAATGATCTTAGTGTCATAATGAAAAATATACTACACATCCAATAATAATGCTAGTGGTATAGTGAAAATGATGCTATTAAATTTGGTATTAATGTTAGTATTAGAGTCAAGAAGATCTTATCACATCAATGTAAGGAGTTTTACTTTGCCCACACACAAATTTTTTGTTAAATTTTTATCATTTAAGCAATATGATCTTAGGATCTTATCTGAGAGAATAACATGCACAACAATAATCACAAGAGACAAGAGACACACAAAATTTTCCTCGGGGAAACCATAAAGGAGAAAACCCCACAACTTCCTCAAAGATAGAATGAGCACCAATAGCAGCAGTAAAACCCAAAGATAGAAAATATGATCTCCAACAGCTGTTCTCCCTCGCTCACTTGAGAGAGCTTCTCCTCTCTCACTCATGCGCCCTAGTTGAGTGAGTGTGTTGTATCGAAATGAGGAGAGCCTCACTTCTATTTATATTCTTTCATTCACTTTATTTCCACTCCAACAAGTCGACCTCACTTAACAATTAATTACCAGGGTCGACTTCTCTCGGAGAGTCTAATAACCCTAGTGCCCCACAACTGTGGGGAATTTACCCTCCGATCAACAAGGAGGGTTAACCTTAACTCAATTGTGGGGACTATTTCCCCAACTTACAACAAAGGGTTAACCTCAATGACTTTACATGACTTTATTATATTAATGACTCTCCCGATAGGAACATCGGGGTACAATATAAGATATACAAGTGAATACATTCTGAAGTTACAAATACATCAGCACTCCCTCTTAACTAGGAAGGTATTCTCTAGACACAATTCATCAACACAAGTCTTCTTCTCTGGATCAAGTCTAGATCATCATCAAAGCTAGATCATCATTGGATCATCATCGAAACTGGATCATCACTGGATCATCATCAAAGTTGGATCATCACTGGATGATCATCGAAATTGGATCATCACTGAATCATCATCAAAGCTAGATCATCACTGGATCATCATCATCACTGCTTCTACTATCTCGATCAATTGGTGTTATCTCTCAATTCTACTCGTCATAGGAAGTTATACAGAGCCGACCCTTTTTCATGCTAGTTGTATGCCTAGCCTCCATGTAGGTCTTCATCTTCTCCAGTACTTATATCTGACCCAGTCAGAAAGGCCCACCCAACACTTGCATCTAACCATGGGTGGAACACATCCACCACCATGTCAGAAAGGCACGCCCAACACTCAAATCTGACCATGGGAGGCCCATCCTGCCACCATGTCAGAAAGGCTCGTCCAGCACTTATATCTGACCCAATCAGAAAGGATCAACACTCACATTTGACCATGAGAGGCCCAACTTGCCACCATGTCAGAAAGGCTCAGCACTTATATCCGCCCATGGGAGGCCCAACCTGCCACCATGTCGAAAAGGCTCAGCACTTATATTTGACCATGGGAGGCCCAGCCTGCCACCATGTCGAAAAGGCTCAACACTTATATCTGACCCAGTCAGAAAGGCTCTGTACTTACATCTGACCATGGGAGGCCCAGCCTCCCCCCATGTCAGAAAGGCTCTGCACTTACATCTGACCATGGTAGGACCCACCTACCACCATGTCAGAAAGGCTCCTGCACTTATATATTACCATAGAAGGAACCAATCCTACCATGTCAGAAAGACTCTCGGGCTCATCACCTCGATCTGGAGAACACCAAGCTTCTCCCTGAAGTACTCAAACTTCACTTTGGCCATTTCTAGCATAGAATCACATCAGGGTTGATTACATCCAAGGATAACCTGTGAGCTTTGCCAAGACCGATTACATCTAAGGACAACCTATAGGACCATTTATGTCTGAGCCACCTAAGAGCTTTGCTAAGATTTTATGCTCAGACAACCTATCTGATCATCTATGCTAGAACTCCCTCTTTCAAGAGATCTCGATCTGGATCACATACTGGAGCTTCACTACTCCTCTCTACATCATACAAAAAATGCAAGTCAGATCAATCAAATAAAATAGTAGTTTTCAAAAGAAACATACTACCTCCCAAATAGCCAAGCAAGTGGAAACATATTTTGCCTCGGCTGTTCTCAGCGCCATGCAGGACTCCTTCCTGCTAAATCAAGAGATCACACCTGATCCCATAATGAAGCAGCACCCCGAAGTGCTCTTCTTATCAATGGCACCACCTCCCCAATCCAAATTCTCATAACCTTCTAGGTTAATCTTCTGATTCACCTCATACTTGAGCCCATACTAAACTATACCCTTCAGGTACCTCACTGCATGCTTTGCAACCATCAGGTGAGCATGTCTCAATGTGTTCACAGCAAATATGTCAGGTGGAATAACTCTCGAATTGTTCTTATTTCTCCATAGAATGCCTTTGTTTATACATTTACAGTGACTCTTGGGATCACACAT
This sequence comes from Pseudotsuga menziesii, assembly GCA_001517045.1. Taxonomy (NCBI): domain Eukaryota; kingdom Viridiplantae; phylum Streptophyta; class Pinopsida; order Pinales; family Pinaceae; genus Pseudotsuga; species Pseudotsuga menziesii. The sequence continues at coordinate 714,324 of LPNX010011757.1, read as the reverse complement.
CCGAGAGTCTCTTCATATTCCTAATATTTACAATAACATATAATCTTGACGGATTATATTCCAACAATCCCCCCCTTAATCCGAATGGGTCTTAGTAAGTCCGAGCATGTTTCTGAATCTTTCAAACTTTTCTCGTCCAAGCACTTTGGTGAAGATGTCTGCAACTTGATCATTTGTGGAACAATGTCGAAGATGGACTGTCTTTGCCTCTACATGATGTCGAATCAAATGATACTTTGTGTTGATGTGTTTGGTTCGATCATGGAATTTGGGATTCTTAGCCAACTTGATTGTAGAAGTATTGTCGATCAATAATGGAGTGGAGTTCTCTTGTTTTTCTTGCAAATCTTCAAGTATCTTCCTGAGCCATACTATTTCTTTCGTTGCTTCAGCTGCAACCACACATTCTGCTTATGT